>WAEK01000001.1:0-160000 GCA_011634665.1 Mortierella sp. BCC40632
GAGGATGCGAGCAGTAGCCACGATTCAAGCCAAGAAGCAGAGGGTATTTGTCGTGCTGTTCGATGTAGCCGATTGTAAGCGAATGGCGCGCGCGGCCACGGCGGGTTCTAGAGATGAGAGAGGGTCAGATGGGTCCAGGTCCACTGCCTCAATCGACCTAGGTAGAAGGGTGGTTGGCGTGGTACGGGTAGGTGTGACAGGGTCGGAGTAACTGTCGTCAGATTCTTTGAAAAGTTTACATGCATGAGGAATGTTCGAAGGGGAAGTGTTTTGGTTTTGGAGCTTATTTTTTTAATTCAGAAGAACTACAACTTAACTCTGGAACTAGTACACTCCCCTTGTCCAGAGAACAAGAGGAGGGGGCATCGGCAATCAGGTCCTGGACTAATCCTGATTGCCGGAGACTTTTCCCGACTCTGGGGAGGAGTCCTCATTAACCGATATGTTGTTTAGTCTTGCGGGCCGGGATGGGGGTTTGTTGACGTGGCAATCTCGTTGATGGTGACCCAACTCACGGCATTTGAAGCAGCCGTTATTGTCTCGCAACCATTGGCGCTCAGAAGGTGAGAGGGGTTTGAGGCCTGTTTTATTCTGACGATTATTGCCGTTTTGCTTGAGCCTATTATTTTCCTTCCTGAGGGCATTAATCTCGAACCGAAGATTGTCCACTTCCATGGCCATGGGCGATTGGTGCTGGGGCTGGAAGTTGGAAGCAACGACAGAAGGTTGGGTGTTCGTTGTATTCTTACTTTTGGTACCAGCGTGGTCTGGTTGGAAGTTGTAGATTCGGTCGAACTTCTCAGCTGCAGCGAAGAGCTCGTAGACAGAGAGATCCTTGGAGATGAACAAGGCCTCCAGGAGTTGTTGGAGAGCTTTAGGGCAGCCATCGACAAATCTGATGTGGGCCGTATTCTCGATATCAGCTCTGACTTCGGCGGTTTTAGCTTCGGTCAGTAAGGCAGTAAGAAGTCTTTTTGACTCGGTAACATAGGTCTCGACAGTAGAAGTCATTCGTAGGTTGAACAACTTGGAGCGGATGGTGCGTGTGAAGTCGGCAGGGATGTACATCTCGGAGAAGTCTTTCTCAAAGTCTATGAAGGAGGCAGTGTCGCTCAATCCCTGATCCATCGAACCAACATGCCGCGTCCACATCCAAAAGTGAAACTGCGACAATTGTTTGGATGTTCTCGGGGACGGAGGTGGCGAGGAGGTAGCGTCAACGCTTTTTAACCATGCTTGTGCAGAAAATCCATCGCGACCTCCTTTGAATTTGTCTGGAAGGGGGTACTTTATGTGAAGGTGTGGTGGGAGCAACGGTAGACATGGTGATAGACAAACGGTCGAATGCGGCGGACAGGGGGTCGAGTAGGGACAGGGGGTCGTTTGGTAGGGGGGTGGGGGGTGGGAGAGAGCAGGGGACAGGGTTAGGGGCGGTGGACGGGGAAGACAGGGGGGGCGACGGGGAGGTCAACTTGAAAAGTAATGTTCAGGGTGTCAGGGGTGGAAAAAAATTCCTTTGCTATCATATAACAGGAACGATGGTTGAGAATGAACTGCCGTTTATTAGAGGGTGGTGAGAGGTATTTATATACTGCTGCAAGACTTCTCTGAACAACCCTCCCCTTCTCTGAGCAACCATAGACTTCTCTGAAAAACCAAAAACTTCTCTGAGCAACTATACACTTCTCTGAGCAACCCTCCCCCTTCTCTGAACAACCCTCCCCTTCTCTGAACAACCCTCCCCCCTTCTCTGAGCAACCATAGACTTCTCTGAACAACCACACACTTCTCTGAACAACCACATACTTTCTCTGAGCAACCATAGACTTCTCTGAGCAACCATATACTTCTCTGAAAAACCACATACTTCTCTGAGCAACTATACACTTCTCTGAGCAACCCTCCCCTTCTCTGAACAACCCTCCCCCCTTCTCTGAGCAACCATAGACTTCTCTGAACAACCCTCCCCTTCTCTGAGCAACCATAGACTTCTCTGAGCAACCATATACTTCTCTGAGCAACCCTCCCCTTCTCTGAACAACCCCCCTTCTCTGAGCAACCATAGACTTCTCTGAGCAACCATAGACTTCTCTGAGCAACCATAAACTTCTCTGGTACTTCACTGGCATAGTCTTTGAGACAAAGCAAAGTTTTGTGGTGGACGGTAGTTTAGAGTGACCCATGTTCACCTTGGGTTTGTTGAGAATCGGGGCCTCGCAAATCATGAACAGAAACGAGAGTGGCAAACGAGCAAGGTGTAGGAGCAGAGATCAAACTTTTTTTAGCGGACGCGTCTAATCTGACTCTAGCACTAAGTGAGAGCAGTTTTTCAACGGGCTTTCTCGTACCAACCCGGGAACCGCATGTGTTGGGCAAGAGTCAGGTGAAGCACCACAACCATGCAGCTTAGCATCTAACAAATACTAAAGAAATATCTGAGTTTTCGCGTCACCTGATAGAAAATCCCCCTTTTCCTTTTCTGGTTTGCTCTGCTGTTACCTGTCCCCCTTCTTTGCTACCTGTTCTGCTGTCTGCTACAACATGCCCTTCTTTATTCGGCCGTAGGTGTCCTGCGTGTAATGTGCTACGTGCGTGCTACGAGAAGGCATACGATCGGAGTGCTATGAGAAGGCGCTATGAGAAGGCGCTATGAGAAGGCATAAGATCGGAGTGCTGTGAGAAGGTATAAGATCGGAGCACCGGTCATTGGCCATTAACCGGAATAAGAAACTTTCTTCTATTCTTTTCCATCCTGAAGGGTACTTTTAGCAAACCTTGCAATTGCAATGTGAATAGTGGTGGTGGTGGTGGTGACTGAACATTTGTAATAGCGGCTGCAATCGTAATCATTTTCTCACTCCATGTGGGGTAGACCTTTTTAATCTTTATACATCCCAAAAAGGTATCGCAGACCCGAGAGGGGCTCCTTTCACCGAGTAGTCGGGTTCTCTCAGACATCTCTAATCGATTACTCAGAACCAACTTTAGGATCCCATGCCCTCGCTTCGCACTGTTTCTCTATGCGTCGGCATGCTTTCTCGACCATGTACAGTAGTAGGACATGACAGGTACAGTGTCTTTCATGGAATTGATATCAATGACCCTCAGGCAAGAAAGCAGGCAGTAGAGGCGTTTGCTCGGGCACTGGTGTGGTGGTACGACTCTAGCAGGGCGAACGATCAAGGCCGATTCAAAGCCATTAGCGACTGCCACTCGGACCAGGACGACCAGCGACACTCACTAAGCCGAAACATGAAGAACCTGAGATGGAACTTCAAGAGTGCCATGAAGAAAAAAGAGGAGCTAGCAATCAAGGTACTGGGGTGAAGGCGATTCAAGAAAAGTACCTAATCCAATTGGTGAAACACAGACTCAAAAGGGCACATGTTGAGACACCTGGTCACCTCTTCCTATTGACCTTTTTGGCAGCAGTCTTTCTCCTCACTCCTTCCCATTGCAACAAGCAACTTGAGACATTGGTGGCCCCTAATGGGTCGATGCAAAGTTAATCAATAAACACTTGGTGTTTGAAAAAAAAAAAAAAAAAAAAAAGTAGGTTTCTGAAAAACGGTGTCCATCCCTATTCCCTCTCTCTCTCTCTCTCTCTTCATTTCATCCACTTTGGTCGGACAGACCCAAAAAAAAAAAAAAAAAAAAAAAAAAAAGGACTATTTCAGAAAAGAGGACTATTTAGAAAAAGTAGTATTTGAAAAAAGGACTATATCGAAAAAGTAGGATTTGAAAAAAGGACTATTTCGAAAAAGTAGGATTTGAAAAAAGGACTATTTAGAAAAAGTAGTATTTGAAAAAAGGACTATTTAGAAAAAGGACTATTTCGAGGAAAAGTAGGATTTGAAAAAAAGGACTATTTCGAGGAAAAGTAGGATTTGAAAAAAGGACCATTTAGAAAAGAGGTCAATTTGAGAAATATTCAATTCAGCAAGGGCAGGAGTTTGAATACAAGTGCTTGGTCCTGCGTGCCACAGCTATGCAAAATAGAGCTACTACGTAACGAACAGCTTAAGTCTGAGGAATGTGTGTTCAAAAGCTCTCTCTCTCTCTCTCCTCTTCTCTTTCTCTCTCTCCATACAGTTCATGATTATGTCAGTTTGAAGACCGTGCACTGCGCATGGTCCCCCTGAAGCGTGAGGAAAAAAGAATGATTCATATTTTCCCAGCGCCATTCTGGCACCGACAAATTAAAAGTGAGAAGATGCAAAGTGCAGCGCACTAGAGGATTCAACAATGAGAGAAGAGAGAGAAGAGAGCTCTGCTTGAACTTGACCTTTTTCTTTCCTTGCACACACACACTCCACACTCCACAATCCACAATCCACAATCCACAATCCACACTACACACACTACACACTATACACATACACTACTACACACATACACGCTCTCTCTTCCTCTTTTTATCATGGTAGGGCAAAGAATAAAGAAAGCACAAAAAAGGACCCCCAACAGTTCAACTTGACACCTTGCTAAATATTTACTACATCGTTTTGCTCTTTAGGAGTCAACACTGAATTATTCTTTTGCAAAGAGAGATCACAGCGCAGGACTCTTGAGAGTCTGGAGGAGCATGCTAGAGAGGCATGACCCTGCTCTTGCACCCAGACTGGAGAGTACTCTGTCCCTTGACCACTGTCAATTGGAAAACAGGGCAAGTACGATGGAGACACTCTGCCGACAGGGCATCGTCGTCGACATGGCTCCACTTGAAACATCTCGGGTACCAGCGACAACATCGATCGTGCAAAGTCTTCTCAATAACACTGCATCTCGAAACCCTCTATTCACTCTTACCATTGGAGACACATCAGTTGACATCCCACCCCACAGCAACCTGCATTTCCGACTATTGTCATCAGAGCTACACGTTGACATTTTTGTCTTCTCCACCCGAAAAAAGACAAAGGTCTTCAGGAGCGAAGACTCGACAATGTCAATCGGTATTCTTCAACACGTTGACTCCTACCTTGGGACGAGGGAGTGTTTGGCATTGGTGCCATCCAAGAACTACTCGGTCCAACAACATACCCCAGGAGAACCTCCAGCCCAGCCATACCATAGCCGCTACTCCCCGGCGGTCTACCGCACAGGCCCAAGAACCTATAGCGGTTTTAAAAACGGAAGTTAGACGATCCTGCGGACGCTGATATCCAGGAAGCCTTCAAAAAGCAAGGTAAATGTTTAAACATGTACTTTTCAAGTACTCGATAGCAGAAATAGCCTCATAAAGCATGGTGTATCTAATGGCTTCTCCACTTGATACTGTGCAGGCATGACTACATAGCAAACCGCATTAAAGGAAGCATCTTAAAAGGGCAAAGACAAAGGGGAAGCCTACCAGTCTCTTATTGCAACAAAGAGACTTCCTCTATGCATCAAAAGTCCGCCTTCGATACCATAAGAGCCTCCAACGTGGCCGCCCGAGATCTTTCTAGGACTACTATGGACAAAAATTGGGGAAGGACGGCACCGTCAACCAATGGAACAGCTACCTCGAAGCAAACTTTCAGTCACTATGGGAGGCAGAAGAAGAGGCCAAGACCAAAAGCTGTCTCTAAAGGGAAGGGTCGCGCCGACTCGAACGATAAAGTCGATGCGGCAGCTAGAACAAGTGGAGGAGGAGGAAGAGGTAGTAGTAGTAGGAGAGGAAGCGGAAGAAACGGTGATGGCGATGATGGTGGCAGCGATGGTGATTACGAGATGGAGGAAGAGACTGGACCCGATCAGAGACAGCTCCGATCCTGCACAGCCACACACTTCAGCAAGTTCTTCGGCCTGATCTTTTGTACAGAGGACAAAGAGAGAATCCGAATTCTCCTAGAGAAAAGTCAAGAGGCTATGACGGTGGTTTGTGAGGAAATCTCGGTGCTGGCTACGAAGGCGGTTCATGAGGTAATGGCTCTGCATTTTTATTTTATTTTATTTTATTATTTTTTTTCTATTACTGACAAATGAATATCACCTCTTTTTTTCTTTTTTTTAGCTCGCATCAGGGACTCACTACATCAATCCATCTACCAAGATGGCCTTTGACATCCAGTCGGTCTTTCCGGCAGGATTCGAGTTTCGGGACAAGACTGTCCTGTCCTTGCTCCCAGTTGCGGCCCTTCCTGACCTTTTGCCAGAGCACCTGGAAGCCGAGAGAAAGAGCGACACGACAACTCTAATGTCGTATAGCTTTTTCTCCTGTTCATGTATTCTTGGTTCTTCGGAGCTCAAGGAGTTAACGCAGCGAACAAAGCCAGGCGACAGGTCTGGAGCAGTGTGGTCGGTAACCTCGTATCGGGCAAAAGCAAGTTTTCAGTAGATGTTGGAGGCCGTTCAAGTACTGTTAGTGAGCACTTGAAGCAAATGGCTACAAACATCGAGAACCTTTGGGGAGGCCAGATGTATGACAAGCTTCTCGATCACACTCTCTTGCTTCTATTGCGGCTCCATCTGGCTCCAGAGAGAGAGCGAAAGCAGAGAGAGAAAAACTCAAGTCGTCAGGCCACGAGAAAGAAAAGTCATCCCAAGAATGCAACTGTAGGCAAGAGTAGATGGAAACGGACAATCCTGGTGCTCTGCGATGATCTCAACCGTGCTCTTGACAAAGACCCAACCGGAGATGGGCAACGGATTCAATCGGTCCTGCACAGGATTGAATACATCCTGGCTCACAAGTACACAGCCCAAACCGCTGGGGCGGAATGTTTTTGAACCACTGGATGTCCGACTCGAACATCTGGATACGGACAATTTCGGAGGGGTCAATTTTGATGACTGGGATTTTAGCCAACTGGAGGGTGACCCTGTCAAAGAGCCGACAGTCGAGGCGGGCGGTGAATCCAGTATTCAAGCCCTAAGGAGAGCCGTCGAAGACCTGAATACGGACGACCTTGAAGGGATTGATTTTGACGATTGGGACATTAAAGAACCGGAGGAAGATTTTGTCAAAAGAGCCGGTGGTTGAGGTGAACAACAAGGACAATGGTGTGACCCAAAAGGAGAACTGTGTCAAAGATCAGGACTCTGACAATCTCGAAGGGTCTGATTTCGACGACTGGGATCTCGATGAGATGGAGGAAGAACTAGAAAACGAATTAGGGGATTCTCTCGCTAAAGAGCCAACAAGAGCGATCATATTGTCTTTGAGGAGACTTCTTCGTATGCTCCTAGAGTCACCCCGAATCGAGAAGGAAATCGACAACAACTGGGTCAGAAAGTCAGCACACGGCGGAATGGATATCACCGAGGAGCAATGCAGTGTTGTAGCCAAGCTGGCTGGCCAACGCACTTCGACCCTATGTTGCAAAACGTCGAGTTAGCCGAGAGACGAGACCCCAAGGTGGAACGGGGGCGCCCTTGGCCCACGCTACTTTGCTTGCACCTATGGCCATCATTGCCAACGCAATTCAAAGAGCGGCTGGGTATCCTCAGCACACTCGGCTTTTTTGTCACCAGAGATATCACCTTCTTCCAGTCATGCATTGATTCTTGGAGCGAAGGGGTTATACGAGGTGTTGTGTGCCAAGACGCCAGGCCACTTTGATATCAAGAACTCTGAAGGCACTCCTCTAATAGCCGGAGAAAGAGTCCCACATCACAAGGACGCAGTCTTTGGGGCATTCTTCGACTTGGAGAAAGTTCAAAGGCTGTGTCGCAAGCATGGCCTCAGATTTGCGGACAGAATGATGTTCGTCGATAGGTACACAGTCCGGATTTTGGGTGAAGTGATTCCACAGGGAGCCGAGCGTGGAGGTCGCCCGTTGTTCAGCCACTACGAGAGGCGGGTCAAGGCCAAGGTCAGGACTGATACTATGGACTGGACCAAAGAGATAGAGTATCAAAAGATGGAAGTGGAAACAATTGCTGAAGAGATCAAGAGAGTAGAGAGCAATATCAAAGACCTTGAGAGTAGAATCAAGCGAGGCCGAAAGGAACTCAAGGTGCTCGAGACGGATCAAAGCCTGACAGCCAAGAACCACCGCACAGCAGTCAGAAAAGAGAATGAGAAGGCAAACAAGGAAGGCATCGGGGGCGTAGACACGAATGAGGGCAATATTCAGAGTGTAGAGGACGGAAGAGGGAGTGAGCAAAAAAAGACATATCGCGTTCTTCAAGAAGCAAGGAGAAAGGTGCGAGCTCTTCGAGCAACTGTACAGCCACAGGAGAGTCAGTTGCGACGCCTGCGGAAAGAGAAGAGTTACTGGAATGGGCTCCGCAGGGTAGTTACAGCAAAGACCCCAAAGAGCAAGGATGGCTCAAAGGCGGTGGAGTACACCACACCTACTGTGAAGGATTTTACAGTCGAGGATTCAACGAGGCGGCTCGATATTTCCAAGTTGCCAGAGGACAGAATTGTCTTTGCAGGGACAGATCCAGGGATTCGAACGATGAGTGTAACATGTGCACAGACCCTGGGTGAGATCAAGACGCATATCAACCGATATGCTGTACTTTTTATGGTAAGTTGAATGGGCAAGATGTAAGGAATAATGTCGGTCATCTGTCAAGCTCAGCGCATCTAATAGCTTTTTTTTTTAATGATGAATAGGCACAGAAGAGGATGCGGAGGGAAACCTTTGGGAGCTCTAATCCTGAGCCATGGCCACCACCTCCGGATGAGGAGTCATCAGGAGAGGCAACTGCCTCTAGAGAACAATGGACACCCCAGAGTCGTCCATTCAAGATCACGGCACCTCAGCTCAATGAAGCTTCAGGGATGCGACGGGTAGCCAAGAGGCGAGAGATGCGACTTAAGAGACCGGAGAATAGTGATGTACGCGAAGCACTGGAGAAGCTCTCAGACAAGGAACAAGTTTTGAAGACAGCACAGACGATGGAGGAGATTGACAGGGCGCATGAGCTGCATCGAGAGTCACGCAAAAGCATTGAAGGGATTTGAGAAATCCAAGGCAAGGTTGAAGGATCTGCACAACCAGCGACTTTCGCACAAGAAGGGTGTGGGGGAAGGTGGCGGCAGCAGAGAGGGAGTATGTGAAGAATCACGCATTGGAAACGTTTGGGTCAGAGAGCCCATCAGGTACAGTTGAGCAGAACAAAATCCTTTTTTTTTTTTTTTTTTTTTTATTTTTACTGAGTCTTCTTCTTTTAATGTTCTAGAGGTATCCCCGTCAGATGGATGGTGTGGTGGTTGCCAACGGCACCATATAGCGTGTACCTGGGGTAACTACCAGCACCTGGCTCGGTGTCGCAAGAATGGTCCATCACTCATCCCAGTGATGCTGGTGGGGTCGGGAGGAACGGGAGTAGGAAGCAGAATTGGAGGGCACGCTAGACGGGGAGGAGGAAAGATGAGAGAGCAGCATATGCGGTACGGAGTGGTTGGACTTACTGATGAATTCAGGACGAGCCAGACGTGTGCCGAGTGTTTTGGTCAATTGAGGAAGGCACGGTCGCGTCGGATTGTGGATGGCAAGGAGAAGATGGTTCAGGTGAATGGAGCAATGGAGTGTACGAACAGCCAGTGCGGGTCAGTCCAGCGAGGACGCATACGATCAAGTCCCGGGATGTGAACGCAGCCGTTTGTATTGCGATAGCAGGAGGGTCGACTCTACTCTCACTGGAGAGACATACACTGGAGCCATTTACAAGGACAATCCGTCCCACCAAACATACCTGTTCATATTCACAGGAGATAGCTCAACTTACTATGCCTCCAACATCAGTTAGAGATGCAATGGGGGATCCCTGCGGTACGCAGGGCAAACTAGGCTAGTAAAAGGAACACCAGTATCCAGTATCTAAGTTGTATCCATCTACGTTTAGGTCACGGAAGACGATGTCGTAAAGCACTTTTGGAAGGAGAAAGGGAACAATCCGAAGGTCATTAATTTGGACAAGAAGTTCAAGAAGTATCTCAAGGACTTAGGAAAGTCAGCCAATACAGTTCTTTGCGAGGGCCAGAAAGAAGCAAAGTATCCAAAAAGCAGAGAGCTGAGCCCTATAACTGACGAGAGTGATTACACGGATGTGGATAGGGATTCAGACGACTACATTGATCATTACAACAACTTGGCCAGCTCCGATGACAACTTCGACTATGAGAGTTTGGAAGAAATCATTGTAGACACGAAAAGCTTTGCTACTGGCAGTAGGGAGCTTAACGAGAGCGAAAAGGAGCCAAGTGTCGAAGAGCTGGAAAAGACTAGAGGCCCAGACGAGGGTATCCGAACAATTGGCAAGAAAAAGTCCGACGGCGATAGATCGAACAGCCCTGATTGTCCTGAGAGTTGTACCCTCATCTTCAAGCAGCAGCGAGAGTGACAATAGTTCCACAAAGAACGAAAGTGATGAGGACGACGCTGTTTTCTCTCTGCCCCAATGAGTCGGATACATCAGAAGATCTAGAAGGCCTCAGAGGCGAGGCCTCATCTGCAAGTGGTCATGACAACAGGGACAACACGGAGTGTCAGAGCTATGGTGCGTGCGCTATTGAATCTAGCAGTTGTTGCACTTGGAGACTAGCCTACGAGTTGTGCTAAATTTGTACGCTTTCCTTTTCTAGGGAGAGCACGTGGATGCTGTTGGATGGAGCCCCGCAGTCGATGATCAATTCTCGGATTTCGAGGAGGCCAAGTCCATGATGCTCGACTATGCCTGCCGCAATGGTTTCCGAACGAGGGCCAACTCTTCTTCGAAAAATGCTACTTATCCGACTGGTAAGTGAGTTGTTGTCAACTTTGTGTTATGTCGATATCAAAGAGGGCGTTGGCACAACGGGAGACTTAGGAGCCTTTTTTTTTTTTTTTTTTTTTTTTTTTCACCAAGGGTTAATCGTTTGCACTCGCCAGGGCACACACACCTCAAAAAAAAGGTTTTGGATCCATCCAAGCAGCGGCCAGGAAGTATTTCAGTCCGCTGTGGCTGCAAATACGCTGTATACCTTAACAGCCCAAAGTCTATCAAGCCACGATGGCGTATTTCCAGCATCTCTGTTTTGCACAACCACGCCCTTGGAAAACCTCGTCCAGAATTTGAGCCTCTTACAGAGTATGACCTCAATTTAATCAGACAGGCTGCAGAAATGGGTTGGGGAACTGGTAAAACGATAGAGATGCTTCAGATAACCCGAAGCGCCTCTTTTACGAAATCCAAGTACTTGTTCGACCAGAAAAAAAAATAGCCAACTATATCTCGAAACAACGTGCATCGTCTAACACCATTTCTGATGCTGCCCAGTTGTTCAACTTGCTTGGAGAAATCCCAGGCCAATGGCTCTCCAGGAACAGGATTGTGGCCGGTCGTCTCCAGGCTGTCTTTTGGATGTGCCCGGCGCAACAGGATTTATACAGGAGGTATCATGACGTTGTCGTCCACGACACAACTGCATCCACCAATCGATTCGGTATGCCGCTCCATTGCTTCGTTGTAGTTGACAACAATTTTCGGACAAGACTGGTAGCCTGTGCCCTTACCTCTGGCGAAGAGACCTCAGATTACGAATGGGTCCTTTCGCAACTGCTAGAGCTGAATGAAAATAAGCCCCCAAGACCCTCATGCTGGATAAAGATCCAGCAATGAACATTGTCAGTACAACCTTTCTCCCTGATACAACTATAGTCAATTGCCGGTGGCACGCAAACAAGAACATTAGGCTACGCCCTTTTCAAAGCCCTTGGGAAAGATTGGGATGAATTCTCACTCCGCTTTCAAGATGTCACCCGCTCTTTGATTTCCAGAGAATTCGAGGCCAAGTGGCAGAAGCTGTGCGAGAAATATCAACAAAACCCCATCGTCCTCAACTATCTTGATCGTTTGTATTCGAACCGTTTTCGATGGGCTTGGCCATGGGTGCGCACTCAGTTCACAGCTGGGATGCAATCCACTCAACGAGTAGAGAAGTCGCACCATCTTCTTAAAATGCTGAATCTCAATGGTGGTTCCTCTTTAACAAGGGTCCTTAAAGCTACAGGGGTGAAGATAGAGAAGGAACTTTTGAGGCAAAATTCAATAGCTGTCCTGAAGGTGAGGCAGCCAGAAGAGAGGCAAGTTCCAGGACTTTAGAGCCGACCATGTCAGAAAAGGCGTTCAAGCAAGTACTACAATCCAATGAGGATCTTTTTGGGTTCGTTTGCTAAGGCCAAAATGAGGCGGGAGATGGACTCATCATTTGGGTTTTCTGCGCGTCTCAAGAGTCTACAGGAGCTCTTGGAGCTCTACCCCCAGACAGTGACTCGGCAAGTATCCTATCCAACTTTTTTTTTTTTTTTTTTTTTTTTTTTTTTTAGGAAGAGGATATTAATATTGCCTCGTCTCGTGTAATAGGATGAATCGGGGCGTATATCAACTCTCGTTTCTCTGATCTCTAGGATCGGTCAAGACGATACGCGTTTCGTTTTCAGGGCAAAGGACACGTTGGGCTGCGAACAGAAGGAATACGTCATACTTCTGACCGATCACTCGTACTTCTGCACTTGTCTACTCCTCCAAAATTTGGGAGTCGTTTGCCGCCATTTTTTCTGCGTCATGAGGAAAGAGCCAGAGTGCCGATATCACATCAGTTTAGTGCACCGCCGCTGGTATAAGGAATCCATCCAAGACATCCCCGATCTTAGTGAGAGGATTGGACGCAAGTCTTTCCAGGCCGCTTCTCGGCACCACAAGTCAACCAGAATGGGGTATCCCTCGGATTCTTTCATGACCAGTGTTTCTGACCTGTTCTCCTCCGAAAAAAAATCTGTCGCTTATCACAAGGAGACCCAATCTAGGAAGAGACGGCACGCAGAAATAACAGGACTCGGAAAGAAGATCGCAGGTCTTTCGAGCAACGATCCACTTATGCATGGGAAGATTTTGAGCAAGATGGAGGAAATTCAGGGATCTCTGGAAAAGGATATGGAAAGTGAAGCAGCTGTGCAAAACGATGGTGAGACTCCTACCGTCGGCGATCCAAGAAGAGTGAAGACCAAAGGACGACCGAGGAGTGCTAGGATTTTGAGTAGTGGCGAAAAGAGTAAAAAAAAAAGGGAAGCACAATTGACGATGTGTCAAATCGGCATCATAGACCGATGACATAACAGTCGTATTGAGTGGCTGAAAAGCTGGGACCTCTGCCCTAGTTGTAGTCCCCCTGCCTTTGACTTGCCCCTCTGCGGGTGCTCATTGTACCCTGGTCTTTTTCCTCTTCTCTGGATCGCCTTCCACCTATTCTCTTTTTTTTTTTTCCTTTTCCTTGGTGGATTGAGGACTAGATAGCCACGTCTGGAAAACATGGGACGGTGCGCACAAATGAATAAAACCCCTAACGGGGCCTGTAAAAAAAGGAAGAAAGAAAAGCTGGGACTGTAGATAAATGTGAGAGCAGAACGTTGAGATATGTGTGAGAGTAAGCTGGAGGCCTTTTTCAGGAGATATGTGTGAGAATAAGCGTCTCACACATATGTGAGATTAAGAAAAAAAATGAGTTTGAGAGCTATTCTCACATATGACTGAGAATAAGCCGCTCACATATATGTGAGAATATCTTCATCCCCGCTGGAATTAGTGTCTAAACACACTAGACCTTGAGGCCGTAAAATCCATCTCCAATTTTGGCCCCACTGGTTTTTTTTGTCTCACTCGATAGAAACGCCTGCTCTGTGTCAGCCTGCTTGAATTTTGGGACTTGGGGCCCCAGGTTAGGCCGTGTAGAGCCGAAAGCCTTTACACCCACTAATCCCATGTAAAATTTTTCTTACAAAATCTTCATGCCTATTCCAGTGTAAAATCTCCGCACCAACCTAATGACTGATTTTTCCGTGGTACTGCAGTTCACTGATGCCAGTTCAGTACACTACAGCTCGACACGTCCAATCCAAGCATGAATCTATCCTCCATACCGTTCGATGATTACTATCCGCCGTACCCAGAAACTTTATCTTTTTGGATGCTTATCCGCTATACCATGCTCTCACTTGTCCTTTGTTTTAGGATAGTGTAGTTTTGAGAACTAGTTGGCCACATCCACAAATCGTGGGACGAGTGCGCGCCGACGAATAAAACCCCTAACGGGGCCTGTAAAAAAAGAAAGAAAAGAAAAAAAATGCTCTCACTTGTTCGATGTGCCTGGGTTCGTTGATTGCTTTTGTTGTCCTTGAGTTTGGCTTGCTGGAGTGCTGTGTGTGCACGGAGCTTCAGGTTGTTGATTTTTTTTTTTTTTTTTAACAATCTGTTTCCGCTGGAATAGCCGTGCAGGCAAAACAGCTTCAGGTTGTTGATGGATCTACCACACTTTTCTTTTCTTTTCTTTTCTTTTCTTTTTTTCGAATGGGGTGAATATTCAATCGAAAGGTCGGCGCAAATTTGATAGCAATCACTTTTACTCCAAAGGTGCCCCTTCTACCTTCCTTGCCCAATGAATCACCACTCTTCTGGATATCTAAAGAGGAGAAATAGGTATGGCATCGAGATGGATTCCTCTTCTCACTTCCTAGTATTGCGGATTATTGACCGAGCTTCCTGGCTCACCCCAGTCAACCTTTGTGTGCTGAGGCAACACAATCGACGAAAGTGCCTTACATTGGACTAGGAAATGTTGCTACACTTGAGTCTGTAATTGGCTCTCCAACACTCCTTGCATTCTTTGTGTCGGAGTAACCTCTCTCAAAGGAATGCATCCCACACTTCCTCTCTCCACACAACTATATCTGAACTTCTGCAATAGAGCTTCGATGGAAATTTAGCGGAGAACTACCGCTGTTCACCTGAAAAGCATCCGAAAGTTAGAGAAATGGAGTCCAACCATTAACGGGAGAAGGGCAAGGGGAGTATCCAGCAACTAGAAGAAAGTGGGTATCTGACAAAAAAGCGACCAGGGAAATTGGGCTACGCTCTGACGAATATCATCTGTCGGATGAAAACTGACAATTAGCTTCTCCTCTCTCAACAGAAGAGCGCGTTAACTCTAGCTAACAACCTACAAGGACAAAGCTTTAGCTTCATTTCTTGAGAATTGGTGGTAGACTGCTATTCTTTCAACCGGGCAGCTCAAAAAAAACAGTATCTGTGGGTCACTCCTGTATCAGACTTAGGACAGGCTGCTCTTGTCTTCAAATCAATATTCTTCTGAATTGGAACGAAGGGGAAGGTTGAAAATACCATATCGTTCCCACAAATATATACATGGGATACTGGCCAATCTCTGGTAGACAATTATCATGGAGCGACCAGGGTAATCACCTGTCAAGTTACAATTTGACCCTTTGGGATTACTCTTCTCTTCTTCTTTTCCTTCTTCCCTCTCAGAGCGAGGCCAAATGCGTGATATGAAAGTGTAGGATAACAACGCCACAGCGAGTGAGTGGGTTCGTTTCAAGAAGCATAATCAACTAGTCAAAGTGGAGGTGTCAAGTCCCAGTCAGTGTAACAAGAACGTACAAAGATGCAATCAATTGTCGGGATCGAGTAAAGGCAAGGACTTTTTTGTTTTATTTATTTGATCTTTAACCTTCCATGCGGCAAAGACGTCTTTGCAATCAATGCTGGCGGTGTTTAGGTTCTATAACCATCAAGGCTTTAGATTAGCACAAAAAAAAAAAAAAAAACAGCTAGCAATGCGAATCAGGCTTTGAGGGACGAAGGAACAACAGGTGTGCCTTTCTCTCCCTCGAAGTTTGCTTCACCACTAACCTCAACCATTTGAGTCTACTGGAGGGGGGGAGGGGTCCTGTTCATAAAGACGAGGCAAAAGAGTCTAGAGTCTATGACGGATAGCCAGTGCATAAAGATCTGGCATAATACAGGTGGAAGGGGGCTCATCATGGCAGAACAAGATGCATGCGACCAAACTTCCCAAGCACAGCGATCATTGCACAGCATGAGATTGCTTGGTCCTCAGCTGACCCACCATCGGGGAATATAAAAACGCTCCGCCCTCGTCTTCGCCTTTTTTTTTTTTTTTTTTTTCCTTTTTTTCTCACACTCCTCCCACCTCTCTCACCTTCAACTCCTCATTACATATCCACAAACACGTACCCCTCCACACATCATCATCATGCCAAGCAGTGACGACAGGACTTTTAGCGTAGATAAAGAGCCAGATTCGAGTCAGATACAAGGAAACAATGAGAGACAAGGGCTCGGACAAGGATTACTCGATGGGGCAAAAAGTGTCGTCTCGCACAAAACAGTTGTCGTTGTTATCGTAGGCGCTGGAGCGGCGGTGGTGGTCCCAATAGCAGTTGGTGGCCTATTGAATATTGCAGGATTTACTCCGGGGGGTGTTGTTGCGGGGTCGTTTGCGGCGAAAGGAATGACCACCTACAAAGGCTATATTGCCGCTGGTTCACTCATGGCCATATCACAGTCAGCTGGGGCAGCTGGCCTGTCGGCTGCAAGCGTGGGGCTATTGTCCACCATTGGTGCAGTCGCTGGAGGATTAACTGCGTGGAAATTTATGGGAGAGGCTACAGATCCCTCGAGCAACCCGTCCACAATCCCATACGAGGGCAATATTGCGGTCATGGTGCGGTCGGTTGGCGCAGCGGGCTGGTCGGCAGCAGGCTCAGGACTGACTCATGCACAAGGCGGACTTGCCAAGGCATATGAATGGGGACAAGCGTTGGGGAGTGAAATGAATGATGGAGCTTCCTACAAAGACACCATTGCGGCCAAGGCGCGATCAGTTCGCGCCGCTGGCTGGTCAGCTGCAGGCTTAGGACTGACTCATGCTCGTGATGGACTTGCCAAGGCCCATGAATGGGGGCAAATACGAAGGAATAATGAAGTCAAAGAGGAAGTTACAACTTCATCCAACCCATTTCAACCCAAGCTTTAATTTCAGCAGCAAAGCCTGTTTGTGTTGACTTGCCAAAAAAAAAAAAAAAAAAAAAAGTCGCATTGATCCCTCTTAAAACTCGAGAACTACAGCTGCTTAAATTTGGGGCTCACAACTGCTTAGAATTTGGGATGAAAATCGTGCCGTAATCTTCGGGAACGAGTTGACCAGTAATTCGAATCTTTTTTTGTTAATAAAGACCTCACGTGGGTATGTAGAGTTTTATAGAAGACCAGGGCGGCACTGGTCGCCCTGTTGCCACTTAGTACCAAAATGGGATCGCACCCGCGGATAAAAACTATCTAATCAGCCTCTAGACACTCAACAGCCATCACCCGGTAATTCGAATCACTGGAGTCTCTCTCTCAAATACTCCTGTGGCTCGCCTCTCTTACAAGAGTTGGTCATTGAGCTACTACCTCCTTTTAGTACCTTTGCGTAAGGTTTTAGTTTGTCGGTGTGCGTCCGTCTAGCCTTCTTCTTAGTATTCTCTTTTGGTTTATCAAGAACAAGATGTGAATTGCTCACGAAGATTACAATCCCGAATTTTAAGCAGTTTTTTTCGCTGTTCTTGTTCCCGCTTGCCTTGAACCTGATGCAGGATGGCGACAATGGCAACAATAGTTCAAACTCCTTCTCAGCTTCCTGATCGGCCTCCTGGTTCTCCTGATCAATCCACTCACACTTGGAAGCAATATGGGTTTCGAGAGCTAGTGGTGTTTCCTTGGTGGCTGTATCCAGTGCGTTGACTCTTCCATTGGATATGCGTCCTTTGAGTTCGAGGCCATAGATTCTCGCTGTGCTTTTGGCATGAAAGAAATCCTCGATTGTCTTCGCCACCGCAGCAAGGTGCAGCTTAAACACGACCTCGTTGACTAGGGTTGCAGGATCGTCAGCGCCATCAATGGTAGCGTCAGCAAACCCCTCTTTGTCGCCTATCATCACCGCGTAATTGGCATCGCCGCAAGCAGCTGTTGTGAACGCGAGCATGATAGGGTCTACAGTTTGGACGGCTGTTTTGATGGGTATATCGTCTAAGGAGGAGCGTCAAAAAAAAAAAAAAAAAAAAAAAAAAAAGGCCTTCTAGGGAACTTGCACCGAAACTTATCGGAAAGACTTTAGCTGGAGAAGATGCCAAGACCCTGAATGGGTTTCTTTAATTTCTCCTGTGTGTGTACTACTTCACGACCTATGTCAGCAAAGATTTAACTCCTGTGATCACAACCCTGTATCCCACAGTCCATGATCTCCTCGCTCAATCCAATACGCCACATGAAATTGAGACGGTGGAGAAGTTCCGAGTCATCTTTACTCGAGAAGTCAAGCGCCGATTCAATATCAGAATATTCCTGATGCTGTGTTGGTGGCAACTTACCTGAACCCGACTGTTTACAAGCATCCTTTCTTGGATGGAAAAGTAGCTTGCGGTCAATCTTCGGCAGGAAACAAGGAAGCAGGCTGTTTTGGCTCTTCAGAATATGGTCAAGGAGCGATATCACTTCGGTTTTGACAGATACGAGCTGTGGGATCCAGATTCTTGGTCTGAGATATTTCAGCGAGAACTCAATAATTATGAAGATGACGTGCAAGGTTACTCTGCCGATATCTACCAGGTAGACCCTCAATCCTGGTGGCGTACTCGTATCCAAGCCTTTCCTTATTTGACTACTCTTGTTCGCCAACACTCCTCCATCCAGCCTTCGTCCGTGCCTTCAGAGAGGCTATTTAGCGCTGCTGGTGGATTCACCACTAAGAAGAGAAGATCCGTGAATCCGTGCTTTTTTGTCGCTCAGTCCTCATCAAGAGCATGGACAGGTTCAATACCCAAGTCGGTTTGAATCTGTAGCTCCAGTACCTTGATGAGAAGCGGACATTTGGGCACACTCTAAATTGAGCTTGTTGTTTGAATTGGGGGTATTCTAGGTGCGGTGATGCTGTTAGGGTATAAGGATGCTGAATTGCTGCACGGGGATGCTGTTGGGGTGCTGGTGTGCTGAAATGACTGGTCGGGTGCTGATGTACTGAAATTCAGCACGTCAGCACACCAGTGTGCGCAAGTAAGCGAAAATGCGTTCAAGTGTGTGGCCGACCGGTTAACCGATTCGCAGGGCTACTCTCCCACACTGCTCTGAGGGTACTATTTTCCCCTTTTTTCACTTTTTGTCCGGCGAAATGGGCATCTTCGCTCCCGCTGTGAACGCAATTTCTTCAAATATACAGCAAAAGAGTACCTCCTGCGCAGGCGCATTCGCAAATGGGAAAACAAGGTTTGAAACCCCCCACAAGAGAGAAAAGGAAATAAAATTGACTCAGTTGTTTCTGCCTCGTCGCTAGCAACTTAGCGATCTTCTGGTAGGTCAACTCTCTCAGCAAGTTCTTGGTATCAACGACATAAGTCGCATATTGCAAAGCTTGCAAGCAGAAAGTCAGGATCAAGGAATCCAACCTTACATCCAACTACCCTCATTTGACTACTACAGCAGACGTGGCCACTCGTCAGAAGCATTTGACCAAACATCGGTCGTCTAAATAATCCTTGGCAACCATCGGAGAGAATCAGCAGCAGTATGTGCTGATGATAAACGCAGGCATATCGATTTGACACCTCCAAGCTGGAGCACGCTGAGGTGGAGAAAATATTCAGACCCTTGGCATCGTTCGCAACAGTCATGTCTATAATCAAAGCGACAACCAAGAGGTGAGTGGATAAGTTGGTATGAAGAGTGTTGAGGACGTCTGAGAGGCAGAGAAATTGTAGAGTGGGAATAGTCAATTGGAAGAAAGGGGGGGAAGGAGACAGTCGACGGGACAATCAACTCAATCGCCCTGGGTTGATGTTGAAGAAATTGCGTTCACAACGGGAGCGATGATGCCCAATTTCGCCAGACCAACAGTGGGAAAAGGGGCAAATGATAGCCTCAGAGTGGTGCGGGAGAACAGACCTGCGAATCGGTTAGCCAGCCGGCCACACACTTGAACGCATTTTCGCATACTTAGGAGAGAACTTGTCCTCTTAGCCTTCCTCTTCCTCTCAAGCCATCTCTCCAACGGAACGCACATTCAGGTTCATTGAAGTTTAGTGCTTGGGCTCCTACACCCAAATTTTCGAAATAGTGCATTTTCGCATTTTCCTTACGAAAAGTCCACTATTTCGAAAATTTGAGTGTAGATAACACCAAGACACACCAAGACCACCCTGAGAGTAAGCACTAGATTGTGTTTTATGAGCCCATGCTGAATTTAGTGCTTCGCTCGATGCACAAGCACTAGACTGCGTGAAATCTAGTGTGATAACCCGTATTCCCCCTTTATTAGCCAACCCCAGTTGATCACTACAAACGGATGTGTAGGATTTGGAGGTAGTCTTTAGTGCGATATGGCCTACTTGATATTGGCTACTACTTGGCGCTGACCGGGGCTACACACTTCTAACATTAGACAAATTGGTACCCTCGATTTGCTTGACTGAGAGCTGCCACCACTTAGGCCTTCTGCCTTAGCAGAAAAATTGTCCTTGACCTGCCTCCCTCTGATAGTTTTTTTTTTTTTTATTTTCTTTCTTTTTTTACAGGCCCCGTTAGGGGTTTTATTCGTCGGCGCGCACTCGTCCCACGATTTGTGGATGTGGCCAACTAGTTCTCAAAACTACACTATCCTAAAACAAAGGACAAGTGAGAGCATGGTATAGCGGATAAGCATCCAAAAAGATAAAGTTTCTGGGTACGGCGGATAGTAATCATCGAACGGTATGGAGGATAGATTCATGCTTGGATTGGACGTGTCGAGCTGTAGTGTACTGAACTGGCATCAGTGAACTGCAGTACCACGGAAAAAATCAGTCATTAGGTTGGTGCGGAGATTTTTACACTGGAATAGGCATGAAGATTTTGTAAGAAAAATTTTACATGGGATTAGTGGGTGTAAAGGCTTTCGGCTCTACACGGCTCAACCTGGGGCCCCAAGTCCCAAAATTCAAGCAGGCTGACACAGAGCAGGCGTTTCTATCGAGTGAGACAAAAAAAACCAGTGGGGCCAAAATTGGAGATGGATTTTACGGCCTCAAGGTCTAGTGTGTTTAGACACTAATTCCAGCGGGAGCTCTGGCGCGCAAAAAAAGGAGATGAAGAGCAAAAGAGAAGCAGGGCCGAACCGGGAATTGAACCCGGGACCTCTCGCACCCTAAGCGAGAATTATACCACTAAACCATCCGGCCAAGATCTTCGAAAGTGTTTCCAGCTCGGCGATCGCGATCCTGATTTCCGACATCTTCCGACATCGTTCTCTTTTTTCTGATCCTGACCTCCTATCAGCCCTTTTCCCCCCTCCCCCTGGGGGCTGTTGGCTTGCGAAATGCCATAGGAGTGGCGAAGACGGGGCCCGTCCACTTGCTAATGACTTCTGAAGACGAATAAGAGGGCTTACCCGTTGGAACCGATCCGTTTTTTTTTTTTGAAATGGTGCCTCCAAGCAAGTTGGCGACAAAGAGATTCGCAAATGCAGAAATCAAGGTGTATGGTGTATAGAAAGTCACTGCAGCTCTGAGGGACAGATTAAAAAAAAAAAAAAAAAAAAAAAAAAAAAAAACTACAGCTCTGAGGGTGATTGTTAAAAGAAAAAGAAAGAAAGAAAGAAAAGATTGGATTGGATTAGTAGTCAATCTCACTATTCCAGCGGAAACAGATTGTTATAAAAAAAAAAAAAAAAAGAAAAAAAAAGACTATCATTTTCCAATAAAAAAAAAAATTTCCAATAAATTCATGTGTGCGGAAGAGTGCTCTTTTACACAGAACGACCAGAAGATGTGTGGTATCGAAGGTATATATTTCTAATTCTATTTTTCCCTTCTCTTTTTTCTATTCTTTTTCTTCACTTTTTGGCTGTCAATCCATAGGGTAGATGATCCAAAGCAATGGCAATAGGCAATAGGTATCATGGAACGAATACAAACACACAGGCACAAGTGCAGAGGGAGACAAAAAAAAAAAGAAAAAGAAAAAGAAAAAGAAAGAAGGACGGAGCTGTGTGTTGGGTGTAGAGAGGGAGGGAGAGATGGGGAGGATCTAATTTACATGATGGTGCACACGCAGCTCACATCACTTTCTGGTTTGATTCTGGCAACCTTGTTGTCGCTGCCATACGTTCCCTCCGTTTGCGCCTTGGACATATTGGTCCTGCCATAAGACTCTTGAGTTCCAGCTCTTTCGGTGTATGTGGCCGAAGGCTCGGAGGATCCATTGGGCGTGGTGACTACTGTAGCGCCTCCAACGCTTGGTGTGGTCAGTGTTCCTGGAATAGGTCTAATTTGGATGGAGTGCACAGCTCCCGGTTTGGTATCTTTGTGCCGGTAATACAACGTTTGACGCTCCTTGACATATCGCCAGTCGCCATCGCTCACAAGAAACTCCATCTGCACATTCTCGTAATGATATGACGGCACGAAAATCTCTGTCTCGAATGCCAACACAGTTCCATCAGGGGGGTGGCCGATCCACGAAGGGCTGTCATCAGGGCTCAAATCTGGAATTCTAGGTGTTTTTGTTTCTGTTGTACTATTACCAGTCTCGTCTGGTAGAGATACGTGAACAACTGGGACAGGAGCTTGAATGTAGTTACAGAAACGGAACGTGAACTGAAGGGTTGAAATGTTGAACTCTGTCGAGATTGGTTCTCCTGCAACTTTGGCCGCATATGGACGCTAATCGAGACCAAGATCGAGAGTTTAGAAGCTGTTTAGTAAATTTTGGAGTTCACTCGATAGAACACAGTTGGCCAGTTGTAGAGGTTAGAACGGGGGCGATAAAAAAAAAAAAAAAAAAAAACTTACGACAACAGCATCTAATGCACGACCGCCAATATGTGCTGGACTATCGCGACCATCATCAGAACTCTCGTTCATAAAGCAAAAGTATGACCGATCAAAGGGTGAATCTGCCGGGATCTTTTCCTCGTTCGACGATCTGATGTCAATTTCGTCCCATTTTGTATCCTGTGTTGCTTGAGGGAGTTTGTCTATCTGGGCTAAAGCCAGCGCTGACTTCTTATCGACACTATCTCCGTTGGGGCGTTGAATGTGCATTTTTTCAGAGAAATCAGCTGTTGAGCTGGCTGCTCGCTTCATGACCTCTTTGGCGAAGCTAGGCGCCTGTTGACGAAGTGTGGGTGAGCGAGAGTCGATGCTCGGTGATTTGGGTCTATTGGGATCAGGGGAGCCCTGTGGGGAATCGAGTGAAAAAATTGAAAAGTCCTCTCCATTCCAGTGATCGCCGTACCGATTGTCGTTGGTCGCATTGTAGTTCCATAGTCTAAAGCAAAATGAGTAGCATTAGGTGTCTTTGGTTAGATGATTGGGAAGTAGGTTCACAGTCCATGCGCACAACGCTATCGCAACCGAGTCTGCATTACGTGAAACTAAGAAGATTGGCTTCTAAAGAAGAGAGAACGGCATCCAGAAATCTAGTGTGGTGACTATAATCCCCGTTTGCAAAGGCCTTTCTTTGGTTGATATCCATTGGAATACCGCACTCTCCGATCAGGCATGGTTTGTTCCCGACGTTCTGTAGACCGGTGTTAAGAATGTTGGAGATTTGGCCGCGATAGTTCTTTCTTGCGCCCTTTAGTCCAAAGTATGTAGCAGAGAAAACATTTTTGCCCTAGTGATCAATTTAATCAATTACCAAAACTAGGTTAGCCCCGATGCACATTTGTATGTCGGTCTTATCTCACGGAGAAATACAAAATAATCCTCTGGCTCAGATGGAGGAGGGGTGATGTTAGCAATCTAATGACCTTACCTTGCTAAGTCCCTGAACGTCATGCGTGATGCGACCATCAAACGCCTTGTTAAAGAGTGAGTGAAGGTCGTACCAGTGTGGCGCATAAACAACATTTTCCTCATGATCCCCAGGTCCCCAAATAGGTGGTGGTTCGTTGGGGATGGGTTCAACAAAGACAAATGCCGATGGGATAACACTCTGAACAGCCTGTGCGTACCGTCCCATAAAGTTAAGATAGAACCGGGAAAAGTCAATCTTTTGGCCTGTGGCAGGGTGAGTGGTAAAGTAGTCGGGTCTGTCCAGTTGAGGTTGGTTTGTCTTTGGATTGACGCTCCAGACTCCATGTTGCTTCCACAAACACTCGCCATCGAGCCAGGCTGACACTTGCTCGGTGTTGATCATTCGTGTTCGCTGCTTCTTTGTGGGAAATGGCCATGACTTGACCCAAACCTCGATAGGCATCGCTAAACCGTCGCCCAGAGCGAATGACTCGAGGGCAGAAGGCGAGTCGCCAAAGATCAAGTTGGAGTTGAATTCATATCGTTTCATGTTCTCCAGGCCGATGTATCCAGGACTGAGTAAATGCGAGTATCAAAAAGGGATGATTAGACATTCGTGTTTGTCCGTTCGGCCACTTTAAAGTTATATGAGATCAAAATGCAGGCTGTCGCCTCGCATCACTCCACCTACTGAGGCTCATTCATGACTTCGAAGCCAATGACCGCATCGAGATGGCGGATTCGTCTAACCAAAGGGAGTGAGGGTTGTACAAAATTCACAACACACAACGCGTTAGAGTTAAGGATCTGTATACAGTGACAAAACAAGTGAGTAGAGATGGGAACCTACTTTGCTAGATGATGGTAGCACTGAAGGTATCTGTTTTGGAGGAACTGTTGGATGGATTCTCCTTGGTACATCTTTTTAGGCGCAAAAATATCTCCAGCCCAAAAGAGAGTGAACATTGTGCTGGCAGCAAGCTTTGTGTAATTTGTTGGCCAGACCATAGGTGGTGAGTCTCCTGGGAATTGGTTTGTGTTATGGACATATGCTGCTCCTGTTGCCTTGAACTTTGTGATATCAAGGCCTGCTGCCTCGAATGTCCATCCTGGGGCACCTGAACCTCCCGAAAACCTTGACCAGCAGTCCTGGTGTGGATCGATGAAGCACTTGATGCCATACTTTGGCATTAGCTCAATGAGCTCGACGATCGAGTCGATGTATTCCTCGTCGTAGATTCCACTATTTGAGTTGGCAACAAGAGGGTGGTGAGTGAGGGCGCTGGTTGATCCTGTTGCAAACTGCCCTTTTTTAGGCTAGACATGGGCCATGGTGTGATAGAGTCAGCCCATTCTTCCGAGGCAGCAAGAGAGAGGCACACGCACATGCCCCTTCTGAGTCTTTTTTCTCTCTCTCTCTCTTTTTTTTTTCTTTGGAGCTCTCAGCGAACATCACAGAGTGTAAATTATTATGAAGTATAAATAACACAGGGAGAGAAAGAGAGAGAGAGAGAGATAGAGAGAGAGGGTGACAAAAAAGATTCCTGTTCTTGCACAGATCTGGGTTAGAGAGCAAAACGAGAATAGGCTTTTCCTCGTCTCTCACCAGATGTCCGTCATGCAGTCGGACGGTAGTGGCCCTCTGAGAAAAAAGAGTGCTCTGTCGGAGCATCTCTTGGAGCGTCTGGCGAGCAGTCTCTGGGCCACGTTTAGGTGGGGCTACAGAAACAATAATAGCCACCAGAACCAAAGTCTCGTCTGATTGTCCGCTCGTCTGCTGCGAGAGGAAGAGGAGGAAGAGGAGAAGAAGAAGGGAAGGTGTGTGCGGATAGGTGTACATGAGCAACGCCGATGCTAAACTTACGGTCCAGAGTGCTCCAGTGCCTCCCATGGCACCAGTAGACGGACAAAGGTCAGGCCCCAGCGTTTCAGGCGTGAAAAGTGTTCATCAGCCTGATCGCGAGGAAAAGGCCGACCCAAGAAGCTGACTTCCCGGTGCTTGAAGAAGCCCTCGTTCAAGTGTGTGCTTCCGTTGGGTTTTGTCGGCAGCTTAGAGTTACCGCAGAGATTCACGCCTCGGAGCATCAGGGTTCTATTCTGAGAGTCTCGGAACCATCGTCCATGGGAT
This sequence comes from Mortierella sp. BCC40632, assembly GCA_011634665.1. Classification (NCBI taxonomy): domain Eukaryota; kingdom Fungi; phylum Mortierellomycota; class Mortierellomycetes; order Mortierellales; family Mortierellaceae; genus Mortierella; species Mortierella sp. BCC40632. Next base: position 25,675 of record WAEK01000001.1, read on the forward strand.
GTGATCCTTCCGCCAGAATACCAGTCGTGTGCCTTTCCTGCGGGACGAAGAGAAGTGCCGCCGCCCGGCCGCTGCTCGTTGCTGCGTTGCTGACGTTGGCGGTGAGGCTGAGACTCGTCCTTGAATGATGAGAATGGTTCTGTTGTTCGTTGTTCGTCTGTGGAGGAAGGGGGAGAGTCGAGCGAATCGCTGTCATCGTTCTGGAACGAGGAAGCATACGAGGACATGGACGAGAATGAGGTGGAGTGCTTCAGTTCCTGAGCCTTCAGGTGGTGAGGACGAAAGGCCATGATGGGGATTGGAGCGGTAGTGCCTGTGGTCTCAGCAGACGTGGGTGTGGTTGGGTTAGGGGAGCAGGCAGCATCCTCCTCGCACTGGATTGACATTGGCAGGGATGTGGATGTGGATGGAGGATGAACTGAAGGCAGAGATGGTAGGGAATGGGCAAAGGGTGGAGAAAAGATTGACCAGGGAAGGATGAAGGGATGAGGATAACTAAGAGCGAGTTTAAGTTTATGAGGTTGACCCAATCAGGGTTGACTGATAAAACAGTGGGGGGGAGAGAGGAGAGGAGAGGAGAAGTGAGGCAGATGGTTATAGATGGATGAAGAGACAGAGACAGAGACAGAGACAGAGAGAGAGAGAGAGAGAGAGAGAAAGACAAGGAGAAGGAGAGGGAGACTGAAGAAGCAGGAGGAGAGGAAGAAGAGGAAGAAGAAAAAGAAAAAGAAAAAAAAAAGAAAAGTGCAAGAAAAGAAAAAAAAGAAGAAAATCCAACAGCCGCTACAATGGAGATGAAGAATGAGAAGGACAATGCCAAATCCTAATCGATTCAGGGCCGTCGGCTTCCCCGACGGGCTTCCGTTACCCAATCGCGGTGGAGGTGCGTTTTGAATTCATATCAGGCTCGCGCCCAATGAGATCGATGGGATGCAGTAATCCTCTCGCGTCCCCTCTGTAAGCCCGCAGGCTATGCTCGGACATGGACAGGCGACTGTCCAAAACGAGGAGAGTGTTGTATTCAGACAAAAAGAGCAAACGGAGACAAACTACTCTCTCCCACCTTGCATGTCGCTGGTCATCCGGGTCACTTGAGCACACTTTTTTGAACAAAGAGGGCGGAACGGGCGTAGCGTTTCTGCCCCAGGCACAAGCCATTTTTATTTTGCGTCGGCTGTTCGTTTTTTATGCTGGTTAGAACAGTCAGCCTCTCACGCTTTGTCATTTTCCTCTTGAAGTGGCGAGTACCACATAGCCTCCTGCTTCTGCTGTGTGTCGGAAAAAACTATGCCATTAATTATTCCCTACATCTTGTTCAAACAGCCCACATACTCATTCCCTCTCTCTCCTCTCTTGTTAAACTGTGCCTGCACGGTTGTAGAAGAGACAAGGAGAGCAGAGATCGCCCCTCGCTTCCGTCGAAAACTGTTGTGCACATTAGGGGTGTCTGTTATTGATAAATCCGGATCTTGGTTCATGCAGCGATTGTTGGCTGCCGCTCTTGGTAGACTGGTATCTTGCCTCTGCCTACTTGTCAGTAGAGTTCCTCATAGACTGTGGCCGTCCTATTACTCCCACCGCACTTGTGCCAATCGCCTCTTTTTGACAATCTCTATCGTACCAACGACAAGGAAGATTACCCCAAGTATACAGCCTGTCGGGATCATCAGACGAGGGTTCTTGTAAAATGGTACAAACGGATGTGGTGGATACTGTCCGTCAAAACGACCCTCGCTATCGTACCCATAGCCATAGTCGCCGTTAACTCCTGGAGTTATGTAGGGTCCCCTATGAAGTCGAGATGGGCCATAACCTGGCGGCGGCCAGGACTGTGTTGCGTTGGTTGTTGAGTCTAAGAGCCCGTAGGCATAGAAATTGTACAGCAAAGGCATTGTCCATGTTAGTTCATATAGTGTGGGCAAGACCGCAACATTCAAGCAAGCAGCAAAAGAACTAAACCATTACAGCACTGAATGTCGATATAGTCGATCAGGAGCTCATATTTTTGGTCAGGTCGCGACCAATCTGTAGGAGATCCGGCCCAGACTGCTGTGCCGTTGGAGCCTTGACCTCCATCCCAAATACCAAGCTGAATTCTGGCTGGTGTTGAAGGGAACTTTTTCCGTTTCTGGTTCATGCCAGGATCAATTACAATGGCCGACACGCCTTTTCCATAAATATCTTCGCCCTCACCAATGTCATCAAAGTCGACATCCTTTGTTTCGTTCCTGAAGAGGCTGCGGATGACTATTCCATCCACTCTCCAGATGATATGCTCTGGCATCCACTCAATTTCGTATATGTGAAAGTCCATCGCCGTGTTCATTCCCAAAGGTACTTTGGCAATATTGTTGTAGTCGACCAGATCTGTTGAGATAGTGGGAGGAGTTCTGTAATAAAAGTTTGTCTGGGCCTCGGAAGGGTCACGTCCCACAATCTCAAAATCAATCTCGTCCCCAGGATCTTCGTTGCGTACAATGAATGCACTGACAACTCCTGGAGAAGAGGAGCCTGTCTTTATCCGAGCTGTTACCTTTCCGTACAGCATAAATCGCGTTGTCGAAACGGCGGACCCAAGACCCTGTGGCCTTCCATACTCATTTGGGGAATGATCAAGAGACATGGAAATTCTGAGGATTGAGTCTTCTACTATTACTGCTGCAGGATTGTAATCTGCCGCTGTGGGACAATAGAAAGGTAATAATAGGGTTAGTGCTAGTATCTTTTCGTTGGGCTAAAGGCAAGCGTCGTTTTGGAGGCGAGCTCGTGATGGACATACTAAAGTCAAAGTCGAAAGGATTGCCATTGTATTCCTGGCTCCCTGCCAACTTTGGACTGATAAAATCCTAAAGGAGCGGATGTGTAGAAAAGAGGAGAATAAAGGGTCAGTTAAGACCATCACACTTGGTAACGAAAAAAAAAAAAGTCGTTGCCGTTGTTGATCTCACTCTTGGTCTTTACTTCATGCAAGTTGACGCAAGTCGCGACAGGGAAGCAGCTTGTCTCCTTCCAAGAGTTTTTTGGTTCACATCCTGTGGAGCAAAATCGCGGATTGTCTATGGACCAATTGTGTCATCGGTAACAAGTAAGCGATTAGCCTATCGTTGTTGGCTAAAGGCAAGGTCCGCGCGTTGAATGTAGTAAAGTCGAGGTAGTGTGGCTATGTACCTGAGCAATATCCGTTCAAGCAGCATGGAGCATAGTCGGGACATCTACCACCCCCTGGATGGAACCGACATGATCCTTCTGTAGAATTTCCAGTAGTGCCATTAGCGTTATCCGAAGGATTGAAGTAAATAGGTGGAGGTGTAGGGGTATCGGCAGCAGCAGGTAAACCAAAGGAGTTTCGAATAAGAAAAGTGAGCGTAATGGGTAACGCTGCTAAGGTGATGAGGAGATGCACTCGAGTCATATCTACGATTCAGATGAAAGGAACATTAATTTTGATGTGTGGTCAGCAGGTCAAAGGGGAGAAAAAGAGAGAAATAGCAAACCGCAGCAACGAGTGTCTGAGGGCCGATATGCAGTGGACAGAAGCGACAGTAAAGGAATGTTTTCAGACTTCATGTATCAACAATCAATTTGTCCTATAAGGAATACGCTGGGCTGGTCGTGTGGAGATTAGGATCCAGAGATCCAGGACAGGAACGAATGATAACCAAAGAAGAGGGAGAGAGAGCGAGAGCGAGAGCGAGAGCGAGAGCGAGAGCGACAATAACAACGAACTAAGAGGGAACGACTAAATGCTGGCATGTCCTAGGGAGGTATACTTCCGAATGGAAAGTTGGACTCTGCGCCCAATAGCTCCGTTGAAGGGTCTTTGTACTGCTCCGTGCTACGGGAGAACTCGTCGTCTGGGCGAAAGCCGTTTCTTACCCCAGAATAGAGATCTGTTTCATTCTTGTCTCCGTGCCTTTTAGGCACTGAGAAAAGGCTACAATCATTGAGCATCCCTCAAGAGGCTCTATTATTACTTAAGCAAAGTCTAGTAGAAATGGATGCCTCAGACACATAAGGAAGCTTGCAGTTTATTTTCATTTGGATTAAGCCAACATCTGCAACAAGTAGTCGCCAGCAATTCCACTGAATACAAGTGCTCCGGTCCACTTGTTGCTTGCAAACTTGCTCCAGCAGTCTGCAGGCTTTTCATAGTCGACAGTTCTCAGTTGCCATGCCAAATGGGCCGCAGCACCACCCACGGACAACGCATAGAAGAGGGGTCCCTGGTCGTTCATATACCCTGCAAGGGCCAGCATTGAGACCATTCCAGTCGAGAAGGCTGCCAAGAACTCGGGCGTCTTTTCTCCAAATCGAAGAGCGGTTGATTTAACACCCACCTTGACATCATCCCGCTTATCCTGATGAGCATAAATCGTGTCATAGACAAGAGTCCAGCAGACGCCCGATGCATACAAGGGGAGCGCCACTTCCCAGTTAGCAGCGCCCAGCATTGCTGAGGATCCCAGGAGGGCACCCCAGTTAAAGGCAAGGCCTAGCACCACTTGAGGCCAGTAGGTAACTCGTTTCATGGCTGGATAAGTTACAACAAGTGACAGCGACGATGCTCCCAAAAGAATGCTATCGTGAACAAGCCGGTTAGCTCATAGTTCTATTATCACGGCTCTACTGGTTTGCGGACAAACTGGAGTCCTTCGTGATCAAGAGTTGAGCATACCTATACAAGTTGAGTTGGGTCAGAACAGCCAACCCGGCTGAGAGCTGCAGACCAAGGAAGGCTACTGCTTGGGCTGGAGTGATCGCACCAGAAGCCAAGGGTCGCACCTTGGTCCTCTCGACCATCTTATCAATGTTGCGGTCCCAGAGATCATTGATCGTGCATCCAGCTCCACGCATAATGATGGCTCCTGTGCCAAAGAGTCCAATCGTATACAGTGTCGACGAGAGAGGCAGGTGAGCTCCATAGGATGCCATTGTAATTCCCCATGCTATAGGACCAAACCACAATTTTAGTGTACTGGTTCATTTTGTAGACATTCATCTCTTTGGGTGTACATGGTCTGTTAGCATCTGGAACATACCACAGGGCCAGAACAACAACCATGTTCCAATGGGTTTATCAATACGTGTCAAATATAGGTAGGGCTGGATAGAGGGAGGAAGGCGATCTAACCACGTTCCTGGATTGACTAATGCAGGCTGCTTTTCCTGTTGGTCTTTTTCCTGGCCCTGTGTTGGTACCGAGTTACTCTGAGTAGTAAAGAGTTGTTTGGCCCCCTGAGGCTCCGAGAGGAGAGACGATCGCCAATCATGCCTCTGCTGATAGTAGTTTAAAACGGTCCTACACGAATCCGAGGTTTTGAGGTAGTTGGTACGGAGGACTGAACGAGACGCATGGCGGGCTAGCTGTCGAAATGGACGAACTTGTGTAGCTTCCGTGATGAATCCATAGGCCACTGCGAAGGATCCAGAAATGGGATGACGTTGATCAAGACTCTTGCTCACAACTTTGGATGAAAAAGCCTGTTGGATGCTGATGGCGTTAGTACCGGACCGGCGCCAAAAAGTTGATCCTGCAAAGGGCAGCATTATGACGACGAGCGATTCTGATTCCGGCTGGACACAAAAGAGGGGAGGGAGGAAGAGGAGCTGAAATACAGCAAGGACTGCTGCTTCTTTTCCCGCTAAAGTCTCCGCTGTTTATTACGATCACCTTCTCTTTCTCCACTGCCTAGCCTTCTTTTTGGTGGCAACGGTGGCGCTGACTTTGTCTGAACCTTCGGTCCTGGGTTCTGACTATTAGTTTGCTTACTTGAACCGATTGTCGCCTTTCCTACAGAGCTCTCGATAACAAGTCTTTTCAACTGTGGAGGAAGAGGTGTTACCCGTTCTATGCCAAGACCATTAAGCATGTTTGCAAACTCGGATAGAAGAGATCGGTGATCTTCGTTAATGAATGTAATAGCCCACGCCATACCACCGAGCTTCGGACCCTTTCGAAGACCGACCGAAGCTTTTGTTGCAATGTCTGGATTCGCTCGACCGACACGATGAATATATTCCTGAATGGTTGGAGCCATATCAAAGTTAATGACAGTTGCTACCTGGAGATTCAGTCCTCGAGCCAAGAGACCTGTAGCCACAACTACAGATGTAGTCCCATCCGACAGCGAATTGATGACAGAGGTTCTCTCGTCTTGACACTTCTCGCCGTGGATCGAGGTGGTAATTATTCCTGGGCATTTCAGTTGGATAGCCTTTGCCAGAAGATCGGCACCTACACGCGACTCTACAAAAATCAACACAGGAGGCCGAAAATAGTTCTTGTCACGAAGAAGAGAAAAGAGTTGATTCTTCTTGGACTTGTTCTCTACCCAGAGGATTGTCTGCTTGATCTTGGAGGAAGGTGAAAAGACATCGTCGTGTGTGTGTGCTGTCTTAGATGGCAACGGCGACGACTCTACATCTGTAACGCTCGAAGGATCAAAGACTGTGATTTGCAGCGGATCTGTTAGGTATTGCATCGTCATCTTTTGGACTTGGCGTGGAATGGTAGCCGAGCACATGATGGTTTGTCGTCCATTGAGTGGTTCCGGAAGGATATCTAGTAGCCGTTTCACTTGCTTCCCGAATCCCATACTGAACATCATATCGACCTCATCAAGAACCAGACAAAACACATTTGAGAATGATATTTCTGGGTGCTTCGCCATAATGTCTACCAGACGTCCTGGGGTGGCGACTGCAATTTGAATGTTTTGTCTTAGCCGATAAACCTGGTTCACCATTGCTTGTCCACCCACCAAAAGTGCGGTTAACATGTTGGGCATTCCTCGGACCATTTGTTTGATGTTGCTCTCGATCTGCATTGCCAACTCTCTTGTGGGCGTAAAAATGATCGCAAAAGGTCCTTGGACAGGATCTGTAGACGGGATGCTCCTGCAGTAGACTTGAGAGAGTCCATAGACATGGTTCAGTACTGGGATAAGAAAGCTAGCCGTTTTTCCTGCTCCTGTCGCAGCTGATATCAGCATATCACGACCCAAGAGTCCTGCCGGAATGGCTTGCGTCTGTGCAGAGGTTGGTTGATTATATCCATTTTCCAGCAGGTTAAGATGAAGTCTCGGGGGGAGCTTGCATTCGTCGAAGGATTCGATTGGTGGCGGAATATGCTTTCCTTGAACCTGGATGTGTTGCTGAGATCGAAGGTCTGCGGCTTCCTTTGCAGTCATTGCCAACATTCTTGGCGACTTGGTATATCCTGTAATGCTACATATCATCCTTGAGCTTTGATATTGCGGCTTTGAGAGAGATCGAGGGTGGTGCTCTGCAAGAGAGGTAGGTGGAAGACCATTCTCTGCCCCCGTCTCCGTACTACATCCATTAGAAAGATAGTTTTATGCGAGGTTAAGAAAGAGATTGCCACCATTCTTCTTTAGATTCTGAGCCTCATGCCTTACCATTGGGTGAAGTGCAGTTGGCCCGCATTCGAGAAGTGCGCGTCTTTTGGCTGACTTAGAGGAACAGTTGGATTGTCATTATTCCATGTCTCGGAGACTGCCCATGCCGATGAAGTTGGAATGCCTAGGTCTTTTTGTTGTTGGGTTTCGACTGGCTGGACTGGGCCAGGTCCACAAGAAGGAAGAAGGAGTGCAGGCGCTGGAAGGTTCTGAGTAGAGGACGCTTTCCTGACTTCAGCAAGAGTCGGCAGGTTAGTCCGGATGGCGCCCTTCTGGCGACTAACGCTCCTTGGAACAAACATGGGATCGTATCAAAAGCATGGCTTGACTCCAGGAGGATGAGGCATTGGAAAATTGTGAAAGAGAAAGGAACAACAGAAGAAAGTGAGATCTAATGTGACCTCTTCTTGGATCAACAAAAGAAAAAAAGGCGCCCCCGTCTTCCGCACCCCTCTTTCCACTGTCTTCCCCACCCCGTGTTTTGTATTTCATTTCTTACCTCTCTTTCTCAATTCATCTGCTCCTCCCGTCGTTCCCACCCTTTTCTTACCAGACACCCATTCCCGCAACACACCGTTTTTCTCCCACCAGCTGTGGTTTGAATGCATCGGCATTTCCTGTCCAGCTTGTAGCCGACACTTCAATTTTGCACCATCTTCAGGGCAGGACACGAGTGGTTGTACCTCTTTCTCGAACTCTGTTTCCTTCATTGGCTCTTTTTGTGCATGGCCATTGGTCAAACGAGAAACCGGACGAACAAGCAACAACAAGCACCCAGGGCTAGCGTTCGTCTGATAGTTGTTCTCGAGCAGCTTCCCAAAGGAATAGCACCTAATGGATCACCTTTCCTCTGCAGCTAACACAGGGCCCAAGGGTGCCTTGCTTGGCTGTGGAAGAAAAGCACACCATGATTCAGTCTCGAATAACTCCAGCCAAATCCCGGCCCCCGTGTCGACTCACCTGGGACACTCCACAGGTGAGATCAGCAGTGCAAGCACTCGTAGCACTATGAGTGTCAACAGTAGCACGAGCAGCAGCAGCAGCGTCGACAAGCCCGAGTCTTCTCAAGAGACTTATAGCCCATGGGATATGCCTCCAATTGTCCAGACAGCATCTGCCAGCACCAGTGGCACCAGTAGCACCAGTGGCACCAATTCAGAAAGTCGTCTCAACGTGGGCGGACTCCGAGGCTTCTCCTCCAACCTCAACTCTTCCTGGCCCCATTTTCGAATGAAACCACATCCCACCATCTCTGTACCAGCAACACCATCAGCTTCTTTATCCAGATCACATACGTTTGACATGGCTACTCCTTCCACTCCACCAAGGAGCTCTTCATTCTCCAATACAGAGGACTCTGACAATGCCATGTACACGCCAACGTTTGGTTCCAGCTATTCAAGACGGAATAGTGCAGTCAGTATAATGGCACTCGACACTCCACCGCCTTTGTCACTGATGGATCTTGAATCGTCTTCGTCGATCTCTGGTCCAAGTTTTGGGTCCTCAATGCCACTAGGGAGCAGCTCGATTGGACCGAGTGGTACCACACATTCCATGTTCAAATTAAACGAAGTGGGAGTCAGTCATGGATACCCATTCCCGTTGTTTGGGGGTCGGACCGACATGTCGTTTAGTATCTCGCGGCGCAGCTCCAGGACCAATAGTTTCTCAATGGACTCTCGCCATGTCCGTAAGCCATCCGAAGACACCAACATGAGTGATGGAGGAAACAACTCTGGCAGCGAACGAAGTCGGAGGCACTCTCCAGCCGTGGTTCCCTTCGAACGAAGTGTCCGCCGGTCGGCATTATTGGTATGGATGGTTAGAGTTGCGGATAATTTTCCCCGCTCCGCTTCAATGATACCGGGCAAATTCTAAGGCACTTGACTTTTATTGACTCTTTTGTCCTAGCCTAAACCAAAGGGTCTACTCAAGGTGTTTTCCCAGCTTGAGGTACATGCTAACTTTGGTTGGATATCTTTTCGTACTGAGCTCCGGATGTATGAACATTTCTAAGCTTTCATCTATTGACCCTTTCTGGGCCAATAGGAAGAAATTCACCATAATCGACACGAATATGACCATGAAAGAGAAACAACACAGGTAAGGATAGGTAAGGATGATTCAAAACATGGCTCGCTCGTAGTTACTGAATAATGTTGTGCTAATCCTTCTCGATGATAATTAATCTAGGCTGCAACTGCCCGGCACCATTCTCCTCCGTTACCATCATCATCAGGATTATCAAGTTCAAGGCGGTATTCGGCCTCACGTCTCAATCCAGAACAAGAACTGAGTGTAACACTCATTTTGACGACTGAGCTTTGACCCGTAACCAATGTTCATGATATGATGCTCAGCTGGATGTTAATACTTTATGTTTGGGTGGCCGACTTTAACACAATAGAGCTTCCAGAAACAACAAGAGGAGTTTGACAGAGTATACCAACCTCAGCAACCACAGCAACAACACATCCAACAGTTTCCTCAACCACAACAGCCGCAGCCCATTCAAGGGACATTGTTGATGTCAGATATCCAAGGTCTGGAGAACCAGGCTAGCAGCTCTTCGTTCATGGCTCAGCACACAGCTAGCATGGTATCATCATCTCCATCGTCACCCATGTTGACACCCATCTCGACACGCGCCTCCAAGCGGAAATCTTCAACTTGTGAGGAACGGTTTGAACCATACAGCAGCAGTCATCTCAAAAGGAGAGCAGTCTCTCCATCGATTGGTCCTATTGTGAGCCACCGTCGTTCGCCCTCCAGTTCTCCCGCACGGCACCAGCTTGCTTCTCATTCTCGATCCAAGTTTGGTTCATTACCCTCACCCTCGGGCATGGGTTCTTTCTTCCGAGCTAGTCATCATTCCCTTCCTCATCCTCATCCTCATCCCCATCCTCACCCTCATTCTCATCATTCTCTTCCTCATGTCGAGAGTGCCGGAGGTCAGGGGGCGAGCAGCACAACGACGATAGCCGCGACAGGGCACGAGGACATTAACCTTAGTGACCGTGAAGGCGGCAGTAGCAGCGGAGGTGGTGGAGATGAGCGTAACAATAGCACAAGTATCTCCTCAACGCTAAATCTGCAGCACACCTCGCGATCCTTTTCCGAGCTGTCCTTGGGTCTACCAGAGAGTCATACGACATAAAGAGAAACCACAATTTCAATGGAGACCAAGAAAGCTTCTGGGACTATATCTTGAGAGGGGGAGAGGGAGAGAGGAAGAGGAGGCACAATTCCCACCTCCCTGAACAAAGAGAGAAAGTGAGAGAGAATGCCATTCCTTTTTTTCTTCTTCGTGATTCTCCCTTTATTCTCTCTCAGTCCTCCCCACCTCCCTATGATAATATACCCTTATAGGTGCGTTTTTGCAAGCGCAAGAGCCATTTGGCCCATGGAAATGTATAAGGAGAAAGGGGAGTAGGTGGTGGTGGTGGTGGTGGTGGTGGTGGTGGTGGTGGTGGTGCTGCTGGAAGGAGAGAAGAGGGGAAGGAGGGGGAGAGCGGCCCTTTTCTGAGTGAACGGGTCAGAGCGTCGGCCCAACTCAGAAGGTTTCTTGCGCTCTGGCCTTTTTATCCATGCCCACTGTTCCCATTCATTCCATTCTCTTTATTCTTTTGCTCATCCCGCCATCCCCCCCTACCCTTCAACTCTTCTAATTGATCATCCTTCCACTCAAGCTATCTACTCCAGAACTCAATCATGTCTTTCATCAGCACCCCATTGCAATACTCTCTTCTTTTTGCAATCGGCCTCGTCTGTGTAAAGGTTTACTGGTCAAAGAGTGCTCAGAGCACTCAGGGTGCCAAAAAGCATACTTTCGCCTCTACATCTATGCCTAGCAAGATCCTTAGAGAACCAATACAGGAGTATTACTCTGATCAGGTAGCATTGCCATGATATCCTTCCTGCTGACCATCGTTCAGTCAAAATGAATCCTTTGAGTTCAACTTCCTGTCTACCACCTAACGTTTGGCTTGCTCTACACCTCTCTCGGCAGAAGAAGAAGGCCTTGTTGCCAAAGCCTACAATCAACGAGAGAGAAGATGGACTCGAGTCACTCACGGAGGCCAGCGAGAATGGGGATGTCGAAATTATGAGGACACAGGAACAGCAGCCTCAGCAGCAACCACATCGCGACTCAACCGTCCTACGCAAGCAGGGTAATCGACGATCCAGCTCTGGAACCCTGACCTCAGCATCAACCATGGCCACCACGAAAACACTTCCAAGTGTGGATTTGCTTGCAAAGCCAGCCTCGACAAAGAAATCGTCAAAACGTCTCCATTCTGTCGCTCAGGAGATTCAACCGGCCCCGTCTGAAGAGGCAGCGACACGCCGTCAGTTCTTGGCCGAGATGTTTAAGGACGTACCGATGGTGGAAATTGATCGGGTGATGCGGGCAACACATTGGGACATGGACGATGCGACAGCCATGTTGGCTAAGGAGGACTACACATGGCAGTCGGTGGTGCATCGCCGACGCAGCGTCACTAGGTAAGGGCATCTCTCTCCTCTCTCCTTCCGAAGGAGTGAGAGGAAGGGGAGGATAAGAGTCTTTTTGTTGTTGTTGCTGTTGTTTAAATTTAGCTTCTCATTCTTGATAATATCCATTTTCTATCTCGCATAGCTTGGAAGCAACTGCATAGAGCTAGCTATTGGCTGTAGGATGGACTACGGTTCCTCGTCAACCTTGCCAACAGCGTAGATGAGACAAGACGCGTCTCAAAGAACAAACGCGCGCCCGTTTTTTTTTTTTTTTAGAGCTCAGAAATAAATTTCACCAGCGGCCAGGGACTCAAAAAAAAAAAGCATTTGGTAGTTGCCTTTCGGGTCTAACTGGTTGTGTTCTCGCTCTCCTTTTGTCAAAATACATAGACAAGGGGGGGTTATAACCATCTGTCTCTGCTTCGGATCCGTCTTGACCTGCCCCCCCCCTATATCTCGCCTCTACGCCCTGTCTTGATGTTTTTATTTTATTTATAACAATCTGTTTCCGCTGGAATAGTCATGTAGACTTTTTTTTTTTTTTTTCACTATGACACCACAATATTGGGGTCTATGATTTATTACAAATGGGTTGCTCTTGAGAGTTAGGATTTTCCTATTTGTCCCGGAAATCTACGGTGGTTGTGTGTTGATATATTCTCGCGTGCCCTTGCTGTAGGCCTTCCTTGGTCGTTGGAATAGTCATGTAGACAAAGGCAAAACCAGTCTAGCCGCGGCTACCATAAACCTTCATTAAAGCTAACAACCGTCTCTCTCAAGACGTCTAAAAGGTCAAAGAAATTAGACTGTTGCCAGAAAGGCATCCTCTCCATCCTTTCCATCACTTCCAAGTGTATCCGTCCTGCCAAGCTACTGAACAGAGAGGCGCCAGCCGACAAAATGTTGTTCTATGAGTCCTGGGCATCGTTGCTCTTGGTGATCAACGAGAGGTGACCCATGCTGAGAGGCGTCATTTGGTTGTTTTTTTTTTTTTTTATAACAATCTGATAGGCGTCAATTGGGCACACAAACCCATGGCCATCCAGAGCATGGGCGGACGTCCAAGGTCTCTTTCGAGGCCCCCTCCTCTCAAAAAAACTGCCATGGAGGCATGAGCGGCCGATCGGGAAATATCGGATCACTCGATCTGTGGGCACGAAATTTTCGGAAGATTACGGACTATTCGTGGGCGGCCGGATGGTTTAGTGGTATAATTCTCGCTTAGGGTGCGAGAGGTCCCGGGTTCAATTCCCGGTTCGGCCCCATTGTTCTTTTTTTGCTTTTTGGCTAAGCTTCAGGGGCCCCACTTTTACATGGAGTTAGCAGGACGCCCAAGAGTAGGACAAAGCTAAACTTCGGGACTCCCGAACGTTAGTTATCGTTCGGGACTGTCATTTGCCACTTAAAATTCGGGACCCACAACCTCTTAAAATTCGGGATTGCGGTCGCTTAAAATTCGGGCTGGCCAAAATTTAAAATTCGGGATCGAGGGTCGGTAACTCGCACCACTAATACCTTTCTCAGCTCCTCCTGTGGCTCGCCTCGCCTAACAGAGTCCATCAATGGGTTGCTAGTTTTTTTAACCTGCGTCTCTCCAACCTCCTAGCCTATCTTTCGCTTCTAAACCCATCGGTTGATGGCTTTTTAGTCTTCTCTTTTGGTTTATTCTTCACAGTGTTGTTGTTGTTTTTTTTTTTTTTTTTTTTTTTTTTTTTTTGTTTGTTTGTTTTGTCCGTTACTTTTTTTGTTTGAGAGCCCATAATCGTTACCTGGGACCTGCACTATCACCCTGGGAGTGCACAACGTCGCACTGGCAGCCAGAGCATCGCAGGAAACCCCGTAAAAAAAAAAAAAATAACGAAAGCAAGAACACGTAGACACGAAAGATGTAAATTGCTCCCGAAGTTTACAATCCCGAATTTTATGACGTGGCAGCCCGAATTTTAAGCGACCGCAATCCCGAATTTTAAGAGGTTGTGGGTCCCGAATTTTAAGTGGCAAAATGACAGTCCCGAACGATAACTAACGTTCGGGAGTCCCGAAGTTTAGCTTTGTCCCCCAAGAGTAGATTCTCAGGCTCCAGAGGCCCCAAGTTGGTGCTTCAACTTTTTTTTTTTTTGGCTATCCAGCTATAGTGCCAAGGTGGTGACCTTGAGAACTCGCCCAATCTAAAAAGGAAAGCTCGCATTGATGAATGGTGAGCAGGTGTGTTCGGCACAGGCGAAGGACACACTCTACAGTCAACTTGCCCTACTGTTACTGCCTGTGGATGAGGAGTGTGCTCTGTGTCACGACCTGGTTCTGTGGATGCAGCTTTGACTTCTTCCATGTCATGATCCCGTAGGATGGCGGCGCGGTAGAGAAAAAGGTGTGTGGGTGAATAGAACAGAAAGTCAGCTTATGACTGTCGTTTTCTTCGAAGCCGTTGAGATGAGTTAAAGAATGGTTCTTCCTCACTCTCTTTCTCTCTCCCTCTCTCTCCCCCCCTTTTTTTTGCCCATGACAGATCAGGAAAAGTCTCAACAGCAACCAATCGAGAACATGGCGGTTCCTTCAGGAACTGGAGCAGGATTGAGAACACAGCTCATGGCTGATGCCTTTCCTGTGCCTGTTCAGTCGCTCGAAGACTTTTTAGATCGGGCAAAACAAGATGTCATGCCAGACATTGTCCCCGAGGCGACCATGCAAGTAAGGAGAACATTCTGGAGTCTCTGAGCTAAAGACTCCTCCTTCTCCCCCACCCCCACCCCCAACAGCAACAACACCCAACAATTGGTTTTATGAGGCTGCTGTTCTTGCGGAGGAAGGAGAGAGGAATAGTTTCTCACCATGAACTGGAAACGTTGGCTTTTCTTCATTCCCTCAGATCTACAATGATGCCAAAGCTCGACTCGATCACGAATTCCGGTTCTTCCATGTTGCGAGTGACTACTACAGTTGGTCTTTTGAGCAAAGAATCCGAGTCATGGCAGCACCCTCAACCTTCCATCTCTGCAAGACGTTGGTTTTTGAAAACACAAAGCATCGACAGGACGAAACGAAGGCCCAGGATCAAGATCGATACTGGTGTGTCATTGTCCAGTATGAGGGTGCTGTCAACATCACAAAGCTTGAAAAGGCCGTCCGTGAATGGACTGGAGCGAGTCGAAAGGCGATGCATTTGAGGATCGCACCTGCAGAAAAGTCGCTCGAGTTGACTGGATTTGAGAATGGAGCTGTTAGTCCTGTCGGTAAGTGACCAGGGAGGAGTGTTGGTCTCACTTTTTTTTTTTTCGCATCTTTTCACTTTTGTTCCTGTGAAAAAAAAAAGAGGGTTGAGGGACTAACTCCACAGACTTTGACTGAAAATCTACATTGATCGGTACTAGGATTGAAGACGGACTTGCCCATCATTCTTTCAAGCGCAGTTATGGACCTTTCGGTATGGGAACATTCAATCATTCAATCTAACTACGATTTGTCAGGGAAGAGAAAAAGAAAGAGAGGAAGACGAACATTTTTATTCAAGTGATATTGATACTATGTCTTCTCTCTTACCCCCCTTCACCACTAGCCACCATTACTCTATCTGGGTGCAGGACATGTCGACTGGAAAGTAGCATTGTCTGTCCAGTCTTTTGTCGAAAAATGGAATGTTCGAGTCGTGGATTTCTCTTAGACATCCATGGCCCTGCTAATTGTATCAAAAATCACTAGAATAAATAGAAACGCCAAGGACAGGCATAAGAGAGAGAGAAAGAGAGAGAGTGTGTGTGCTGGACACTAACCAATGCTCTAATGTTAACTTGCAAGGATGCTAGAACAAGGGAGTGACAAGAAGCTCAACGCGTTATCGCTTCTATTGTCTGGCTCCTTAGAGATCGTCTGAAACGACACGACTGAGTGTCCATGGAAGTACGACAGTCTTCTTTTATTGTTACACGGAATAAAATATTAAAGAGTAAGGTGAAACACCATGGACGGATCAAGAGCTAGAGATGCATGTAGAAAAGATATAAAAAAAATGCGATGGAAACAAGAGAAAGAGGACTCTTATGATGACGACTTGATCGGATGGGATTTCTCCGAATGGAGCTTGTTCGAATGGAGTTTACCACCATGAGTGCTCATAGTTCCCGATCTGTGCGTGACCATCTTGGAGTCTGTGTGGTGCGAGGAAGTGGATGATGACCCTTCTGAGTCTAATTCCTTCTCACTATCGTCTTCGACAGAAGCCTCTCCTTCACCAGGAGTATAGTAGTCATCATCGTCATCATCTCCTTTATCGATCAGAATAGTGGATCCTGGAGGTAAGGGTGGGAGATCGAATGGCGGTTGAGGCGATGTAGGCGGAGGCGCTGGTTGGACGACTGGGACCGAGATTGGGGGCGGAGGCTTGTGATCGTTCAGGAACGACGTTGGCTCATAATTCCGATCGAGCATCGCGGTTGTTTGGATGGTTTTTTTTTTACAAGCACAAGAAAGATTATCGTTTCGACGTTAGTTTTGCGGAATGACCCACCAAGCTATCAACTCCAAGTCTTTCCAAACAACAAAACCTGACTTACAGATAACGTTAATCGAATAGGTGATCAACAACGCCAAAGTCAACACTGTGGGCCCGACCCTGTCAAAGTAACGACCATCAGCCTTGCCGCGGACAACTCCAATATGACGCCAATGGTAGATTGCGGCCGAGTAAGCGAGGCAAAGTAAACAAATCACCATCAATCCAACACCCACCCATTGACCAATTCTTGCAGCCGCATTGGCTATGTTACCATCCACTCCCTTTTGAAGACTTGGATTGCCAAAGTTAAGAAGTGTCATAGCAAGAGCTCCAAGTAACATGCCAAACTTGATCCAATGGATAAATGTCCGTTCGTTCGAGAACAGGGTCTTTGCAGCCTTGAAAGCCTCTTTACGCTCCCGTCTTTCCGTTCGAGCATCCACATAACGCTTTCCTGGCGTCAATGGTGTCTGAGGGGTGCCAATCACTGTGGCAGGGGATGTACTGGAGTTCTGTGTAGACAATTTGGTCTTGATAGCTAGTGTCGACAGGGGAGTGCGTGACAGGAAACGATTTAGACGGGATGGCCTCCTTGCTTGCGGGGTAAAATCCCCGCCTCCATGGGTGGTATCCCCTTTGTCCTTTGAAAACCTGCGAGTTAAGGTAGAGAGGGAAAGAGGACCCGTTCCTGAGGGTGAGGAAGGGCGGTCGGCATTTGAGGAGCCTTGTCGTGATCGAGCAGTATTCTCGGAGGTTTGTGGGACATTCACAACGGTCTGCAACGCTGACCTTGACGACAAGAGTGTCTGAGGAACAGATGGCGGGGAAAGGACTGAGTTTACTGAAGCTGCAGGTTTAGGCGAGAGGTTTTTGGGAGTCCCTAGCCCTTCGAGTCCACCTTCTTCAGAGTCTTTCAGGTCTTCACGAACAGTTTGAAGACCACCCATGAGCGTTCTATTGCTGTCCTTATTCTCCTGACCAAGATGGGCCATGTATACCTGCCCCGTCCCTTGTCCTTGTACATGCTGTCGACGAGATGTCGCCTCCTCTCCATCCTCCTGGGGCTGACGTTGTTCTCGCGAGGAGGTGGAGGTTTGACTGGCCCGCCGTCCAAGGGCAAGGCTCTTCCAGCTTAGCCTTTTGCTATTCGAATCAGATCTCTGTCGAGGAAGCACAGTCTTGGCAGAAGAGGAGGATGGAGCAGCCGACGAATCGATACTGCGGCTATCGGTATCCTGAGCTGGACCATTCTCAGAGGCCCCAGCCTTGCCTAGGTATTCTGGCATATCTACGGTCTGATCCGCAGACCGCTCTGGAGTTTTTTCACCCGATAAGGCCAAAGCTGGTGTCAGAGTCAGTGCTGATGTCAGTGTTGGATCTAGCGGGGTAAAGTCGAGAGAGGGGAGAGAGTCTGAAAACTGGATGATGGTCTCTGCCTGGCAACTGCTACTCCCGCTGGCGGTGTTATAAGGAGCCACTGTGGCATCTGGATGAGTGTCCTTGCTAGAAAGAGGCTGACGATGATCCATGTTGACGATGAACTTTTGCTATGTTCTACCTCCCACGCGAGCACTTTTGGTGATGATGACCCTGTAAAACGAGACCGCACTTTTTTTTTTTTTTTTTTTTTTTGAATAAAGGCTGGATGGAAGGTGTGTTGTTCCTGCTGTCAGTGTGGCTGGATAGAACGAAACTTAAGAGCAAGACCAGGAGCGGAAGGGAGGAGTCTTGAAAAGAACTCAAGGGATGGTCACCAAAAGCTGAAATGACAAATGAAGGTATGAAGGGAAGGAAGCAAAGGAAAAAAGAGAAGAGCTCTCAACTGAGGCAAAGCTTGGCTAGCACCAGGAACAGGCCGATGAGAATAAAAGTGTTGGAGAGTCAACGACAAGGGTAGAGTGGAGAAGCAGGCAGCTGGGCATGCAATGTGCGAGGAAAAATGGTTGGAGGGTGTAAAGCCAAAAGAGAAAAGAGCAGGTTGAGGAAAAAAGGGAGAAGAGGGAGCGAGAGAGCAAGGGAACACGGCATGAGTATTCAGAAGCGTTAGGATTCTTGAATGCCTGGGTGTGCATCTCACAGATTGAGCACCCGATACAGAGATACGCAGGTCGCTCGCGCGGTGGGTGCTCCTGCCTGCATCTCCACTTGCGACAAAATTGCACTTGACGGTGTTTGGGGAAACTGAGGACAAGTAAAAATGGTGCAAGTAAAAAAAAAAAAAAGGGGGGCCCCGGCATTTAGCACTAAAGGGCTCGACATGGTGCACGCGACTAGTCGCAAGGGCCATTTGAGCGATGAGGTGCCAACCATTTGGTCTTTGTTTTTTGTTTTTTTGTTTTGTTTTTTTTTTGAGGTCATAGTCAGTGAGGGTCCATTTTCGTACCAGTGAGTGGGTCTATTGAGCTAACTTTGGACACGGTGGTGTGCTTTTATCCGGCCCATTGAGCACAGAACAGTAGAGAGGGTGTTGCTCCATCTCTTGCTCTGCACTGTCACTACTGTCTACGCTTTTTTAGTTGCAAATCTGGTAGGCATGGATGCGCCAAATTTGGTTCCGGACGGACTTGTCAAGCAGCACACGAGCAAAAAGAAAAAGAGAAAAATAAAAAAATAAAAAGAAAGGAGACGCGACTCCTGGACATTCTCCTTGACCTTGGTCTTTTCCACCTTGGCTAGCCATTGCCTCTCCTCTTTCCCCCCCTCTTTCCTTCTCTCTCTCTCTCTCTCTCTCTCTCTCTCTCATACACACTCTCATCTTCATCCCTTGTTCTTTGCTCACTTTCTTTCTCTCCTAATCCTTTCCTCTCTGTTCTGTGGCGTGGAAGAAGAGGAGGTGTTGGCGGGGCTTCAGGTTTCGATATGCGTCTGACAACGGGTATGCAGTGCGTAAGGATCCTGAGGAAGGAGTGGAATGGACACTGAACGATGGGGTATTCACTATGAATAAACAGCTGAAGGTTCCTCTCTTTCGATAACACGGGCACGCGACCAGTGATCAAGTGTATTATTTGGGGCATACTTCTCTAGAACAATTGCTTTTCTTTTTTCTTTTTCTTTCTTTCTTTCTTTCTTTTTCCCTGTCTCATTTGGAGACGGCAAGTAGATCGAGAAGCGAACTACAGAGCAAAGAAGGCAGAGGCAGCAACGAACGCAAGGGCCGTACCAGCGGACCAGGCAACCTGAGCAGCGCCACTGGGGTGCTGAGATTGCTTGGAGATATCTGTTGCCTCGCTTGGCTCTTGTGCTTGAGGTGTCTTGGGCGCAGCTGGAGCAGCGGCGGGAGAAACCTCGTCGGGCTTCTTCTCCGCTGGGGGAGGCGCGGGCTTCTTGGCAGGTGGAGCAGGGACGGGCTTCTTGGCAGGTGGAGCAGGAGCAGGTTTCTTCGCAACCAACGAGTTTTGATAGGGGTGGGGGTCGCTGAGGCATCGAGCAATATCCATAGGCTCAAGACCCTTCTTCATACCCATATCAAGTAGAGGACCGGCAACATTAACTGTCTGCGTAAAGAGATCGTGTTCGAGGGTGATAACACCACCCTTCAACTTGGGGACAGTTGAAAGGGCCCACTTGAAGTTCCTGAAGACCTCCTTGTTGGTGATGGTCTTGTCTGGGATCTGCCAGTCGTTCGAGTCCCATTCCTTGGTCCAGATCACAGTGATATATCCAAGTTGCCGGGCAATCTCGCGAACACGATTGTCTACATCGCCATAGGGTGGTCTCCAGTACTTAGTCTTGAGTCCTGTCACATCAAAGACGATCTTCTCTGCCCACTTAATCTCGGACACGATCTGTTCATTCGAAAGAGATGTCATTCCTGCATGTGACCAGGCTAAAAAAACAATGCGAATCCGTCAACGTGGTCAGTGGTCAATGGTCAGTAAAAAAAAAAAAAAAAAAAAAAAAAGAGAGAGGCCCTGTCAATCGTTCAAGACGCCACCAGTGTGCTAACACATACTGTGAAGACCGATATGGTGACCATCATGGATCTGCTTGAGCAGCGTCTCGGGGTATTCAAGGACACGGCTTCCAACGACAAAGAAGGTGCTCGTAACGTTGGCTTGTTTAAGCTTCTTGAGTAGCCTTGGGGTGTCCTCGGAGGGACCATCATCGTAGGTCAGACCCCAGGCTTTCTCTTGTGGACAGACTTCAATGTCATCCTTGGCAACACAACCATTACAGGTCCACCAACAGGAGTCCTTGGGGATATCCTTCTTTGCAGGACACTCTGGACAATTAGGGATTTCGGCCTTTGCGATAGGCAACTTGGGGACTTTGGACCAATCGATCAACTTGAGCCATTCTTTGACTTGAGGTGAATTCACATCCGCAAGTTGATCCTTGGGAGGGTAAAGCTTTTGTTGCTTCTTGGACATTGCAGCCTCGGTGTCGATTGGAAGGAGGAGTGCCACGGCGGCAGCCAAGGCGATACTCGCCAACGAGAATGTGCGCATTTTGTTCCGTGGTAGGGAGTAAGGAAGTCGGGGGTTTTCTTGTCCTCGATCCGTTCTAAAGGCGTTTTAAGCGAGGTACTGCTGGATATGTTAATGGAGCACCAAGGGGGAGATGGGGTAGGGTGCGCCGAATTTAGGGCGGAGGTAGGGGGAAAGAGCTGGAAGTGAGTGCTGACAGGAGCAGAGACAAAAAGAAATAGGAAGAAGAGACTGAGAGAAGGGACAAGTAGACTATATATGCAGATGCGGCCGTGAGAGTGGTTCTTTGTTGAATACTAGGGGAGTGGAGAGGGGAATGCGGGCGCGTGGAGAGTGAGAAAAATAGAGAGTACTGCACAATGGCAAGCCGAAGACCTAATTGGGGGAGGGGAGGTAGAAGGAGAGGATCATTCCTCTGTTCTGTTGGCACTGTCTGAATGCATGCTGTCCCAAGCTACACGATCTTGATCTCGACCGAGGCAGGGTATCCTTCCAGCCTTTCGTGTCTAGAGAAGGGCACGACAGGATGCACGCGATTTCATATCAAACTGAATGGCCTCAAGGGCGTCCTCGCTCTCCTACCCCCTAGGGCACTTTTACTGCATTGGTCGTCCTGCGATCCGCATCTGCCCTACGTATTCGCCTCTCCTACCCAGCCATTGGAGAGTGGAGGGATGGATTATATTCTATGTTGACTAGTACGGTAACGGGTGACGCGCGGTAGTGAGGAGATTGCAGTGGCTCGTTTGCAAGCAATCTGGAAACATCAAGATCCAGCGGGTAACAAAGCCTAGCGGATAACGGCTCGATGTGGATTGTCTCGTGCTCGTGCCTCGGGTGGGGCCAGTCTAAGTCTAGCATGTTGTCTAGATCGAGCGCGCTAGATGAATACTCCTAGTCGTGACTCTTGCGAGGGCAGTTGTAGGTGCATGCGATGATACATGGATAAACAGCATTAGCACGAACGGAGCTAGATCCGTGGGCGAATATCTATCTCGATGACACATTTGTCTACGTGTGACAGAACCCTATTGGGAGATTGTTCCTCCGGCCATGCAGTCTCTCCCGCCAGGGGTTCACGACCAACCAAAAGCGTTTTTTTATCTCTAAGAAGGAAAAAAAGCTCCATTCGATCGTGTCTCATTCATCCTCTCTCTTTCTCTTTCTCTCTCCACTCTCCACTCTCCACTCTCCACTCCATTCTCAAGCATCGGTACTCCTCATCCGATTCCTCATTCTCATTCCTACTCCCGAGCAAGGTGTCACCTTAGCCGATTAATAGCCAAAAAAAAAAAAAAAAAAAAAAAGAGCCTCTTCAGAATGTCTGCATCGGCCCCCATCACGCCATCAGCTGCAGGATCCACCGTCGCTGTCTCATCTGCAACAATGATCACTAAGACCACTGCCGCTGCAGCCGCCATCACAACCGATGACAAGTCGAAACAGAAAAAGTTTCACGGTTTCGTTGCTGGTGTGTTCTCAGGCGTCACCAAACTCGCCGTAGGACATCCTTTTGGTAAGTGCTTTCTTTGGTAGATGATTTTCTCATTCTCGTTGCCTCGGAGTTGACCAAACTTATCTTTTTTTTTTTTTTTTTTTGTCTCTTTTGTCTTCTTGACATAGATACGATTAAAGTGCGCATGCAGGTATGATGAACACTCTGGAGAATGCTCTATCTTTGTATTTTGTTTACACATTTTCTTTGGATCTAATGGGACTAATCCGCATTGCTTTCCCTTCTCTACTAGACATCTGGTCATGATAGGTTCAGGGGACCACTTCATTGTCTTACGGAAACTCTCAAAAAAGAAGGCCCGAGGGCTCTCTACAAGGGTAGTGTGCATGACCAGATCCTTTTCTCTCTTTTTTTTTTTTTTTTTTTTTTTTGTCGATCCAACTTCACTGCACCGGGTCCCAGTGTTCTGTGGGCGAAAAAATTTAACAAATAGTCTTTTTACGCTGTAATAGGGGCTACTCCACCACTCATCGGTTGGGCCTTTATGGATAGTGTCATGTAATGTTCAGATCCAAGGATAATGTCTCGCTGAACTGTCTATAATAGGAC
The DNA here is from genome assembly GCA_011634665.1 of Mortierella sp. BCC40632. Lineage (NCBI taxonomy): Eukaryota > Fungi > Mortierellomycota > Mortierellomycetes > Mortierellales > Mortierellaceae > Mortierella > Mortierella sp. BCC40632. The sequence goes on from WAEK01000001.1 coordinate 48,577, forward strand.
GAGAGAAAGAAAGAAAAAAAGAAAGAAAGAGAGAAAAAGGCCATCAAGCACATCAATTAATTATCTACATTTTTCGTTTTTTTTGCTTGACTTCAACAGGCTCGGATCACTGTCTATCTACAAGCTGTTCTTGCAGGGTGGGGATCCTAATGTAAAGTTGACACCATTCTGGAGCGGTATCGCAGGAATTGGTAAGTATCTGATGCCACCTCATCATATTTTGGCAATAGTGTTAGGGATACTTTTGTCCAGGAATGAGAAGAAAACAGATCGTCTCCAATACGAACAACTCTGATGAAACTTGAACCATCTCATTACTCTTTATTAGGAGCGGGTGTTACAGTGTCGTTCATTGCGGCACCGATCGAGCATGTTAAAGCTCGACTTCAGGTCCAATATGATGCCAAGACAAAACTCTACTCTGGACCGATTGATTGCGCTAGACAGCTGGTATGCTTACTTGTTTTTCATTTTCTATGGCGATATTGTCATAACTGAGAGGATATGTGAGGCATTAGCACTGCGGAAGAAATAGGATAGGGTCTGTTTGGTTCTCGGCGAGGTCATTGCCTGCTTGAATTCATCTAGCTGATTTCGTTTGTTTTGTGTCTAAACCCGGATAGGTGCGGAACAATGGAATCACTGGCCTGTGGAAGGGCCTTGTAGCCACACTCTGGTTCAGGAGTTGGTTCTTTATGTGGTGGAGTAGTTACGAGGTAACATCTATCGTAGCAATAAGGGCGATCCAATGCGGAAAGTCTGCCGAGCTCTGAAGTATACACATGAACTGGACTGCTGAACTGTTTTTGCCCTTGTGAACCTTTGATTAGATCTATGCGGACCAATTCAGGAAGCACACCAATATGTCCGAGGCAGCAATTAACTTTTGGGCTGGAGGACTCGGCGCCAACACATTTTGGGTTTTCTCTTTCCCCTGTGGTAGGTTCTATTTCTGGCTCCCTCCTGGGCTGTTGACCAGCGCAATTAATTTGTCGCTCATACACGTGGCGTCCAGCACAGGAGGGACTAAACGGTTCTCCCAGGGTCGAATGAATCTGGAACCAAACAGGATGACTTCTCTCTCCCTGGATCGTGTCTCATCGGTGTTTTCCTCTTTCTGCTATTGTACCTGGATAGATGTTGTCAAGAATAAGATCATGACGCAGCCCGATGTCAAGAACCCACCATTCCCTACGATTATTAGCTGTTTTAAGCATGTTTACCGGACAGATGGACTGAAGGGCTTCTATCGAGGTATGCCAAGAGACAAAACGGGGGAGGAGAGAAGGACTGAAAAGAGGGAAGATGCCCTAATTCCTCCCCTCCTCTTCTTTTTAAATATCCGTAATTCCATTGCATGAAGCTCTGTTGACTAATATGGGTGTTTTCTACCATCCGAACTGTTTCTAGGTTTTCTGCCATGCTTGCTTCGAGCATTCCCTACCAACGCCTGTGCACTTACATCCTTCGAGTTGACCATGCGCTGGCTCAGAAAGATTGACGAATGAGACCTTTATCAATGACCGAGTAGCCTTCCGTTCAGTCCTATTGTTATTTTTTGTTCTGGCACAGAGTTCTTGGAAAACGCCCAGTTCTTGTTATCTAGTTGGATATATAAATGTCTATAAATATACGCGTGTATCACATACACGACTATACCCGGATCAATTTTGGTGTTACCGTTCCTTTCTTAGCCCTTTGCCTATTCTGAGGAAAGAACACTCTAGACTCATTAATGATTCCCCGTTGTTTTGGATTCCCAGTATAGAATGAAAAGCTCCTAGGCTTGAGAAGCAACAGGCTACTTTTTTTTTTTTTTTTTTTTTTTTTTTTAATCAACAGGATGCTAAAGGTATGACGTGAGAACAGGGAGAAGTATGAAGCTTGAAAGAGAGAGAGAGAGAGTAGAAAATAGGAGGGGTTTACACATACAGGGATAAAAAGGACAAAGCTTTTTGTCCATAAATATTATTGCAACATGGGTGGGAAGAGGAGCGAGCGAGCGAGGAGATATACTCATGGTGTTGAAAAACTGGAAAAAAAAAAGAAGAGTGGTCATGAAAGGAGAGAGAGAGGAGGCGTATGATAGGAAAGAGGGAAGTGGAGGGTATGGAGGGCTGCCGATTGTGGTTGTAATAAGACCAAGAAAGAGCGAGGGAAAGAGCCCCCTTCTCCCCCTCCCTTATGATCGAGTTCCCTCTGCAGAGAAGAGTTCAGCGGCACGACGACGGCGAATAGCCTCAGGGCTATTTTCATTTTCTTCAGCCTCATCCTCGTTGTCGCGGCGTTGGCCCTGGAGGTTCGAGGGACTATGGACGCCTCCACGGGCCATGTTCAGGCCAGTGACCGACCCACGATCTGACCCACTATTGCGTCGTTCTCGTTCCCGCTGTTCAAAACTTGGACGTTCGAAATCATCTCTGTATGATTGAAAGTTGGCTCTAGGTGGTGTCATGGACCGACGACCGGCCAAGTACTCTTCGCGATCATTCCTGAATCGGTCCCGGGCCCTTGGAGGTTCCAACGGCTCAAACTCGTCGTATTTGAGTCCTGCAGCAATAGCAGCAGAGCCTGTAGTGCTAGGGTGATTATGGTATCCTAGGTCATCATCCGACTCGTCCAAGGCGGCCTTGTCATTCCGATCCAGCAAGATATCTCGTGAGACGAGAACGGAAGCGAGTTCGTGTTGTTGCTGCAGCTGTTGCTGGTGAAGGTTCTCATCCCAGTCCTTGGGCTTTGCACGAAGGCTCTGTGGCATTGAATCCGATGGCCGTGGGGATCCCAGGGGTGGCAGTGCACCAATGCCTCCAATCGCACCTGTGCCCACTACAACGGCGTTAATTCCTGCAGGCGGCGGCGAAATAGAAGAGGCGGCGGCGGGAAGAAAGCTCGAACGCTTCGGGCTCTGAAGACTGTTCATCAGCATGACATCGTTCGGCTCCGAGTCAAAGGTGAGATTGCTCTGGTTATGGTTGTAATCCTGGTAAGGATAGCGATCGTGTGGCACATTCTCGTAGCCACCATGAAGATTGTTGTTGTAGTCGGGGTTATGATAGTTGTCTGCACCGCCGCTCTCCTCGTGATGGGCGTTGTAGTGAGTAGGATTGGTCGAAGTCGAGGTATAGGGCCGCTCAAAGATGTTGCGGCGGCGCTTCTTCCGGTTGTTCTTGAACACATACACAAACACAGCACCCAGGGCGGCCACGCCTGTCAGCGCACCGATCGTTATACCGATGATGGCCCCAATCCCGAGCTTGCCCGCGTCTGCTGTTGGTCCATCGCCACCCTTGGTTGGGAGAGTAAAGTTGATAGGTGAGGCAGTGTAGTTGAAGCCATAGTCCTTGCAGTGTGCTTGCCATTGGTCCTGACCCTCGATTTGTGGATAGGCCTGGCCCTTCTGCGAGGCAATGCAGGCAAGGCAACTCGAGAAAGAGTTGAAGAATTCGAAATTGCATTGGCATGAGCCCAGGATCGGCGTTGGTGTGTACACAAGGTCGTGTTGCAGCGAAGTGTTGGTTGCTCCGCCGCCGCAAGGTTCAAGAATGGTCATGACAGAAGAGCAGCTGCCTGGGAGACAAATGTCCATGACTGGATCCGCATGGATGACGGAGAGTGTTGCTACTGCGACCACAATGTGGGCGAGTAGACGAGGTAGAGGAGGACGCAGGACGAGCATGGCGGGAACAACAGGTCCTGCAAGGGCTTGATGTTCGACTAGACGAGGGGGATGATGGATAACGCCAGGGCTCGAGGAGGGAGAGAGAAAGAGAGAGAGAGAGAGAGAGAGAGAGAGAGAGAGAGAGAGAGAGAGAGAGAGAGAGAGAGAGAGAGAGAAAGGGAAAGAGAAAGAGCAAGGAGGTCAGGATGCTAAGAATCCGGAAAGAAAGAAAGAAAGAGATGGCCAAGCACAAGTAAAAGTAGGGGGGAGGGAGTAAGAGGAGGAGGAGGAAAAGGGGGGCCAAGTGGGATGGAAGCAGAAAGAAAGAAAGAAAGAAGAGAAAAGGGCGGAGACTGGACCCGGTGCGCCCAGGTTTTCTTTTTTCTTTTTTTTCTCAACACGCCGCCTAACGGCATCGCGCCGGGGCACACGCCCGACTGTGCCCTGCTCTGCCCTGGAAGCACCGCTTGTTGTTTTACTGAGAGAGAAAGTGAAAGAGAAAGAGGCGGTGTCTGCTGTCTGTCACTTTTCTCTCATTCTGCAGCCCAATGGCAAAAATAGAACCCACAACCCCAAGCGGACACACACACACACGCACGATGAAAGGTCCGCCATTCGACTGATGTTGGTGCGTGTGTGGTCCTGTCCTGTCTTGCTCTTCCCTCGCTCACGCGCTGGCCCAAAAAGGGCCGACAGGACAGGCAGCGCTTGGGGCATGTGTTGCTGGGCAAAAGAGAGCAGCAGGGTGCAGTGCAGCGTGTACTGGATAAGGTCCCTTTTTGGGAAGTGCACAATGAGAGCGGGCGGGAGAGGCGAGAAAAGTGGGGAGAGTGGAGAGGTGTTTATTGTTGCTGACTTTTTATCTTTTCTTTTGTTTTTTCTACTTTTCTTCTTTGCTCATTTCACAGTCCGAGGAGAGTCTTGGACCGCTCACGCATGACATTCTTCTGGATCTTGCCCGAGGGCGTTGTTGGGAACTCGTTTGCTTCAACGACCACCACATACCGCGGCACCTTGTAGTGAGCGAGCTTGCCTTCACAGTATGCCTGCACATCATCAAGTTTCAGGTTGTAACCCTTCTTGTTCGTGATCCATGCACAGACCTGCTCACCATACCGCGCATCTGGCACGCCGATCACAGACACGTTTTGGATACCATCCATCTCGAATAGACAGTTTTCAACCTCAACAGGGTGAATTTTTTCGCCTCCTCGGATCACTAAATCACAGGCACCATCAAGCCAAAAGAAGAAGAATCGCTCTCAGTTAGTCTCTCCTTTCCTTTGCGAGTCGAGTCCAGCCCCTGGTTGCCAGAATAGCCAACAGAGCAGTCTCTTACCCATATCTTTAATACGTCCGTCAATGCGACAGAATCCACGGTCATCAATAACTGCCGTGTCTCCCGTGTGCATCCAGTTATCTGCATCAATGACTTCGTCGGTCTGCTTCTTGGATTGCCAGTAACCACCTTCCATTGTCGCATAAGAGCGTGTGCACAGCTCTCCCGAGACGCCAGTCGGAAGTGTCTCTCCAGTTACAGGGTCCACAACTAAACAAAGATGCAACATGTTTAAATCGATCGACGAGTTAAAATACAAACAAACAAACAGGCAAGGGGCACGGCAAAAAGGTTAGTCTGCAAGAATACATACCCTTAGCTTCCACATGAGGCATGACCCGTCCCACAGTCTCGCATCGGTCATTAAGCGAGTCGGTTGTCAAGGACATGAACGTGACAGGAGATGTCTCTGTCATGCCATAGCAGATGGTCAGCTCGCCGAGGTTCATCTTTTCCTTCACACTCTTCATCACCTCAATCGGTACAGGCGATCCAGCGGCAATGCCTGTCCGAAGGGTCGAGAGATTGTACTGGTCAAAGTTGGGGTGGTTCAGCTCGGCCAAGAACATAGTTGGAACTCCATGCAGGGCTGTTGCACCTTCCTCAGAGACAGCTTTCAGCGTTGCCTCGGCATCGTACGATTCCGAAGGGTAGATGATGGCCGAGCCATGGGTCATCGCTGCCAAACTGGACAAGACGAGACCAAAGCAATGGAAGAGCGGTACTGGGCAGCAGAGTCGGTCCTTTGCTGTCAACTTCATATTGTCTCCGATGTAGATACCGTTGTTCAAGATGTTGCGATGCGACAGCGATACACCCCTATTGACAACAATCCAGCCGACGTTCCCATTCAAGAGATTGGGTACAAACGAAAATTAGTGCCGAGTCGGAGAATGGGATCCGCTCCCGTTCACCTCATTGTATCTTTTGTGGCTCTTTTTACGCCAGCCCCCCAATAAGAGAGAGAGAGAGAGAGAGATGGAGCGAGAAAAGGAGAGAAAACGCGAGAAAGTCCGGTACTCACTTGGGCAATCCTGTAGTACCACTGGTAAACTGGAGGTTGATAATGTCGCGGTTCGAGATCGTAAGACGCTCCTGCTTCAGTGCATCAGCAATTGATAGGCTGGGCTCCTTGATCAGGAGATCGCGGTAAGGGGTGATACCCTTCAACTGGCTTGCTTCCGGTACTTGGGCCATTGTGCCGTTGTCGTAGAGAATGACCTGACGCAGCGACGGGAGCTTCTCTGACAAAAGGTTGTTTGGTTCCTGATAAGCAAGTTCAGGAACAAGCTCCAGCATAATCTGGGCGTAATTGGATGACTTGAGAGCAGGCACCATCACCAAGGACTTGCATTCCACCAGAGAGAGAGTCTGCTGCAGTTCATGCGTGCGATACCTAAGTGTAGAATTGGCATGAAGAGAGCGGCAGTAACAATAGATGTAAAAATATGTGAAAGGGAGGCTTTTGGCAGGCTCGGCTCGGGACTTACGCAGGATTCAATGTAACAAGGATGATTCCGCTCTTGGCAGTCGCGTATTGGAGCGTGGCCCAGCCGCTGTTGTTGGGCATCCAGACGCTAAAAAAGCGAAAGATTGTGAAAAAAAGCGTGAGTATTTGTCCGCCAACATTCTGCTCAAAAACGGGCGCCGATCACACCAAGACATCCACGCAGTCTCAACACACAGGCACACATTCCACCCATCCTTTCTCTTTCTTCTCTCCTCCTCCTCCCCCCCCTCCTTCCCTTTCTTCTTCTCCAAACTCAATCTTACGCGAGCCGGTCGCCCTTTCGGAGTCCCGAGGCATAGAGTCCGCGGCAGAGAGCATCGACCTGTTCGCCAAATTCGCGAAAAGTCCAATGCAGATCCTGTTCATGCTTGACAACAAGTCCGAGCTCGTCTCCGAATCGGTCAACCTGACGATCCCAGAAGTGTCCAATCGAGTCCTCACAGAGAGGCTTCATGGCTTCGACCAGAGAATCGCCACGAACATAGGATGATTTACGTGGTTGTTGGTTGGGCGTGTCAATTTTGGCCTCCGGTGCGGCAGTGGTGAGTGACCGGTGAAGAAAGACAGGTGCCGCAGGACGGAGGTGTTTGGCACCAAGGTGAAAAGACTTGTGGAGAACGCGAGGAACTCTGAGCATGACGATAGAGAGTAGGGAGTGGGGGGAGTAGGAAGAGGCAAGAGGGGGGGGAGGAGAAGAGGGTAGTGGGAGAGAGAGAAAAGGAGGAGGAGTAGGGTGTGGGGAGTGGAGGTGGAGAGTGGAGTGAAGAGTGGAGAGAAAGAGAGAAAGAGAGAGAGAGAGAGAGAGAAAAAGAGAGAGAGAGAGGAAGGGGAGGAAAAAAAAAAAAAAAAAAAAGAAGTCGATGGGAAAGAAAAAAAAAGGTAAGGTGCAAGTGTGGGAAAACACCAGGCGGATGTTAGGATGGACCGGATGGATGAAAGAGATGTGCAATGGAGAAATAAGATTAGGGTTGAGTGAGAGGATGAGCCGTGGAGGCTCCTTGTTGCTTCCTCTCTCTCTCTCTCTCTCTCTCTCTCTCTCTCTCTCTCTCTCTCTCTCTCCCGAATGGCTCGCTCCGAATGGCGCGCTCGGCGTCCGTGTTTCCTGCTCGGCTAAAGGTCCCGTGGCTGCCTCTGATCCCTTCCTTTTCCCCAATCAAGGTTGCGACTGCATCTCCTTCCCCCACAGCGCCGATCGTGTGTGTCTGAGAGAGAGAGAGAGAGAGAGAGATGCGGGGAGTGCGAGGGCTACATAACCCCAATCCTCCTCTGTGTTTTGGATACAATCGGCGCAGTACGTGGCGCATGCCCGGTTCAGGTGTGGGAAAAGCCATGTGTTGTCCCGGCTTTATTCTTCTGTTTACACAGGGATTGCATGCAGCAGCCTTCTATATAAATCAATGGGGAGAAGGGCCTGCATTATAGGTTCCTACCACATTATTAGCTATCTCAGGCTAGGGCCTTGCCCTGTTGCACAGATTCCGGTAACGGCCGGCCTTCCTTCTTTCTCTTCTCAATCGTTTGTTCCAGCTGCAGCTGTCGACCCTGTGAAAACTTGGGGCGAAGACTCTCGACAGACAGCTTTTCTGCGCTTGTCGAAGGTGTCTCTCGTCCAAACCAGTCGTCATCTGTGATCGAGTAAAAGAGGGTATTTCGCCAGGTCCCATCGCAATGGATCATATGCTTACGATGGATACCATCCAGGTCAAAGCCCAGTCGAATCGCAGCCTTTTGCGAAGCAAAGTTCTGGTGATGTGTCTTCCACTGCACACGACCCGCTTCCAGGATCTCGAAGCAAAATCTCAACAATGCATAGGTAGTCTCGACCATCACATATGTAGAGTGGACGGAAGGATGGAACCAAATGCTTCCAACCTCAAACCGACGGAATTGGAGGACAATATCCAGAAGACAGATTGATCCGCACAAGATCTTTGTCTTCTCGCCGTTACTGTTGTCGATAAGCAGATAGACTGCCCAATTGAAAAATCCGGGATTGGAGCAAAAGCCCGCTTGGATCGCATAGAACGACTCATAGGTCAGGCAAGGGCCGTGAGGCATATATGCAAAGAGTTCCGGGTGGTTCTTGTAGATTTCCCACAGCTTGGGCACATCCCGCTCCAACTAAGGTATGCAGGTCCAGAGTATAAGGTGGTTTCAGTTAGAGGTGGGCGATCAATCAGTCTGACAGTGTCTGAGATAATCGCAACCAAACAAGTCATCTTAGTGTGCGAGTAGAGTATTCTTACCAGGATGGGCTCGAGATGGATCAAGTCCGTCTCAATAGCATATCCGTTGCCTTCGCCTAGAGTCCTTTGGGTGTACTCGGTAGGCTCACGCTTCGTATACTTGATCTTTTTGCTGATGACTGTCATTATCCTTGATGTGATGGAATGAAATGCAGAGATGCTGAGTAATGGACAAGGGGTGAGATGACAAAACAGAAAGGCTGATCCAGATTAAAGAAAAAAAGAAAGAAAAAGAGAATGAACTGGCGGAGCAGAATATATGTTGTTTCTGGCTCCAACGGGCTGTATCCAGGGCTACGGCCAAAGGGCCTTGCATAGCCAAATTAGGACATATTCTTTCTTAAATCGATACAGGGTGACTCGAAGCAGCGATGCCTTGTGCCTGAAACGGCGGTGCATTCCGTCACAACGGCGCTGATGTCAACGTAGCTGAGAAAATATACTATCTCATCGCGTTCAGTCGCTCAATCCTTTTGACCTACAAGGGTTCTCTCTCTCTCTTTCTCTCCTTTTCTAGTCCCGAGTAGACTAGTGTCAAGTGAGGCAGAAAGATACCTGGCAGCAGGCAACAGTAAACAGTGAGCAGATTCCTAGGTGCAGTGTCTCATGCTCTTTCACAGTGGCTGGAGACGACCAGCCACCGATTCATGGAGTGCCCACTTTGCAGTTTGGTTGACCCCTTCCTTCTTGCTCGCCATTAATAAGCCTATTGTCGTGCTCCGTCGTCGTTCTCTTTCTTTGCTTAGACATATTCCGTTTTATAAATGCGTCCTCCACTTCGCCCTTTTCTCTTCTCCATCCAACCTTTCTTTTACCCACCATCCATCTCTGTTTCTCTACTCCCACGCTCTCCAAGCTCTCCACTCTCTCCACTCTCTCGACTCCTTTACACAAGGTAGTTTAGATTTGTTAACAGCCATAGCGGAGCGCCAAGCAGCGTTGTCCCTGAAAACCCCCTACTTGCGTACAAAACCCAGACAACAGAAGTCTAACAGGCATATTTTATCTCGTTCTTTGATCACCCCCTTCCTTTCTTGCAGTAAAATACAAAGCCTAAGAATGACATCCGCTACCTCCGCAAAGCTTCCCGTCTACTTTATCTCCCATGCTGGTATGGATAAAAATTGCCCCTCTGGGGTGCAGCTCATTTTGGTTTATGATAAAGACAGTATGCTGAGTCTTCGTAACTTGACTCCGCTCTAACAGCAATGGTACTCTTTCCCTTCTCTCCCAAATAGGCCCTAACCAGGCAGTGGACGAGTCCGTTACAGCAGACTTTTTTGCCAATCTTGGTCATCAGTGGACAGCTCTCGCCCCTTCTGCGATCCTTGTCATCAGTGCTCATTGGGAAGGTGCGGGTGGTGTCATCCGTGTCCGGACCTCAGATAAGAACCCACTCTACTACGACTTTTACGGATTTCCCGACTTTATGTATAAACTCCAATACCCTTCCAAGGGATCTCCACAACTCGCCAACCAAGTCTTGGATCTTCTTGGCAAAGTAAGTCGTTTAAACTTCTGCAAAATTTTTTTTTTTTTTTTTTTTTTTTTTAGCATAACTGACCTTCATCCCTTTCACAACAGGCAGGAATCCCAGCAGAGGCAGAGACAAAGCGAGGCATTGATCATGGAGTCTGGGTACCACTCCTCCGGATCCTACCCAATCCCACCGTCCCCATTGTACAAATGTCAATTGCCGATATGAGGACCCGACCAGCAGAGGAGGCATTTGAATACCATCTTAAATTGGGTCAGGCTCTTCAATCGCTCCGAGAACAAAACGTTTTGATTGTCGCCAGTGGAACTGCTGTTCATAACCTACGCGATTTGGGCACGTACATGCGTTCTGGCAAGGTTGCACCTTATGTCGAGCCCTTCGACAAGTTGCTAAACCAGGTTGCATTGACAGAGGTAAGCGAGAGCCACTATCTCTTCTTTTCTTTTTCTCCGCGTCAAAGGATCTGAAAAAAAAAAAAGGATTCGTATCGTGTCCAAAGACTCATGCATGTCTTCGCTTTTACTATCTCAACCACTATCTAGTCGGAAGAGGCTCGACACAAGGCCTCGGTCCAAGATTTGGCCACATCCCAATACCTTCGATCTGCCCATCCAACAGTGGAGCATCTCTTGCCATTCCACGTAGCCCTTGGAGCCGCAGGAGGAGATAAGGCCAAGTTGCTTCACAAGAACTTTTTGCTTAGTCTCTCAGAAAGTGCCTTCTCGTTTGGCGAGCTTTAAATAAACAAAAAGAGTAGCAAAATCAATCGCTCAAGAAGAGTCATTTTTTATTTATTTATTTATTTTTTCTCTCGTCTCTTGCATTTTTTCTTTCTGCTGATTCATGTACATGCTTGTTAATACAAATGCTGGTTCATTTCCTTTATGTCGATCCAGGATGTTCCGATATGACGTGCGTTGGATCGATTCCTTGTAGACCACATGCATCCAGATAGGCCAACCTGACGGACTTGCGTCGCTTGGGGTTCCAACTCTGTTTCAGATGAACTCGCTTCCGGTCTTCTTCCAAATCCACCCCCAACGGAGTCACTTGTGTGGATGAGACCCAGTACCAGGATCGACCTCGTTCTCCTCGTTCTTGAAGGTCAAAAAATTGGACTAGATACATCTTGCCCACACCTGCATGATTATTGCTACTGCTACTGCTGATGTTGTAGTTGTTGCCGTTGCTTCCACCTCCAGTGCCGTTGTTGATACCATTGTAATCGATGTTGAGTTCGCGTTGCATTTCCAGGACTTGTTCCGGTACGAGAGGACCTTTTGGATCCATAACCTATTTTGAAAAGAATATAGGCGGGAGAATCAGCGACCACAAAGATTAGAGTCGCTTCATATCAAGGAGGATGTTTAGTTTTTGTATCGGGCTTTCTAACCACCGCAAGAATCCTCTTACCTCGGCTGGAAACCATGGATATCCTTCCATCTTGGCCCAAACCAATGAGCCGTAGGCAGGTTTTCCTTTGCCAATCCCTGTGGCAGTGGCGGGACTACCATTGTTGTCTCGACCACCTTGTTTATCTAGCTTCAACTTCTTGACGACTCCTTCAGAGATGGAACCAATACTCCTTCTCTTCTTGTTGACTATTTATTCCCCACCACCGTCCCCCCATATCCCATTTTCACATACACATACACGCACACAATCAAGTCCCCCCCACCCCCACACACATATCACCAAGCACCATCATCCCATACACAACGGACCGTCGTCAAGAGAGGGCACATTGGACGTCCATTGTGGTCCGAGTTCGTTTTTTGGCCGGCGAGATCATTGTGCCGGTCGCATCGCCAATATGACGCCCGAAAGGATGGCGATGGTCGGTATTAGGGGAAAAAAAATAGAGTAATTCACATTTGTGAAATGGTTGTTGGACGAGCGCACAAAAGGATAACGAATCAAAAGGGGAAAAAAAGAAAAAAAGAAAAAAAGAAAAAAAGAAAAGAAAAGAAAAAAAAGGAGAGGAAAAGGGAGGAAAGGGATACCAACGAGAGAAACAACATAACATAACAAGAAAGAGAAAAAAAAAAGAAAAGAGAAGAAAAGAGACTGTTATTAAGAGAACACAGTATACAAGCTCTGTCACTTTTTTTTTTTTTTTTGTTGCTGCTGTTGTTTCCTCAACGAACATGTGTGTTGGATTAAGAGACCAGAAGGTGTCCATAAATAAAAAGGTCGAGATTTCTTTTGTTCCGCTGCTCGAGAGACGAAGAGGAAGCAAAACAAATATAAAGAGAGAGAGAGAGAGAGAGAGAAAGAGAGAGATAGAGAGAGAAGGGGTGACTCAGAAAGTTGGTTAGGCTTCCATTATGATAGACTCACCAGCAGCGTCACTAGGATTTCCTTTGGGGACGCTCGTGCTGCCTCGCCTCGATCCTCCAGACCCGGGGGGTTCCTGGGAAGGTGTATCTGCGGACCGTAATCGTCTAGGAACCGATGATGTTTCTGTACTTTCACCATTCTCGGCTTGGCTGCTTCTCCTAGATTCGGAGCGGCGAGGCCGCTTCTTGGGCCGCTCATCCATATCTGAGGTCCCTTCGCTTGGCTGGTCAGGATCCAGGTCCTTATCAGCAAGCTTCGAATCCCGTCCGTGCTCGAGCCTGTGGCCAATCGCCTTTTCCTCCATATCACTTAACCCATTATCCTTTCCTGCTTCCTTCCTTGAACTAGAGTCAGGTACATCCGCCAAGGTCGTAACTTGGACCTCACTGCTGAGGCTGTCACTCGATGGTGATGCGTGTCCATTCGTCTTAAAATGTTCATTTTCTATCGTGCTGGTTCTGTGTGATTTTGACCCTGCCGCTTCCTTGTCATTCGATCCTGTCAATGTCAATGCAGAACCATCGCTGAGTATGGACAAACCGTAGCTTTGGTCAGGCAGTACTTTTTCTTGGCTTGGTTTTGCATCGCTTGACCTGTTTTGAAGACTACTATCCGGTCGTTTATCTGACGCAGCCAGTCGAGAGCCGGTATCGGATTCCTCACGGTTTTGTCGACTAGATCGCGTTACCCTTGGTTTTGGTGAAGTGACAGATTCAGGCTTTGGGGGAGGTGGAATAGGAGAGGTTGCAGTTACGCCTTCCGCTTTCTCCATTTCTCTCTGCAAAAGCTTCAGTGCCTTGGATCTCGCATAGGCCTCCGCTCTAGCTTTGATCTTGGCGGCTTTCAGCTCCTTTTGGAGTCTTCTCTCTTCCCGGCGACGTTGATTGCTGATTTCTCGTTGTCGTTCTTTAGCAGAGAAATCTTTTGGTTCTTTAGCGACATTATCGTTCGTCCCTGAATGCTGGCCAGCCTTTTCCGAGCCCACTTCTGTTTCTTCCACCTCTTCAACCACCTCCTCCACTTCCTCTTCCTCTTCTTCCACTTCCTCTTCTTCCTCATCATCTTCATCATCATCGTCGTCCTCTCCATCCACAACGACATAGGCCCATCCTTTGGGAGCGGGTTTGTTAATAACCTTGGCTCGGTCTACAATAGAAGGCTTTAGCCGTGATTGCAAATTGACGGCCACCGCTTTGGATTTCTTTGACTTTTGCTTCAGCTTTTCCAGCAGTTCATCGTTCTCATCCAGTCGGATCGTCGGGGCGCCATCTCCAGCCATTTGTTTTGCCTTGGCTATATCTGCCCTTGTTAACGTTGCTGTCTTTAGTTTTGGCACCTCAGGTCGAATTCGGGATCGCGATCTTGCCATGTTGATCTCCTGTGATAACAGCTGCGATGGCAATGCACGGAATCCTGGAGACATATCAAGACGGTTCTGTTTGGATGCCCCTACAGCATTAGCGACAGCAGCCGTCCGGTCTTTGGTGGCTCTTAGCGATCGTGAGGTCACGAAAGGAATGCTCGGTAGCTGTGGTCCGACTGATGAATCCCTTCGTTTCGATTTCCGGGAGCTACTGTTGTTGATTCCGATTCCTGACTTGGACACACCCGATTGTAAAAGAGTACCGTCCTTAGCGATCCTTTCTCCTGAACCCGTTCCCGAGACCATGGAGCCTTCTTCATCTCCCCCATCATCTTCATCTGGCTTATGGAATGGAACAATATTGTAAGAAAAGATCTCGGGATCGATCTGTATGTTTAGAAATCCAGTCAAAGGGTTCACATCCAGGCTTTCGTAATCCTCCATTGCCTTTTGAAGAAGAGGCTCTGCTTGTTTCGACTGTCGACTAGCAGCGCGATAATAGGTAGTATCGACCTTGTTGTAGGTCAGGCAGTTTTGGTATATACGACGCGCATCCCCCTAAAATAAGCATTGAACATGAAGTAGATCAGAATGAGCACCTTGTAAGTTTGACCTATATGTACTATACCCCGCATGAGCTGTTCCAAAGAAAAGCAAATCCTGAGCAACATACAGCAAACTCTTCAACTGTCTGGTACTTGTGTGCATTCAGTTTCTCGCTCATCGTCTGGAAGCTGATTGGGTCCTTGATCACCTCATGGTAGTCCCGGACTTCTTCTGCAGAGATTGGATATGCGAAATACTTTTGTCGATCAAGCCTAGTGACCAAATTAGAATCATGGACGAGACGATTAGACCTACTATCTACTGATCAGTATCTTTTGCTCGACAAAGAAAAGACTTGACAATTACCTCTCAAGCTCTCCTAAAGTGTCCTCCAGAATGGTCTTTAGAGGGAACATGATCTTGCACAAATACCGGTTCTGAATTTCTTGTCGCTTCAGCTTGGCCCGCTCTCGCTTCCGAACTAGCTCTGCCAACATGCGTACTTTTTCGAGATCGCCTCGGAGCATTAACTGAGTCTGAAGCTTCTTCATTTTTTCTTCTTCTGTTTGACGATGAGCAGATGCCGAGGCCGTCCAGGGTTCGAGGTGAAGTCGTTTCAGTAGAGGTGCTCCCCGTCGAGATTCTCGCTTCAGTGACCAATATTTGCAAATCGTATACAAAAACTGAAGCGCCGTAGATTTCTTCAAAGCTGTCGTTTTGGCGCCAAGTCTGCTCACATAGGGCAAGAGTCGTTGAACAATCAATGCCGGTGCAAGGGGAGCCCCAGGGCTATAGTGTTTCTGATGAGCCAGCGCCGCCTTGGATGTCCTGGCACTATTCAACGCCGCCGCTGCTGCTGCTACCGAAGCATCTGATGCGCCCTTGTCACTGTTAGTCATGGAAGGTCGTCGTTGGATGGAGTGGTCTCCCTCTTCGCTGCGTGCATAGTCCGAGTCATCGCTATCGTCATCTATAATACGGATCTTTTTCTTTTTCTTGTAACCTTTGTCGGCAAACAAAGCCGCTGCTCCTGCAATATCCACAGCAGCCTTGTAATCCCTCTAATATTTCGAAACAAGTATGGATCCCATACACAGATTAGTGTGAGTAAATAAATGCTGGACCATTGGTGATTGATAAAAAAAAAAGTGCTTCGCGAGTCGTGGCGCCCCTCTCCTTACAGGTGTGTGCTTGTGACAGTGTGCACGATAGACCAGCACTTCCCCTCCGCTATTCGAGACCTTTGACAGCCTCGACTTCATGTACAGATGCGCCTTCCGAGCACAGGTAACATGGAAGGCCCTGAAACAATTCTTTGTCTCACACTGAATACAAGCTCCCATGCGGATCTTGCAAATGTAACAAGTCAGTCTCCACCGACTAGCAGGGATCTTTTCAATATTGTCGATCGGTTCCATATAAACTGTGTTGGCGACACCGACTTCTGGAATCCAGCTTGCACACAAGAGATGCGCCCATCGACTATTGGTCGTCTGCTTGAATGCTCCACCTTCCCCAGGACAAAAAATACAAGAAACTGGCATCTGTGGCGACAGCATACACTTGCGACAAAGCCATTGACCCTCAGGGATGTATGGGATACCATAACAATCTATGAGAGGTGAAGAAGAGACAGACCCATAGTTAGACGACCGCCTTTTTTTTCCCCTTCAAAGCTGCTTTCTGCTTGCATGGTCGTAGATGTTCCTAATACCTTGGTGAACAGCCAAGTTACAGCCATCGCAAAAGACAATGGCGTTACTATTTTCACATTCGCCATCATCGCAAATATTGCAAGCCGAATCTTCAGGAGGCAGGTTCTCTGTTGGCTTTGGGATATTTTTAGTCTATTACAAACGTCGAACAGACAATATACAGTTAGCGCTCGTCAGAGTAAAATAAAGAAAGTAAAAAAGTAAAAAAAAAAAAAAGATAACCAAAGATAACCAAAGATTCTAAATTACCAAATCGAACCACTCCTTTTCAAGGCGGTCAAAAATCTTTTCAAATGTCGAAGAGGTGATCTCGCTCAAGTCCTGCTTGCGCCGCTCTGCATTGATCTCCCTTAGCCAAAACTCGTCTAGAGAACAGGGCAAGGTTGTATATGGATACACAACAGACTCTTTAGTCTTTTTTTCTTTTTTTTTTTTTTTTTTTTTTTTTTCATGATCAACCAAATCGGGAAAATATCAACACCCGATTCCAACATACCTTGTTCATCCATGTCGTATTCAACGCGCTCCGCTAATTCAGTTTCCGTTGGCTCTAAATTTTCAAAATCACAATAGGGTTAGTCAACCATCTATACAAATCTAAAATAAAACAACCTCTCTCTCCCCCCCCCTAAGAATCTGCCCACTGCAACTCCAGAACCTCCCCTGGGTAGACATACCAATATAGCGCACATTGTGTCCGGCCGGCAGACTGTACTCTTCCAAATCATCATCATCTTGTGGAATGTACCGAAACGACGACTTGGGCAGTTGTGATGTGGGGGTCTTGGGCTCGAGAACTGAATGGGGCAAAGCTCCTGCTTGTGAACGCTGCTGCTGTTTGTCCGGAGTGTCTGTAGTAATCACAGGTTTACGTTGAGAGTCCTTTGCTGGTTGGCTAGGAGCCTTATTCAAGGAGTCTGCTTTTGGCACAGTTGTTGTGGCTGCCTCAGGCTTTGTGTGAGAATGTGTTGATGGTCCAGTCTTGTGTTCTCCATCTACATCCATAGGTTCCGCCGGCGGTGGTGCCGAGTTAACAGTCATCGGTAGTAACTGTGAAGGAGTTTGGTGCAGTGGTTGTTTGTCTGTGCCTCGGTGATTTTCTGGTGAGGAACTCTGCTTTAGACTTGAAGTCTCAGCCTCGCTATCAATAAATCCTTTGGCATCAAAAAACACTTCAGGATCAGAAGCAGCCTCCATATCCTGATCTTCGCCCTGAGTTGCATTGGTTTTAAATGGTGAGTGGTCCATGGCTATGGTATTGCTCTGGGATTTTTCTTCTCCTGTTGAGGCTCCTGCTGCTTTGTCAAGCCCCTCAGCACTGTCATGGAAAACATCATTTACAGCGGTATTGACAGCAGCACCTGCTTCAGCGGGCTGGGAAACAACTCCCGTTGTATTGGTTGTATCTGAAGCATGGGTTGCAGTCAAGGCTGAGTGGTTGTCCTGTGAACGCGGCTTGGAGTCTTTGGTCTCAGTTGTTGCAGAAACTGACTGGTCGATATCTATGAGCATGTTGGTATCCTCGGCTTTAATAGTTGTCTCCAGAGATTGCGACTCTGCAGTCCATGTCTTTTTTGCCTCGGTTAATGCCTCTGTCTTCTTGGCATCGTCTACGACAGGAGAAGAATTGTCAACAACTTCGAGTCGAAGAGATGGATTCAGGTACGGAAAGAACTCAATGTAGGAGCGTTCTTCCCTCGGCTTATTTTCTTCATCTCCATAGTCGTGTCGTGAGGATGCAGGATGATTGGCTAAAAGTGAATGGTTGACATGATGATCGTGTTCATCTCCATGTTGATGGCCATAATGTCCCAGAGCTGAACCAAGGTCAAAAAAGTCGCCAGAGTCATGCCCACCTCCAGACCGAGACTTCGGGGGACGGCCCTTCCTGGGGTATCGAATTCTTCCTTTGCGATCTCTTCTTCTGCCACTGCTGCTACTATGACTTCGACTAGGAGCTGATGCAACGAGGATTGGTTTGGGATTCATGTCGTTTGCTGGTGGTTCTGGCGCGTCGGGTCTCGGCATGTGAATCTTTACAAAATGGCGTTCCAGGCCCTGCTTTGTTTGGAAAGTGAGTGGGCACCCGGGCACGACACAGAGAAAGATCTCCTTCTGTGAAGGCGACAAAGCCCTTTTTTGTGGAAACAATCGATAAAAAGAAAAAGTGAGAATGAGTAAGTGAGCGAGCGAAGGAGAGAAGAGTGATGCACAGAGCGAGGCGTTGATAAATCAGCGTGCATGTAACAGATGGAGGCGCTAATATTTTAGCCAGTGATGGAGATGCGCAGAATGCTCAGGCTGACTCTGCACAGAGATTGCATTTCTAATCTGTGCCCCCCATTGTCACTCAGGCGCTCATTATCGATCACAGTCTCTCCTCTCCGTCCACCATCTCCCCAATGCGCAGGGCATGCTGCTGCATGCATGCAGTTTCTGCCTCTCTTACTTGATCTTTGCCAGGCCAGTGGCGGCAGCGGCTTCGTCGAGACGGAGGGAGGCCATAGGCGTGAAGCTTGTATATTTATATGTCTAGGAGAAAAAATGGTCGCTCCTCTCTTTCTCTCGCTCTCTTTCTCTCGGTCGCGCTTGCTCCGGGGCCGACTTGACCGATGCGCAATCGATGGTGCACGTAGACTACGAGATGAAAGAGACAGGGCTAATGCTGTGGACAGAGATGTGGGACGGTCCAACAGGCCTACCTGCCATATATTACGTCACAAGGACAAAAAAAACGGGTGGGGAGTGTCATTTGACATGTCTAGAGTAATCCAGCCGTGCCTGGCGCCATGGATTTTGGCGATATCCCGAGTGTAGGCTATTAGAGATCTGCCTGTCAAGAGTCCAGGTGAAGGCAGAGGGTGGAGACAGTGACAGAACAGCCAGTGCAGAAACATACAGACAAAAGTGAAGAGGGACAAACGCTGGTTGGATTACTCAGTAGGTCAATTGACAGCTCCCAGTCCAGCGCCCACCGTCAACAGCATTAGACTGGGGTGGTTAAATTGGGGGGAGAGGGTATCTATTTCATTCAGGGCCAAACAGACGGAAAGCTGTTGTGATTGACATCAGTCTAAAGGCATCTTGTCTCTGAACGAAAGTAGTCTGGACCTATCACTGTCTCAAGGACCGGTTTGTCGGATTCAACAGAACAAGGGTACAGAAGTTGCTCCTCGAGAAGGCAATGTAGTCCGCACGTGGGATTGTTCCTTTCGTTATCCAAAGTGAGGGAGGAAGTCTTTTTTTTTTTTTTTTTTTTTTATCCACGCGAGGAATCAATTCGGTAACACATAGGTGGTTAACAATGCACCACCACCTCCCCCCACACCCCGATTTGATTCTTGGATAACAAGAGTACAAACAACTACTTCAATCAGGATACTCGTCTGATAGACCATAACTACACCATACCAAAGAGGGAAAGGTGGCCTATTGCTTTCTTAAAGAGGTCCACGCGTCATGTTCGGTCTGATCTACAGTTTTGTATTGGCAATGTATTATGTAAATGGAATGCTATGCTAGACTCTCACTCTCTAGTGCTTAGAGAAGCTTTGGACAGTAATAACAAGGGTATAGGAAAAGACGAGGAGTCCAAATAGGATGAGGGAAACATCCGTAATCTTGCGCCAAAGAGGCTGCCCAGGGAAGGCCTTGAGATGGAACAAAGGTGGGAAAATGAAAAGCAAAGGTGCACATGCAAACGAACCCACAAAGGCAATGAAAATATCCAGCTTTGTGTAGCCTGCATAAGCAACCACAGCCACGCCAACATCAATTAGAATGCGGACGAGGTTTTCCTTCATCACCCTGGAGGTAGTCTTGGGTCCAGGGCCCGTGGCCTTGAAGACTGCATGCTCGATGATACGGATGCAAGGGAAGAGCATCAAAGGCGTAGTCAAGAAGACTGCAATGATATACAAAATTTGAATAGCATTCTTGCCAGCCTTCTCGCCAGAGGTACTGCTTGGAAGGTCATCAAGGACAATAGTCTGGACACTATCACCATAGGCGGCATAGCCAAGGCTTCCAAAACTGACCAGCAACACGCACACCACGCTCAGAACGATTGTCAAAGCGCGAGGGAATTGCTTTGGGTCGGCCATGCTTCCACAGATTGGGATAACCATTCCGATGCCCTCATACGAGAAAACAGCTATAGTGGAGATGAGGAAGCACAGTAAATGTCAGATATAATGCAAAAATAATAATAATAATAATAATAATCGAGTGGTAAATGAGAGAGAAAAAGAGAGGAGACGACGCTTGTCCCCAAAGAAATACCGTACCTGTGCCAATAAAGATACCAAAGTCGTCAGAGTTGAACAGGCGGAGAGAGTTGGGAGATCCTTGGTTGGTGACCAATTCCTTGATGTCATAGACATACAAGTAGAGCAAACCCACGATGATGCACAAATCAGCAACAAAGGTACTGAATCCCAATCGACCAATGTTCCGAACAAGTGTGAAGGGTACGAGGATGACAAAGAAAATGGCAATCCACACAATCTTGTCGAGTTCGGCTCCTCCTAGACTGTCAACCACAATGGCGAACTGCTGGGCAAAGAAAATACAGTAACCGCTATTTATATGTGTACAAAATGACGGAGTCAGATCATTGCTGTGAGAATGCGGTCTTTGGCATCCAAAAGTCAAAAAAAAAAAAATTCTTCCTTACCAGCAAAAGCCAAACTGCGAAATGGCAATCGAGAACAGGACCAAATACCGCATCCAACGTCCATAAAAGTACTGTCCAATGTCTCCATAGGAGCCAGGGTGGATGTTTCGGCACTTGACAAGGAGAAGGAAAGAATGCAGACAAAGCGTCGCAATCAACGTCATGAACAAAGGCGCAAACAAAATGCCACCGTTCTTGAAGGCATTGGGAAGGAACAGGATTCCACTGGCAATGAATCTATAAAGAACCATCGCATAGAAAAAGTAGAGTGTCAATTACCTTGAGCACAAACAAAATGTACTACGCCGTTAACAAAGACAAAACAAATAGAAAAAAAAATCCAGGTTCAAGCAGGACTTACGTTTTGAAGAGCATTCCAACTGCCTTGGAAAAGGAAATCTTCTCCTCTGGTTCCTCGATGGCAATCTCATCCTCCTTGAGCTCCTCACCTGGAACAAAATACCTCCGGCTTCCCAACGTATCCGCCATAGAAATTCTCCGTTTATCCGCATCTCGAGGTACCACAATCGAGCGTCTAGGTACCGACTTGAAGTTCTCGCCCGCGAAATGATCAAACTCGTA
The DNA here is from genome assembly GCA_011634665.1 of Mortierella sp. BCC40632. Lineage (NCBI taxonomy): Eukaryota > Fungi > Mortierellomycota > Mortierellomycetes > Mortierellales > Mortierellaceae > Mortierella > Mortierella sp. BCC40632. Next base: position 70,049 of record WAEK01000001.1, read on the forward strand.
CATGTTAAAGTTACCCAGGAAGTGAAGGAAGGATTTGGAATGAAGTGCTGGAGCGGGCTCGCCGCGGGTCACAGCATCTTGTTGGATATAATGACGACGGAACCCTCCTGGGGTCTTGATCGAGGCAATCATGGGATCTTCTTCACTCTTAGGAGCGTGGTAGGTATATGATCTTGGACCAAGCTTTTGCCGAGTCTGTTTCTCGTGCCACTTGTAGACATCGTTCACCTCGGCTCCTCCTTGAAGTTTGAAGTGGGAATTAAGAACAGCCGAATCGGATCCTTCCGAGGTGGATCGTCCAGAGCTGGAAGGAGCGTGTGTAGAAGAAGAAGTGGACGCATTGGAGAGCTGTCGTCCTAGCTTGTTGACACTCTTTTCCTCTGAGATGGCCTCGACTGTCGTATGACTAAATCCATCCGAAGCAAGCTTTGGAGAAGTGGAGGATAATGTGGGAGAAAGTGGGCTAATGTCGGCCACCAAAGGTGGAAATGCCAAATGCTGTCCGACGATCGTGTGGAGTTGTTGAGGATCCAGATCCCTTGTTGGCTGCATAGTCTCGCTTGCATCGACTTGTAATCTCCTTGTAGATACGGATCGAGCTACCGATGAAGACATAATATCGGACTCGCCGCCAATATTGATTGTAATGTCGTCAGGAACGACAGGTGTGTTGGCTGCCATCGATGTCGTTTACTAGAGACAGAAAAGGCCAGTTGATGGGAATGATTGACGTAGACGTGATGGTTTGGGTCAAAGTGGACGAAGTAGGATAAGAGATCCGAAGGAGAAAGAGTAGATAAACAGACAAAAAGACGGGAAGGAGTGAAAGAAGGAGGGAGATCCAAGAAGACCAAGAAAGCGAAAGGGGGATTAGGTAAAGAGGAAAAAAGGCCTTTGGTGAAGGCATTGAGCTGTGTCTTTTAAGCAAACTACGTTCCTCAGAAAAGTAAGAGGCGATGACGGTGGCGAGGCAACGTGGAGAGGAACAGGGGACGGGGAACCCACCGTCAGAGCTCGCGCCCTCAGCGGCTGTCTCTCCGGCGGAGAAGCCTAAACTCAGCTGGACATCGCCCGATGACGGACTTGGCCCTAGCCAGGCACAAAAAAGCTCGATCGTCTCTGGGAACTGGGGTCTCTCTCTGAAGCACGATGTCGATCAACAAGGGCCCAAGCGGGTAACATGTCTGTGCCTCTGTTCATAACAGTCTAGCACAGGTATGGAGAGCTAAGGGCGATCATAATCATGGGTGTGGAGGACACTCTAGTCCACCCGAGGATGAGGAAAAGAGGAGGCGAAAAGCACGAGAGAAGTGACCGTGAGTAGCTCGCCATGCGCCCACCAAACAGTCCCGCTCTTTATTCCCCTTTGAAAAAAGAGTCCCCAGTCCTATTGCTCAGGCACCAGGGGAAACAAGGTTCGGACAGGCATCTCGTTAGCCCGGGTGATGTTTGACTTTAGTGTGAACACAAACGCAGGCCTCTCTCTCTCTCTCTCTCACTCTCTCCCTTCTCTCTTCTCTCCCTTCTCTCACTTGTCCTTACTTCAGCCTAGTGGATATGTGTGGGCGGTATGTTTGGGTTTCCTTCGATTGTTTTCCTCTGGATTGTGGGACAGAAAGACACTAGCCCGACTAGTACCGCGGGCCAAACGATCAGGACAACACCGACACTGTCCAGAAGAGCATCGGGGTGCCCAGCTGGCAGCAATATAAAGAGGGAGAGCGCTGGACGGGTTTAGCTGTGATAACTTTTGAATCCCAGACAAAGGAGGAAGGTGAAGACGGCAAGGCAGGACATGGGGCACGTACAGTCAATCAAGTCTTGGTGCTAGTAGATCCTCCGATCCAACCACTGACTGACACTGTACGGTTTTCTACAATAGACTATCAAAGGAAATCAATGACGTTCTGCCTTTTTGCTCGTCCGACCCCGCTGGGAAGAGCCTCTATAGACTTATAGACTAGCGTCCTTCACTCCTAACCGTCTTCCCTCAGTCGAAACAAAATCATTTCGTCTGGGAACTTCGTGGGACTGACTGAGAGACCTGCAAGCGGAGGTCAGGTACTCCGATGTCCGTTACACTGCTTGGGCAATTAGTGAAATAAAGCGCCGTGTGATGTCATTTGTACCGCCGGGCTTTTCGTGTGGGCATGGGGACCCAGAGGATAACAACAAATCTTTTGGAGCATAGACTGGCTATTGTGGGAGACGTGCATGTGTCGTGTGCTTGAGAGTAATGTACTACTCCTAAGATAGAACTGAGTGCCATCCATTTGCATACTTAATTGATGAGGGGAGAAGGAGGAACAGAGAGTGTGGGGATTTTTCAAGTCAACTGGTGTGAATAAAATGGTGATCAGGTTCAGCAGATTTACAAAGAGCAACGACAAAGCCATTTGCTTATCAGAACCACAATTCATTGTTAATCTAGCACAGCCTTTCGCACAGCCTGCTAAGTCAAAAAGGAGGAGTAAATCTTCCGTATAAAAAATCAGTAGTCGCCCCTATATCTTGTACCGAAAAGATCGACAAAAGAGCAGCGGTTTTAGTGCGGGGACATCCTACACCATCTTGGATTCAGTAGCTGATCGACTAACCCTCAGTGACAAGATATGAGAAACTGACTGCAGCACCAGCTTGGGATTAAGTTTCAAAAAACGCTCCATGACCAACCAACCAACCAACCAACCAACCAAAAAAAAAAAAGGTTGTGAAAGAAATATGGGTTCACTCATCCTTTAATCAAAACGAGTTGTACAAGTGGTAAGTTGACGTCTTAATGACCAGTTTAGAACTTGAGGGCATGAGGAGCCTGGCCCTTGGTAAGGGAGAACTTGGAAGCCAAGTACTGGGGAAGGTACTCAACCTTGTTGACGGCCTCAAGGATGAGCTTGTCAGTCGACTTCTGAAGAGCGACCTTGTTAGCAGCAAGGGGCTCCTTCTTCTTCTGGCCCTCGAAGAAAGCCTCCTCAGAAACGGCCTTCTTGGCAGCCTTGGAGCGAGCGAAGTAGGCATCGTTCAACTGGGCATCGATCTGGGATTGATCCAAGACAACAAAAAAGAAACGACGGTCAGTGCGTTAGATAATGTCTCTGCATATTCTGGTAATCTTCTCTTGCTGTCTGCCACAAATTTCCTGATTCATAGCAACTGTCCATTGGCAAGTCTCCAGAGATCTCATCCAGTAATCAAGATCCAAAAGAAACAAGAACAGCTAAAGAAAAAAATAAGAAAAAAAAATCGCCAACATACCTTGGAAGCATCGATGTTGACCTTGGTGGAGGTGGCAATGACGTAGGCCTGGTTGACGCGCTTGAGGGGAACGCCGTTGACCTTGAAGGGACCAGAGACGAGCAACAAGCCAGACTCGAGCTGCTTCAAGAAGACAACGCGCTTGCCACGGAAGCGACCGGCCAAGAGGATGAGGACGGTACCGGGGACAATGGCGCTGCGGAGCTTAGCAGCGCGAGCGTGCTTGCGGTGCTTCAAGGGCTTGGTAGCATCCTCAGCCTCGTAGAAGCGGGGAGCCTTGTTGAGGGCCACGGAGCGAGAGCCACCGTTCTTGGCACCCTTGACCTCAACCTTCTTGGCGGTGGCAGGGGGGCAGACAGCAAGAGTGCTGACGGGCTTGCGCTTGTACAAAACACGCTTGGCAATGGTCTGCGAGCGGCTGTACTTGGACACACCGACAGTCAGGAACGAGTTGCGGGGCTAATAGTAATCCCAAGTTGATGACAAATGAAAATCCGTAAGGGGTGATTAATATCGAGATGCTTTTTGATAATTGCTTCCTCCATATCCCATAGTAAAGCGGTTTGCTGGAAAAAGTCCATGCTGTCAAATGAGTGTCTGTAGGGCGATTGTGAGTCGTAACTGGATTGGACAAAGTCGAGCACTGTAAGGAAGGTGGAAAATAAGCTGTCGTAGGAGATCTGTTGGTCAAAAGTCCCTGGAAAAAGATACGAGCGTGTGTGACGGGAAGAGTTTTTGAGCTCTGACTTTCAAAGGCGCTTTTTCAAGATTGATGGCACTAGAGTTGGCCTTCATGATCAAGTATTTGAACAATCCAGTCAATGTCGAAAACAACGCTATTTTTTGTGCATCGCTTTACTGGCATGCAGTTCCGATGGCCCACTCCATCCTGATGATAGTTAAGTTGATGAGTAGTGAATCTCGGGAGGGTTGGTCAGTTCCTGAGTAAAGTGAAATATGTCGCATACCTTGTGAACCATTTCTGATATCTAAAGAGTCGAACAAAAGAGTGACGAAAAAAGGACGATGGTGAGTGATCGGGATCTCGACAAAAGATAGTGGACTGATGGGTCCCAGATGACCGGAGCAACGTCGAGATCCTGCATTCCATGAGTCGTTCCTCAAAAGATCTCATTGAGCGGGGTCATTCTCTAAAAAGAGGCTGATGCTGATGCGATCTAGGTGATTATATGATTGTTGCCAGCGACCATGATGTGATGGAGGCTGGATTTCTCCGTTTTTGATTGCTTATCGCTCCTTGTACTGCTTTCTGAGGTTACTCCAAATAGGTAAGTCGGGTAATCGGCGAACCTCCATCAGAGTGCTCCATCCGATTAGGAGGCGGGTACCGATTTTTGAAGTGTAGGCTATTACAAGATAGCCATAGATCCCATGGAAGTACTGGCACCTCCAGACGGGCTCTCAGTGGTGCTAGTCATGACGGCCGGAAGGTATAAGCATATCGATGGATATGCAGATGGATGGGATGTCGAAGGTGGTATGTGGATCCTGATCCCTAGGCTATCGCTGGATATGCGTTGGATGCTCTCTCATGGGTTCAAGGTTGATCCTCAGCGAATCAATGGCCAGTGACTGCTTTTGACTCTTTCCACTCTGCACCGCACGACATACATCTTGGGACAAGAAAGAGAAGGAGCAAGCAAGACGAGGCAGAGACCATGAAATAAGTCAGACAGGCCCCTTAAATTACGGCGACCTCCTGCTACCTTCCTGTGGTGCATGCTGTAGACCATCTTCCCATGGTTTTCAGGTGGGATAGGGATGGGCCATGGAGTCATCCATGTCAGCATTGGAGAGTAATTTCCAGTTGTGCATTTCTGGTCACCTCTAGTTCTAGACGTCATAACGCTCTTCTTGGGCTGGTCTTCACGATGGAGTCTCCAGAAACGCGTACGAGTCCAAGAAGAAGGAGTGTGACTGTGGCAGAAGTGAATAGATTTATAGAGAACCACAAGGACTCATTCGCATCTGTTCTCTTCCACTTTCTCTCACTCCTCTTCCCCCTCATCTCCGATCACACATCTCCACAGCAATCATGAGGTATACTGAATATCCCTGCTTCAATCGTGTTGTCAAGTGCGCGTGTCTTAACTTATTGAAACCATTCTGATCAACTCTTCTTGGCACTTTCTCACAGCAAATTTACCCCTGAAGGTTAGTCCCCCGGCTCCCAGATATTCAACCCATTCTCCGTAACCTATGCTTTCTCTACTGCTCCATGGTGAGCCAGTAACTGACTTGATGACCCTTCTCCCCCTCTGCAGTTCTCTGGGCTCAGCGCGACGACAAGGTCTTCTTGACCGTCAACCTCCCCGATATGGAGGACCCTACTGTTAAATTGACCGAGGACAAGTTGACTTTCGCTGCCACACAAAAAGGAAAGGAATACGCTTTTGAGGTTGAGTTCCACGCAGCCATCGACGCTGAGGTATGGACTATTTCCCTAGCTCCCTGGTTTTGATTCTGAATGTTGCGACCATACACCCCACTCTTCTAGCTTGACCGAGCTAATATTGCTAGGTTGATCTGCCCAGAAGGGGGAGAGAGGGGACAGATTCTAGTCCCTTTGCTCGCTGTATAAACCTGCCATTTTATCACTTTCGAGCTGATTACCTGCCTATCACTTTGAGCTTCGTATCAAGAGTCGGTGTCTAATATATCTTTTCCACCTTATTTCTTATAGAAATCCATTTCCCAGAAGACTGCTCGTCATTTGTTCTACACTTTGTTGAAGAAGGATAATGGTTGGTGGCCCCGTTTGAACAAGGGCAAGAGCAAGCTTAACTTTGTCAAGACTGATTTTAGCCGCTGGAAGGACGAGGATGATGAAGATGATGATGTGCCAGAATCGCAAGGAATGGATATGGGAGACATGGGCATGGGTGGAATGGGCGGTATGGGCGGTATGGGCATGGGCGGCATGGGCGGCATGGGTGGCATGGGTGGCATGGGTGGCATGGGTGGAATGGACTTCCAGCAGATGATGGCCAGCATGGGTGCCGGTGGCATGGGTGGCCCAGGAATGGGCGACTCGGATGATGACTTGCCGGTAAGTTTCTCTCAGCAATCCTTTGTATAGTCCTAATTTATCAATCAAGGAGAGCAAACATGATTATGATGCTGATGAACTAACTTGGAACCTTTGGGCCCTACTATCATTCATTGATCTGATCCTTAGTCCGACGAAGAAGATAATGAGGGCGTTCCTCCTCTGGAAGAGGCAAAGTAAAGACAAAATATCACGGCAGCAGACTGGATCATTTGTTCTAACAAAAAAATAAAAATCGTCCATCTACGAAAGGAATGCATTGAAAGAGGGGCCTGGAAAACGAAGAGAAAGATCATCTATCACCCATCCGACCCATGTGGTGGTAGAAAGATGAATATAGGAAGCTTAATTGTTTTAGAAAGTCCTGTCGCTTGGATCGTCCCTCCCGGCTCGGAGAACCTCAGCCGTAACCTTGGTCAGCCAGGGAGGCAAAGGGCACGAGTAAGAGCCATAGCGTGTCGCACAGAACTGGTTGTTCGCCTCTCTGACTCTTTGGTGCGGTGTGCGCGTGAGCATGGGCGTGAAGGAGAGCTGTTGAGAGAACATGCGCGTGTCGGGGGTTCTGAAAAGAATACAAAACCAGCGATTGTGGTACTACAGATACACTCAGAGCCGCCCTGGTATGTTTTTTTTGTTGTTGTTGGTGAGTCGGTCTGCGAGTATGTGGTGGTGGCCGCCTATTGGCTCTTCATTGCTCCACAAGAAGAAGAGAGGCAATGTGTACTTGGCTGCTTTGCTCGGACCGGTGGGAGAGGGGGAAGGGGTCACTCTTTCTCTTTTCAGTTTTCAGCTGGTTCTCATTCTCTTTGTCATCATCCCTTTGTCCCTCGATCCGTTCACGACCCCTGCTTTCCTCTCCTCCCCTTTCCTCGTGCGAACAGGACTTTTGAGCAAGCACTAAAAGGTAAGGCGCTCCTCCTTCAAATGCATGCGGCCCTATGAAGTAGAAATGCTTCTGAGAAAATGGAGCAAACATTCTTAATCCAACTATGCTCATTCTCCTCTCACCCACATTCTCCACAAAGACTCAAGATTCAACGAAAACACTAGAGCAGCTAAAAAAAAAAACGAACAAACCCCAGGAAAAGAAACTAAAAGAGATACAGCAATGGACTCTGTCAAGGAAGCATCCAGGTCGCTCGAGGAGTATGTCGACCGTGTTGGTCAGCCTATCCGGCCCTACATTCCTGCCATCGCACGCTTTCTGATTGTCGCCACTTTTCTTGAGGATGCCTTGAGACTTATGACCCAGTTCAGTGGCCAGAATCAGTTCCTCCAGCGATTCCGTGGGTTCCCGTGGGGCATTAGCCACATGTTCCTTATTGTTAATATTCTGGTAGGTTTCTTGGTTGCCATGCTTGGAAGTTTTTTTTTTTTTTTTTTTTTTCAGGCCCGAGTTGTGCTTTTATGTCCATAATGGGTCAGAGACTTATCACTCTCGAGTTGGCTTTCCACTTACCTATCTTCTTATTTTCATTCCTTTTGCTTCTGAATAGACCATGTTGGTCTGCTCTTCGCTAGTCATTGCAAGAAAATATCACGATATCGCAGCGGGAGGACTCTTGGGAGTCATTATCTTCCAAGCATTCGGATATGGCCTTGTCTTTGAGCTCAACTTCTTTCTTCGCAACCTCTCTGTCATTGGTGGTCTCCTTATGGTCGTCTCGGACAGCTTCGGCAAGCGCCGCCAGCTCTTTGCAGGACTTCCATCCGTTACAGAGAATGACAAGCGGACTTACTTCCAGCTTGCAGGACGTGTCCTCCTCATTTTCTTGTTCATTGGATTCATCTTCAATGGCAGCTGGTCCTTTGCCCGTGCTATTGCCTCTATTGTTGGGCTGGTTGCGTGTAGTATGATTGCTGTTGGATTTAAGGCCAAGTGGTCCGCTATGTTCTTGGTTGTGTTCCTTTCTGTCTTCAACATTGTTGTCAACAACTGGTGGTCCACTAGCAACGCTCATTTCCAGAATGATTTCTTGAAGTACGACTTTTTCCAGACTTTGTCCATCATGGGTGGACTCTTGCTTTTGGTCACCGTCGGACCTGGCGGCTTGAGCATGGATGAGAAGAAGAAGGAATATTAGGAAATGTGTAGATAAGAATAGCTGTAAAGACTCCCCTTTTTTCATAAACTCTTCACTCCCACTACTGCTAACACTGAATGGTCTGTGGATTGTATTTATATTTTTATGTTTTTCTCGCAGCAGATTTTAGTAGTAAAGAAAAGTCGAATACAATGAGATCTATATGAATACAAAAGTTCGTTCAAAGCTTGCGAGCCAAGAAGATAGTGTCATGGGGCCTTCATGAAGACATCGTTTCTAGGATTCCTTCAAGGACGCCAGCGGCCAATGGAATGTAAAGAATCTCTGTTCCATCGGGAGCTTTGCGAGATTGTACAATCCGATGGTCTCTAAACTCAGTCAACTGTGTCCTAAACGTGACCGCATTACTGACCAAGAATGCTTCCTGACACCTCTTGAACAAAGACTGATAAGGCATCCCAGCATCCGGCGCGGCCTTGGTAGCTTTTCCACCACTGGATCCCATCTCCATACCTGCATCTCTTTCTCCTTGAATCTGATGTTCAGCCAAGATTTTAAAGAGTCCTCGTCCATTGGATGTTAAACTGGCCAACACAAACTGAATGCCTCTTGGACCAAGTTCACCTTGCCGAACCATGATCGAATTCTCAAAACTGGTTTCCGTCAGATAGGGCTTGTAGGTTGTCAGCTCATGCCAGACCCATCGAAACCGAGCCGCCTTGACAGTGTCCCACAGTAGGTTGGCATTAATGTGGTCGGTAGAGGCGATTAGGTGAATATGTGGTGAAGATGCCAAGACGCTCAGAGCAGACTGTGTCTTTTCCGACCGAAGAGCAGCGCCGTCAATGTTGTGGATCAAAAGGTAGATTTTCCGGATATCTCGATCTGGCTGTGCAAAGTACCCATGAATGAGGGCGATTTGTTCCTGAAGAGTGCCTGTTGGTCCAGAGTACTTCATAGCCCCTGAACTGATCTTGTCTAGTATCTCTCTCATGCCCAGAGTTGGAAAATATCCGTTGATGATGATGAGCGGTGCATCTGTCAGGACTGTGGTCGCAAAATGTGTCAGGAGCTGTCGTTTGGAACCATAGCCATAGAACAAGAGGTTGAACCCAGACATGAGTTCAAAATACCACTGCGGGAACTGTTCCTCATAAAGCAAGCCCAGCATTTCAATCTCCTTGGAATGCTTTGCGGGGGCGCCCTTGAGAGCACGAATAAAGTCTGCGTGCTCGAGCGTTGGCAGCTTCGAGAGTGTATTGTTAGAGGTTCTCGATTTTTGGTGAAGGTCCTGAAAGTATCGCTCCTTGCCCATTCCATCCTCCTCAAAAAATGACTTTGTAGCTGCGTCACTTGCGTCACGCGCAATCCCCGTAGCAAACTCTTCGTCACCATCTCCAAAAGCACCTGGCTCCTGGTCCATGTCAGACTCTTCGTCCTCCTCTACATCATGATCATCTTCGTTATCGTCATCTTCTTCAGAACTTGCTTCAGTCATCTTTGCTATTGTCCTTGTAATCCGTCTCCGCTTTGAATGCGCTGCAGCTGAATCCCACTCATCAGTCGTGGGCTTGTCCTGCTTCTTTGAGCCCTTTTCTACCCGTTCCTGTTGCTGCTGCCCACTTTCGATGATCGACTTTAAGCCCTGGGCCTTCTTCTGGGTCTGGAACCCAAACACCTGGCGACCGCGTGCATGTCCACTGATCAACGAGTCTTCAACGCCATCAATACTCTGGAGCTTGCTTTCTTCTGCCTTGACTGAAATGGGTATACTGGGCAAGAAAACGTCCTGTAACTCGTCGTCTACTCTCCGAGCGTCTGAGAGATCGCCTTGACTATCCTTGTTGCTGCGTCGACCCGTCGAGCCTTTGGCTGATACAGCTCTTGTAGAAGATGTCGTGGAACTGGTAACAGTTGTAGTGGAGGAACCTTTGACGACGGTCAGTCCAGACTGTATACCCAAGAGTCGCTTGTATCGTGGTTTCCCGAGAGCAGAGACCACAGTCTTCTTGCTCAGCTTTTTGGCAATGACAGCCTCCCGCTCAGCATCTGCCTGTGATACTTGGCAAGTGATGTGAGTCGCGATGTCGTCGTTGGCTTGGTACAAGATTTGAATCATGGTTTTGCGATCAGTCAAGTTTAGCGCGCGCGCCAGCTCTACTGTGTTTGGCGCACGAAGTATATACGTCATTTATATCTTCTATTACGTCAACTTTTTAAAGAGGGCCAGGGAATAACTTGGGCGAGAAGCCTGGCCTTTGTCGCACTCTCTTCGACAGTTCTTAAAAAGCAGCCATGGTGCGTTCAGTGTATTGAGCCAGTGGGTGGGAGAGACACATTGATCCATCGATCCATACGTCCGACAATCGATCTATCGATGCAGGACTCGATACGGCCTCTTCGCTACCATGGATACAAAGGCGATAGCAATTTGTTCGGCCCCCATCAGTGACATCATCGGCATCCTGGGTTTCCATGAGTCATTTATCAGCATCATCCAACATCAGACTCAGGATTCCAGCGATGAGAACGATGAATCTTTAGAAACTATCGGCATCGTCCATCGCTTCGGCTACTACGCTCATTAGCTGCGAAAGAATAGTCTTCTTGCTGACTGGGAAGCTCTTGGCTGATGGAAGGGCGCTACTAGGCATCTAGGGGTCTTTTCTTTCTCAGCATCAGCAAAACTAGATCCCACTTGGCTTTTGTCTGATGATACAGGACCTGAAGGAAAATATATAGAAATATATATTCTCTAGATGAGAGGACATCTACGCCAACTATTCAGCTCTTGACCGCAAACCTGGCCAGCCGAAAAAGAAAGAAAGAAAGGAAGGAAGGAAGAGCCGACCTACCTCTCACTCATGGCCAGGCTCCAACTCATCCCTCCATCTCGAAAACAGGACGGAAACTATTGAACCTATCAGCGATCGTTAACGTGGAATCACCTGGGCTGACACCTTCGGGAACTTTTTTTTTTATCCCTCACCTCAACGTCTTGGCAAATAGCCTTCCAACAAGTCGTTCATCATCAAGCGTAAGCTCGGAAAGAAGCAGAAGCAGAACCGCCCTCTGCCCAACTGGTTCCGCATGCGCACCGACAACAAGGTAAAAACTCGTTTTGAGAAATAACGGAGCAGCTGGATCAGAGTTTTTTTTTATTGTTTGTTCTCAAGGTATCGCACGTGGATCACTAAGACAATGATTTCTCTATCTCTCTCTCTTCCCTGACAACTAGATCCGCTACAACGCCAAGCGCCGCCACTGGCGCCGCACCAAGTTGGGCATCTAAGCGACTTTGCACACTTTGTCCCCTCCTCGATTTGTGCGATTGGATACTGGTTACGCCATTATAGCATACTGCTTTTATCCCCATAAAAGTTCTCTTACCTTGTGTGTTTGAACCCACCATGCTGAAGCATTTTGCTACGAAACAAAAGAAAAGGAGATTTTGACCAACAAATGGGGGAACTTAAAAACAACCAGGACAACGGATAGCAGTGAGAGGCAGGACACTGTTGTCATTTATTACATTGCAGAGAAAAAGAGAACGAAACTGGTTCAATTCGCGTCTTTTTTTTTTTTTTTTTTTTTTTTTTTTTTTTTTTTTACACGGACGTGTAACCTCCACGGTTTCCACTCGAGCGACCTGTCACGGAATCCCAGACATGGCGGGAAACATCTATGACGAGATATGGGAAATCCTTGAGGAACTCTATGAAGCGTGAAATCAATCGCAAAGTTAAACCGAGTGAGTAATTGCGTAGCCAAAAATGAGAAGAGAGTGAGGGGGGGAGCGTTCTAAGATCTATTGGGATCTCGAACACCGACCAACTGGCCACCACCTGGTTTTTTTTTTTTTCACTTACCAAAGTGGGGAATCATATCGACACCACGGGCTCCATACTTATGATGATTGTAGAATGCTCCCAATGACATGTATAAGAAGCCAAACACCAACAGCACGGTCATAAAAATACCGAACCCACTCATACCCTCATCATGAGGGTTCTGGATTTGCTTCCTATATAGGATGACCATACAATGAGAAAATGACCGCATTGGTTAATAAAAGAAAAGAAAAGAAAAGCGAAAATATCAAAGGTGAATGACTTCTAGCTAGATCAAGATCAAACGAGTCTTTCTCAAATCCACAGGAAGAAAAGATGGCTAGACTTACGGGCACGCATGAGAAGATTTCCACGTGAAACGAACAACACCGCCGTTGTCAGAGTCCAAGGTTGGGACAGCTGTTGTATTCGTCTAGAAAGTGTATTTTTGGCAGAAAGGGGGATCGAAGAACCGAAAGGAATAAAAAAGAAAAAGAGATGTGAGATAGACATCTCGGTAGACTATCCTGCATCTCTTGCGGAGATGCAGAACCAGCAAGCAAATTGGCTGCTCCCCAATTATTGTGGATCGAAAAGGTATTGAGTCAGGTCTTTTTTTCTTTTTTTCTTTTTTTTCTTTTTTCTTACTGCAGCCTCGTCGCAGACAAAAGTGATCACGGCAGACTGTTCCTGGCCATCAATAAGGCCTCCCTTCAAGGTCAGGTTCCACGGCGCTAAGTGGCAAGGGGTGTTCCGTTAATGATCACTCAGCTGTTAGTAATCAGAAGTATCTTTTTCAACAACCAAAAAATCGGTGATCCGACATGAGAGATAGGAAGAGGGAAGAGGGAAGGGGGTGGGGGTAAGTGTACATGTGAGCTAGGTCGACCAAAGGAGGTTCGACCCCTTGATCACTAAAGAAAAGGGAACAAAAAAACACCCATGATAGCACCCTTTTTACCTTTAGAAGTGTCTTCCTGACTGACAACTCTAGTGGCCAGAGCTGCGACATCCCGAGCAGGTGTCTTGTCTGTAGCCGGGAAGGAACCGGCAATAGACTGCAGGAGGAACGTGGTGGTAGCTCCATCCTCAGCAATTGTCTTCACATCCTGGCAGACCCAGGTTCCTGCAACACAGTGCGTCTTGTCCTGTCCCTCGGGAACAGCAAGTGCTTTGCATGGGTTGAGTGTATAGTCGTAGCGATAGTTGCTGGGATGTCCAGAACGGACTTGGCCAGTGACAGAGTATGCTCTACAAAAAGAAAAAGAAAGGGCAGTTGGAGATCAAGGATAAAGAATCAGATGAGGCACTTTTGTTTGTTGGTTCTGGTCGATTGCCTTCGCCTCACCCCTCATCCACAAGACTGAACCAAGCTTGTCTTATGGGTAAAGGATAAGCTCTTGGCATTTCCTGCGTGCATATGATCTGAGCACACGCGTGTGTGAGGCGTGCATGTGTGAAATTCATCTCTAGACATACACTTCATTCAATGCCGAGATGTTGTAGGTATGGCCGTCGATCACAATGTTCTCGCAGTTGAATGCGGGTGCATCGCCCTGGGCCGTAGTGGTGGCCAACAGAGATGCGACGATGGCGAAGGCAGCAAAAGCCCCACGGCGGGTGGTGAGTCGGATCATTAGGCTTCTCTCTCTCCCTTTTTTTTTTTCTTTTCCTGTTGATGAATGGATTGTCCCTAGGGTAAACTAGAAGGCGTAGATGGTCGAATCGTTGTCCACTGTTGGCCGTATTTTGCGCCGTCGATGATGCTATTGAAGAGACTGAAAGGAGATGGAGAAAAGAGAGAGAAAGTGTGTGTGTGTGCGTGTAGTGAGTGCAAAAAAAAAAAAAGTTGGACTGGACTTGCCGCGGAGGCCCTGTCAGGAGAAAGGGGTGGGCGGGGGGTAAAAAAGCGCAAACTAGTCGCCACTACTCTTTTCTGCTCGCTGTATTCTCATTCCGCCTCAAGACTCTCTATCCCTCCATAGCTATCAGCAGCATGGCACGCATAGAGACTATTTGAGACTAAGGGTCTGAATAATGTTAAGCATGCATAGATTCATGCTCACTTTTTTGCCGCAAGCATACCATCTATGTCACCAGTAGCTGAGGATTGTCAATTCAACAGTATATTCACCAGACATTTGTCTTTCCCAACAACTCCTGTTCTCTCAGTCTATCCTCGAAAATTAATAAGTGTTAAAAGGCAGATTTTTATGATAACAGACACAGTGTAGGGTAGGTGTTCAGAGTAAAAGGATCCAAGCCAGGGCAACAAGCCGACAAGTGACTCAAACGTCAGAACTCCAATATTCTTCTGGGCATCGATGGAAAAACACCCATTTCTGAACGCGAGGACACAGTGGCTATCCCGAAGGAACTAAACTTTTGCGGACAAAAAGGATTTTAACTATTGAGCTACTCTTTTTCATGGATCTAGATGGTTGAGTTCGCTCAAGGTGCAGATTGACACACTTCACGGTGGAAGTCCTGTAACCTAAACGTGAAAAGTTGGAATGAAGGAGGAAGAGGAGGAGAGAGCGCAAGAGAGAGAGATGACAGTGAACCCGAAAAGTGATGATGCCGACAGATCGCTAGCACCGAACAAAAAGACGTTCATGTCAAACAGGTACGCGCTGTCGTATTGATTTTTTTTCTTTTTTGTCTCCGTCTATTTTCTTCTTTTCTCTTCAAATATGATATCGGAACAAATGCGAGGCCAATCCAGCTTTACTGCGTTAGCTCATAACAGCGGAACAACAAAAACCTCCTTGACCCCGAGGATCCGAAAACCCCTGATAGGTCCAGGTCCTTTGGCACCGTGTGCGACTCTTGAAAGCTTCGAAATAGCTCACTCCTCTTTACTAAAGAGCGGAAGAACAATCTATATCCACCCTTGAGCCTACAGCATGATTCAGAGAACAGTGAGCACAGTAGAAATGAAAAGGAGAAAGAGGTAGAAACAAAAGCATCGAACAAAGTCAGAAAAGCTCAAAGAGAGCTACAACTCGAGATGTAGTACAGAGTCGGCACATGGAAACCAGGCGACAACAGGGTCTGACAAAAGGCCCTTACAGCTCAAAGTCCCTTCCAAAGGAATCCTCATTCTCCTGTCCTGGATCGCTTTTGATCTGGATAGGCCATCACCATTTTCATTGCCGATAAAAGAAAAGAGATGCAGTAGATGCATCTCCTTGGAAACAAAGTGAGATATGAGGATCCGCAATACGGTATCAAAATCGGGGAAAATCGTCCAAGGAGCTTATGAATTTCTCGGTTCGTTTCTCGCTCTACACTTTCCCTCCTCCTCCTCCTCCTTCTCTTTCTCCTCCTCCTCCCGTGTACCTCTTGACCACTTTCTCTTTAAAAGTTATACTCCAGCTCAATAACATTTTCAAAAAAGCACCAAGCTATACAATAGGCTGAATGGGGTGCTAGAGATGCCACGGAATAGGAAAAAATGCTTCTAGAGGAAAAGTGAGAGGGGAGGAGGGGTCAAGAGCTTCGTAGACTCTCTAGAGCTTGATTAGCCGGAAGTATTTTGACACAATGGGTTCTAGGTCACCAAGAGACAAAGAGAGAGAAACTAGAGCAGGGGAGTGGATGAGAGAGAATGAGGAGAGTCTGCGTGTCGAGATAGGAGACAGCCAGGCGTCGCCCACCATTGCTCTACACGTTATTGGATGCCTCATTCTCGTTTGCTGGCCATGCAGTACTCACGACGGCTAGCAGGAAACCCCTCAGGGGATAATTTGACTGAGGCTATTGTGAGATTTGTGCTTCTCTCTTATCATCGCCGTCCATGACAAGTGTTCCTAGCCAGACAGGGATCCCTATCCACCGCCACAGTCTCAACGAGCATGGTGGCATCTTTTGCAGCACACGCTAGGGCGTCTTCCCTTTGGATGCCCCATTCCTAATGCATGCATCCCTTGTTCAAGGGAAGAGTTGAAAAAAAAAAAAAAAAAGCAGACGTTAACATTGTCGAGTACAACGTTGTTTGACCCTACCTTGCCCTGGCCTCGCGCTTCAGCAAAAACAAACGAATCCTATCCTCTCCCCTCGCGAACCAACCCTTCCTGGAGCTGGTACTAGCCTGTGCATAAACACCTTCCTAAAATATTTGATACAGACAAAGAGAATAGTAAACCTCTAAAGAATCGTGAAGCTGCACATGTGTGAGCGGTGGTCGTGCCACAAGATATGTCGGATCCCTTTACATATCTGTTTGTTTGGTAAATGTTAATCCATCCTACATAATAATGCGATCGCGATTTTTCCTGCCTGGCGCCCTCTCAAGGTGATGGATCTTCATGGGCTCACTAACACTGCTAGTTCCTACACATACTTCCTCTCGACTCTTCTCTCCGTATGTCTTGCAGTGTGCCTTCTCTTGTACCGAGGGAGAGAGTGAGAGAGTGAGCGCAAAAATGCGTAAAATTGACTACTTCACTACTTCGAAAGGGGCCAGCTTTCGCTCCTCCCCTTAGATATATTTTGCAAGGGTGCTGACCCACTTGGATGTCCACACATCCACTCCAGGCTCCTTTTTCCAGGATCACTTTGTCCATCCCTTGTCTGTCTTGTCTTGCCTTGCCTGCCTGCCCTTCATCTTAACTCCCCTTGGAAAAAAAAACACACAACACAGTCGCTCGCTCCCTGTCCCCGGTCGATGTTGAATTCAGCCTTTTCCTTTTGGCAATGATCCTTTCTTTGATTGAAGCGTTTAGATTTAGCTGTTCGTGATACTCAAGAAGTTCAAAGAGCGAGATTTGCTAGTCCACTCTCCTATCCCTCACCTCCTCAACAGACGCGCCCCCTTTGGCCTTCCCGTTACCCTCAGAGACCCTCTCACCCACTCTCTTTCTTCCCTCCTTTTTTTCCGCAAGATAGGAAGGGGAGGGTGAATGGGATGCGACATGACAGACGCACGCTTTACAGAACCAACAAGAGCTCAATAGCACACCAAGGACTAGTCCAGATAGCCAGAAACTTCCAAATCGCGTTTAAAGAGAGCTCGCTATAAAACGGGCTCCTGTACTGCCCCGCCTCCCCAATGTTTTGCTCTGCCAAATCACTTTTATTTTTTGCTTTGACATCTCGGCCACATCCTTCTGCTTGCAACATATATACAGCCTTTCCTCACTTTTCTTCACTTCCGACTTTGTCCTCGCTCTCCTTCTAGTTCTATTCTCTTTTGTATTATACACAGCATCCAGACCATGATTCGCACATGTCTTACAGCTGCTGCTGCTATTGCACTCGGCTTGCTATCTATTGCACATTCTAGCCCCATTAGTATCCTTGAAAAACCAACACTCGAGAAACGAAGCGCTGCCCCAATCATCCGAGAGTGTACTATTCCGGGTTCCATCGCCATTACATTTGACGATGGACCTTCAATCTGGACACATGAACTCTTGGATTACCTCAAGATCAGAAACGTCAAGGTTACCTTCTTTGTCAACGGTCTCAACTACAACTTGATCACGGAACCTGAGTTCTCAGCAGTCGTCAAGCGGGCGTTCGATGAGGGCCACCAGATTGGATCCCACACTTGGGCACACGCGTCTCTTGCTCAACCCTCAACCGACGTTTCGAGCCAGATGAAGCAGTGTATGTTCAATGAAGTAAAAGAAGGGTGGCCTTTGTAGAAGTCTATCTAAACCAATACTCACCCTACTCTTCTCTGCATTAATATCATAGTGGACGATGCACTCCTTAAGATTATTGGTTGCCGCCCAGTCTATATGCGGCCTCCATACGGCGAGACATCCCCATCAGCACTTCAGTGGCTCGGTGATAATGGATACAAGGTTGTCAACTGGAACGTGGACACGAATGATTGGAAACATCCAAAGGACTTCAAGGCCAGTTTTGAGGGCTACAGGCTAGCTTTGCAGAACCCTGCAGCCTCCAGTAAGGGCTACATCAGTCTACAACACGATGCAGAACAGACAACAGCTGAATCCTTTGGCATGTTGGCCGTTGAGTATGCACTTTCAAAGGGCGCCAAGGTCATGACTGTTGGCGACTGCCTCAATGGTAGGTGATATTGTTCAATGGGGGGGATGGGATCCATTTTATGCTATGGAGTAGTGGATGTGTTGGTTGAACAAAGGATTATTAACCTGATTCGTCTTTGTCTCGCTTCTTGACCTGATAGACCCACGGACCGGCTGGTACCGAAGTTAGAGAGAAGCTAGAGAATCATCGTCATAATCATCATCATTATCATAGAAAATCGTAATAACTGGATTCTTTTTACCTATGAGAGACTTTGTGGACTTTTTGAACTGTTGTGCCATGAACTAGCAGGGAGCTAAGGGATCCGTAGGTTTGGCTTTGTCCAATCCGTCAGGTCACCGAAAAAGGCGCTGGGCCACAGTGGAAGTGACGCGAAAAAAAAAAAAAAAAAAAGGGGAGCTAGGGTGAATTCCTCTTCCCTCCTCGTCCATCTCATAGACCCATTGCATTCACGCCATGTTGCGCCTCGGAAACTACAAAGCCTTAAGAGGCAGAGCGGCCCTGTCCTTTCTTCCCCATTCAACAGCTTTCCATTCATCACTCACCCGATTCTCACCAGTTAATCTACGCCTCATGTCTTCACTTCACAATGGACCTGGTCAGCTGGAGGTAAGCCCGACCCCTTTTCTCGATCGCACCTAGGCGGTCTCTATCCTTACCCACCGACCTTCTTGTTCTCCTGTCCCCGTTCTACCATAGCTCAAGGATCCCACGCTCCTTGCTCCTGCAGGCTTTCTCAACAACAAGTTTGTGACAAATGCTCACTCTGGTCAACGCTTCTCGGTTTTCGGTACGCAAAAAAGAAAGAAAGAAAAAGGATCTCCTCCATTTCTTTTGTTGCTACTGTTGTATGGAAAGAATCCAGAGTAGACCCATGACTTTTTAAAACGCGCCTGTACCCGCTAAAATAGATCCCGCACGCGGTACCGAGATTGCTAGCTGTCCAGACATGAATGTCGAAGAAACAGAAGAAGCCATCCAAGCAGCAAAACAGGCTCTTCCGGGATGGAGCCAGAAAACTGCCAGAGTATGTTGTCTTGATGAAACACGCACACACACACACACACGCACGCACATATTTTCACATACACACAAATCCGCATACAAATATTGCCATGCGAGTCATTTATTGTTGCTCGCTCTCACTTTTTTTTTTTTTTTTTTGGCCATACAATAAGGAACGAAGCATCATCCTTCGAAAATGGTATGATCTTATGCTCGAGAACGAAATGGACTTGGCCAAGATTTTGACATGGGAACAAGGCAAGCCGCTTGCCGAGTCTGTGGGCGAGATTCGCTATGGGTAAAGTGTACATTTTTGTTTTTGTTTTTTTTTTATATTCATGCATGGAAAAAAAAAAAAAATTCTCACGGATATATTATTCTTCTTTTTCTTCGTTTACGGCGGATAGTGCTCAGTTTTTCGAATGGTTTGCAGAAGAGGCAAAGCGAGTTTACGGAGAGGTCATCCCGAGTCCAAGCCCAAACCAGCGAATGATCGTTATGCGACAGCCAATTGGTGTTGTTGGGATCATCACCCCTTGGAGTAAATCTCTATCTTTTTCTTAAATGCCGTCGTCTCTAGTGTTGTCGCGTTGTTGACTATTTTTTTTTTTTTTTTACCCCCTTTCTCTCTTACTCATCTCAATTCCTTTCTCGACAATGTACCTTAGACTTTCCAAGCGCGATGCTGACACGTAAATTCGGTGCCGCGCTAGCCGTTGGATGCACCGTGGTGGCAAAGCCTGCTGCTGAGACCCCATTGTCTTGCTTGGCTCTTTGTGAGCTAGGCAAACGAGCAGGGTTGCCGGATGGTGTTGTGGGTATTGTGACGACACATGCCCACACAAAGGCCATTGGAAAGTATCTTTGCGAGAGCCGTGATGTGGCGGGTATCTCCTTCACGGGATCCACGGCCGTTGGTAAGGTTCTTTTGAAGCAGAGTGCGGACACTGTCAAGAAGGTGTCTTTGGAGCTAGGAGGCAATGCCCCAGTCATTGTGTTTGAAGATGCAGATCTCGACAAGGCCGTGGATGGTAGGTCTACATGAAATAGGCGATTTTTTTTATATCTCTTGGTTATTACTCTGGAAAATACGCTAAAGGCAAATATTTCCTTTTCTACCTCCATTACAGCCGTGATCCTATCCAAGTTCCGCAACAGTGGCCAAACTTGCATCTCTGTGAACCGCATTTATGTGCACTCTTCGATTAAGGACGAATTTGGTGAGCGTATCCGAGCCAAGGTCGCCAAGTTTAACGTAGGTCATGGATTTGATAAAGATACGACCCATGGCCCACTGATTACCGAAAACGCTGTTCAGAAGGCTCAATCACACGTCGAGGATGCGCTCCATCATGGAGCCAAACTGTTGATCGGTGGTAGTCAGAATGACAAGGATAGCGCTGCCTCCAGGATCGGATATTTTTACCCGCCTACTGTCTTGACGGACATGAAGAATCATATGCGAATTGCGAATGAGGAGACCTTCGGGCCTGTTGCAGGAATCTTTTCGTTTGACACTGAGGACGAAGTGATCGAGTTGGCCAACAACACACGAATGGGCTTGGCTGGGTACTTTTTTAGCAAGGATGTCTCTAGGTGTTGGAGAGTTGCAGAGAGAATGCAAGTCGGAATGGTTGGCGTGAACAACACAGCGATTTCATCCGAAGTTGCGCCTTTTGGAGGAGTAAGTTGAGACCGTCCCTATTGTCTTGTCCTAGACATACTTGCGCCATGTTCAGGTTGCTTTTAAATGGCGTCTGATCGGTTTTTTATATATTTATTTATTGCTTAGGTCAAAGAGTCTGGAATTGGGCGCGAAGGTGCGAGACAAGGACTTGAAGAGTACACCCAGTACAAGTACATCAACATGGGTATCTAAGGCAACACTTGGGGGAGGTGTGGTTTCCTTGGATGGCGTCCTCTTTTCCTGTTTTAAGCAACTTGTGAATAGCTCGAAGCATCAGCCTTGTCAACGAGACTGAATATTTGACAACAGGCGTAAATAAACGGATAATTGAATATCCAAAATCATGACTAAACGTGGAAGAACTCTTGAAGCAGATCGATGGGTGGTGACAGCAGGCAAACTCACTCTTTTTCTCTGGAGCGACTCGGTAATGGGACTTGGACTTTTACGATCAGATGGATACACAAAGGGCGTCGCCGTAGTGCGTTAAAACACATTGTCTAACTCGATGATTTATCCTGAACCTGGAAAAAAGCGATTACGTTCTCACACATGAGTCACAATAAGGCACAGTTGAGAGTACGTTGTGATGTCCAGGGGAGGGGGAGGTGCCGGAGGTGGTCTTGAGAAATTTCGCCCAATAAAGTTCGCAGTAGGGCTCCTCTCTCTCTCCTTCGCCTGCACCTTTTTTTTTTTTTTTTTTGTTCTTGCTGTTTCCACACATCTCTTCATCTCCATTTCCATAGACCGACCATCTTCCGGATCACATAGATCATACTAAAGTAATGAGTATCACAGTCCGCTTCGTCACTACTCCAGAGGATAAAGCCCTTTGCCACGATGGTAATGTCGGAAATGGAGACGCCATTCTTCTTTTTTTTTTGCTCGCATTACTGATTCGAAAGATGATTTGCCCCTTCCTCGAATCTCGATACTAAACAGCTTTCCGGATTCTTGTATATCCATGACATCAACAATTACAGTTCGTTACAAGGTGTTCTCGGACGAGCAAGGATACGATCGAGCTATTGAAGTGGACGAGTACGGCATATGCACAGCTATGCAGACATAGATCTAGAGGATATTGTCCGTTGTATTGACTTTACTTTTTTCTACTTCAATTGTGATGTAGCATCGACCCTGAATGTCTTCACTGGGTCGCTGTGGATCAAGAGGGTAAAGGTCTGGGTACGGCAAGAATGTACCGCTACTCGCCTACGATCGGCAAGATTGGTCGAGTTGCCGTGTTGTCGAGCTCCCGTGGGACAGGACTTGGCAGGATGTTGATGGAAAGCATTGAGAAGTATGTCCTCGATCATACAGAAATCACGTCGCTCAAACTGTCAAGTCAGGAGCCTCGGCAAGGGTTCTATGCAAGACTTGGTTACGTAGCTGAAGGCGACATCTATCTGGATGAGGGACAACCACATATCACTATGACCAAGAAACTAGCCAGGATCAACAACCAGCAGCAGTGAGATCTAGTTTAAAGCGATAACAGGAGCTATAGAAGGGGCATGCCAGTAAACGGATGTGGTGTCAGGACATTGACGGGCTTGTGCCTCCCTTCCTCAGAGAATTTTCTTATGGGGCAGTTACGCTATCGCGGTTGTCGTGAGAAGTGGAATATGACGATTGGTAGTTGCAGTAGTAGTAGTGAGGCGAACATAAAAAAAAAAAAAAAGGTCTGTGGCCCAGAGCAGTAAGCAAACGCACAGGCTGGGAACTTGCACCGTTACGAATACGCTCTCATGGACGAAAGCTAACATGGGGCAAGAGGTGGGGGGAAGGGAGCCGATAGGCTAGGAACGTTAAAGGCAATGGTACTGAACAGGACGGCGCAAGGGCCAAGACGGAGGAGCAGAAAGCATATCCGGGGCGTTCGTCGCGAATATTCCTCATTTTTTTTTTTTTTCTATCATGTTCCCCCTTGCTCCATTGGCAACATATGTGCTGTCTGATCTCATTCCACGGTTCCCTATTCCAAAGACTGGCAGATGTCAATGAGCTCATCGCTTCTTCTCTTTTCCTTTCCTAATGTGCATGCGCTCATCCAGTTTGCTTGAATGCAAATCCATCCATTGACGAGAGCAAAAAAAGCATAGCATTCCCTTCTGCCACTTTTATATTTCTGGTTCCTTTTGACCAGAGACAGACCCATACAAGTCCATACTCGTCTTATGTCGCACAATAACAACAACAACAGCGGGCACATGCACATGTCCCCAGTCCTGATCGATGGAAAGGAGATGAACGAAGGAGAGCCGACTGGGCGAAGCATGTCCATGGACACCGCGATGCTAGGAGGAGGAAGAGGAGGAGAAGGAGCACGGGCCACGTCTAATCAAGGATCGAACTCGGAGCCCCTTCCCCACCGTCTGCTGGACCAGGCTGCCATGCCAGTCACAGACACCTTGGGTCACTCACCATTTCAAGAGGTTGGGCTTGGACTGGCGCTTGACATCGCTATCGCTGGTGAGTTAGTTGGAACTCCTTATACGCCCCGCTTCTTTTCTTTCTTTCTTTCTTTCTTTTGCTCTTGTTTCCTATTGTCAGTCTTTCTAACGTCCTTTCTCCCTTTTGCTCAACAGACACTCAAGAGAACGAGGCGGGACAAGCCCACTTTTCAAGGACAGGGATCCTCGAGTTGGCTGCCCAGAACCCTCACCAAAATACACCTGCTCTAGTCCATGCTCATGACAGCCTTCAAGATACCATCCACTCTAGCGGTGGCGGTAGGATAGAGACATCGTATGTTCTGGACAGCCCGTTCTCTCCGGGTGACATTACGATCTCGCATCAACCAGTTTCAGCCTTGACCCAGGTCCACCCGCTCTCTCGGTCAACACTCTTGCACTCTTCGAGGACTAGTCTCCCAGCAGCACATCCGTATGGTTTCCACCTGAACCAAGACAGCCAAGCTATTGCTGAAAACAGGTATGTAGCGATATCACTCTCTCCTTTAGGTATGGTCCAGCCACATTGTCAACACTCTACAGAACTAGAGAATTTCTACTACGCCTCTTTCTGCAAACCAGAACACTTTGTACAGACAGTGGCCTCCAACAGTGGCAACAGCTCTCTTTGACAGCTTTGTATCCAACGGGAGTTACACATGCCGGTTCACTATCAATACACGACCATTCAGGAAATATTGCATGCAACAGACGTCTCTCTTTCTCACCACCAAGCCCCAGGAACCTCAGAGAATCACTCAATACGGTCATAATAATTCCATGCGAACTAAAGAGAGCGGAGAGGTGGCTCACATACTAATAGCAACAAAATGTGGATGAATAGAAATATCGAGCCATTTGTCTCATCACCAGAACCTTTGGAGGCACGGCTCCAGAACAACGAACAGGGATCACTTGCGTCCAGTCGGGGATTTGAAGGACAGATACTTGCGCCATGGACCATCTCTGTGGAATCGCCTTCCTCTGCAAAGTCGTCATTTTTGTCGATTAGGCCCACATCGGCCGAAGGCACCTCGAGTCGCCAACCAAGGTCTGGTATGACGACCCCACAGCTTGACCATATATCGATCGAGATTGATACACCAATGGGAACAAAAAAACGAGCGAGCGAAATCGGTAAGTAGCCTTTTTCTTTCTTTCTTTCTTTCTTTCTTTCTTTCTTTCTTTCTTTCTTTCTTTCTTTCTTTCTTTCTTTCTTTCTTTCTTTCTTTCTTTCTTTCTTTCTTTCTTTCTTTCTTTCTTTCTTTCTTTCTTTCTCTTTTTTCTCTTTTTGGACCTGTTTGATGCGTCACTTGGACTAATGACATTTGCTTGCCTTGCGCTGTCTTCTTTTTCCTTACATTTTTTTAAAAAGAGAGCAACATGTCTCTGTCGAGATCTTCTCTACCAGACATCCAGCCAATGCATAGGAATCACAGAAAACAAGAATCACTGGAAGAAAGCGATATTGAACGATATTCAAAACTCATTTCCAAAGCTCGAGCTCGTATGAGCGCCTACAATAATGGGAATACATTTTCGTTTGTAGACTACAGTAACAATATTTTACCATTTGAGGCTTCTGACCGAAGAAGCACCACGCTCTCGACCTCGAGTCCACAAGTGAATGCACCAAACATGAATGAGAATCAAGGACCAGAACAAGAGTTATCTACCTCTTCCCCTTCCTCCTCAAAATGGCCCAGGATTGCATCTCCAGCCTTGACGGCTCTCAGCTTTAATAGCATCAAAGGAAATTTGCTTCGCCGACTCTTTGGATCGCAACCACTGCCAGCAGGATCGGGTTCAGATTCGGGTTCAGGACCTGGGTCGTCTGCGTCACTTTCTGGGCAGGGCTCCATACGCAGAAACCTCAATAATGGCAATGTTACGGGTGATAGAAGCGGCAAAGAGGAAAAGGGCAAAGAACCGAAACGAGAGTCATCTGAGAGTCTTCGCCAAGCTCGCCGAGAGAATCAAGCTCAATCCCTGACAGCCCATGGCGTTGAAGAAAACAGACAACCCATCCTTGGAGCAGGGGCTAGCCCTAGGATAGTAGAAGAAAACATCATGTCGCCGATGGAAGGAAGGAATAACGTAACTGTGAAGCGTAGCCAGACTCGGTCAGGAGGAATACTGTCCAACCTGCTTCGATTACAGGCACTTTCCCAATCTCCACACACTTCCAGGAACAAGAATCGACACACACGATCCTCGCATCATCATCATCACCATCGCCATGGAGCGCGTCCACGGCACTCTTCTTATCGACTCAAGAAACATGGTGCAGCTGGCCGACGGTCTTCTATTGTATCCGATATCCAGCCGAGACGGAAAGCAACTTCTCAACTTCCTAGCCGTAGTGCCAGCATCCTCTCGCTTCCGGGCCTGGTCATGGCGGCACCGACAGGAGTCGGATTCTCCCCTTCCTCAGCACCATCCCCAACGGCTGTTGATACACCAGAGCCATCGACCTACCTGAATACGCCTGCAAGTGAGAGTGGAGTTAAACTCACTTCTCCAGGCGGTCAAGGTAGACGAAGTCATCATGGACGACGGGGCACAACTATGTCCCAGACCACTGGATATGAAGAAGATGATGAAGACGACGATCTCGAGCGGAGGCTATCGCCTGATAGTATCACTTCCGCGGACGCTACAGCAACGCATAGGATTAGTCCTCGATCAGTCGGGTCCTCGGCCTCATCTGTTTGTCAACCCTATACGGTGAAACAACTACGACATCAACAACAATATCTCCAGACTCACAGTCCACACCTTTACTCAGCACGGAGTAGTTGTTCTGCCGATGACAGTGCCTCGGTGTACTCGTATCTCTCTCAAGATCCAATCGCAGCGGCACTTCGATTGAGTCAACAGGCAGAGTTAACCGAGGCCGTGGCAGACATGATGCTTCAACAAGATTTATTGATCCGACTTTGCAAAAGCTTTATCTGTTACGGTGCACCCTCACATCGGATTGAATTTGCAATGGAAGCCATGTGTCGAACCCTTGGTATCGATGGATCTTTTGCATTCTTGCCAGGTCTGATGATGATTTCGTTTGGCGACTCGGATACCCATACGAGCGAGACACATCTGATCAAGTGTTCGGCAGACTTTGATTTGGGTCGGCTGTCCCGTGTGAATGGGATTGCGCGTGCCATTGTCTGTAGACAGATCGAACTCGGAGAGGCATTGGATCAACTCAAGGAGATTAACACAGAACCATCCCTTTACCCAGATTGGTTATTGCTCGGAACCTATATCGTATCAAGTGGATTGATGGCCCCACTCGTGTTCAAAGGAAGTTGGTATGATATGTTGGCAGGGATGGGTCTAGGTAGCATGGTTGGGTTGACCAACCTTCTTGCGAATCGATACTCGGTATATTCGAATGTGTTTGAAGTGAGCACAAGTATCATGATCGCCTTTGTGGCCAAGGCTCTTCGAGATTATGTTTGTTTTACAGGCGTTGTCTTGAGTGGTATTGTCATGTTGTTGCCTGGATTGTCGTTGACCACCTCCATCATGGAATTGTCTTCAAGAAACATGATTTCGGGATCCGTTCGTATGTTTTATTCGTTGATCTACTGTCTCTTTCTCGGGTTTGGACTATCGACAGGATCCAATCTTTGGGATGTGTTCAAGGATCCACTGCCGGGCGAATTGAATATGGGATACTGTCATCCAGCAACAGAGCCCTGGAGATGGGTGCTGTTCCCACTATTGGCAGTGACCTACAATATCCGACTCAAGGCTAAGCCAAGGCAATGGCCGTTTATGATCATCTGTAGCTCGGTAGGGTATGCCATTTCCGAGTTGGCGAACCAGTATTGGCCACATTCACTCCATATCTCGGCGGCGGTCAGTGCCTTTGTTGTTGGACTCTTGGGAAATATCTATGAGCGGGTCACGCATGAACTCTGTAAGTGCCACTCTCTGCCTGGGACTGATTCCTACGCTTGAGATTTACTGTGGTAAGAAGTTGGCCACTCATTTGACTTTTGTTTCATGGTTTCTCGTTTAGCTTTTATCCAGATCCTTGGAGCGATCATTTTGATTGTTCCTGGAGGAATGGGCGTGCGATCGTCCCTCTTATTGTTGGACCATTCAGGAAACGTGGCTCAAGGGACAGCATTTGCGCTCCAAATGATTATTGTGGCGTTGGGAATCGCCGTCGGCCTATTTGCAGCGACGCTTGTCGTTTATCCACGTAAGTCTCTTGATTTTGGTCTTGAACATTGCTCTGTTTTGTGAAAGCGAGAATGCCTTGAACTAATAATCTCTCCTCTTTCTGACCTCCCTTTCTTTCTTTCTCTCCTTTTCATACCGATTACCAAGTGGGAAAGAAACGAAACGCGCTTTTGACATTTTGATAGCTTTCTCTAATTCTTTTGTTCACTCAACTTTGACCGTATCTTTCTTGCATCATTTTTTTTTGTAATGACTATTCCCCGCCATGGATAATCCTCCTTGTGCGTTTGTATTCTATCCATCATTGCATCGGCTTGGGCTACACATAGTTTACATGACCTTGAGCTGGCCGCTCTTTTTTTTTTTTTAGTCGTTGTCATAAAATGCTCAAAGATGAAGGAAGCGAGATTAAACAAAATGTATAGATCTAAAAAAAGGAAAAATAGGAAGTAAACAAATCAAAAGAAAAGAAAAGAAAGGAAGAAAAAACGACTAGAATCTGAGCATGCACGGAGGATGACTTTTTTTTTTTTTTTTTCTTCATCTTCTTTCCAAGGACATAGAGCGTCCATCCCAAAAAAGAATCCCGATATTGGAGCCGGCCATGAAATGAAGAAAGAAAGAAAGAAAGAAATGGAATCAGGTAACAGAAGCGTCTATTTGAAGCATCATGATGCTGACGAGGTAGATGACTTGGTACAGGTGGTCGTTATTGCTCCCGTGGCTCCTGTAGTAGATGGCATAGAAGATGAAAACGCCGTGCTAATGCCCTCACTCGAACTGTTACTATGATAACCTTTCTTAAGTCCTGTCGAAGCTCCAAACTCTTCTGTCACAGCTACAAAGAGTGCCTTGGTGTCACCACTCCGGATCTTGCCCTCAAGTTCCTTAAGCTCCTGATCATGTCGTCGTTTGATTTGCGCCAGCGCCATCGTCTCCACGACCGACAACATAAAGTACGAGAGCATGATAAAAATGATGGTGTTCCAGATCAGACCCACAAGACTGGTCGAGTTTTCAATTTCATCTCCACCAACATGGTGCCGACTATCGCCATGAAGTGCTCCCTTTTGAGAGTTGATGCCATCTGCAAGGAATCCATGAAGGAATGGAATTGACTGCTCCAGCCAGCTCATGAATGCTGCCAATGTATCTGCTGAGAACATCAAGATCACAAAC
This sequence comes from Mortierella sp. BCC40632, assembly GCA_011634665.1. Lineage (NCBI taxonomy): Eukaryota > Fungi > Mortierellomycota > Mortierellomycetes > Mortierellales > Mortierellaceae > Mortierella > Mortierella sp. BCC40632. The sequence continues at coordinate 98,794 of WAEK01000001.1, forward strand.
AATGACTAGAATAGTGGTTCATGCCAATAAAAAGGGAAGAATGATTGGAAGGTTTTAGTGGTCAGAACGTCTTTAGATCAGATCAAGAGTACTTTTAGGCATTTTTTTCTTCTTCTCCTTAAAAATGCTCACCTGAATGGATGACTTGACGACAGCCTTTCCAAGGAATGTTGCGCCAAAAAAGGTTGAGAAGGGGATCAAAAAGTGTCCACAAGTGATTCCTGCCAAGTCAAACAGTGGGTTGGGGATCTAATTCGGCCATGAAGAGGAAACCAGAAAAAGAAAGATAAAACAATGAACACAAGCGTTAGTTTGTTAATTCTTATTCCTCTTTGAGCGTGAGTATGAGTGAATGAGAGAAAAAAATGGGGAAAAAAAAGTCCTCATTTCGATAGAGATGCTTACAGAGGCACAGAGGAAGATGCCAAAAAATCCAAGACGCTTCATGCCTTCGTGAACCATCAAGAGAATGCGCTCCTTGTAAGAGACAGAGTCGGGCTTCTTCATGATCAAGTCCTCGATTGCCGCCAGTTCCTCATTCCTGTTCCCTGACAAAGCAGCTATTTTTTTTTTTTTTTTTTTTTTTTTTTGAATTAAGAAAAAAGGTCAATATAGGAGAACCTCTATCATCAATATCTGCAGAGCCAAAAACAACTTTTAACTATTCTGAGCAAATCATCCCATCCTTACCAGCTCGGGCCACAAAGTATGGAGGCAGCTCTCCGAGAGCAGTGCCAAATCCCCAAAAGAAACTTTCCCACTGCACAGCACGGAAAATGGCGTAAATGGTCAAGGGGATTGCAGGTAAAGTCTCGGGTGATTTGCAAACGAATCTAATATATATATATAAAAAGTTGGTCAGTACACAAGTAGTGGTGAGAAAGCCGTCTTGATCGATACTAATAAGATTGACTACAGTCTCTGTGGGTTCTCTTGCTGTCTCCAGTATTGGTTGTCATGACTCTCTATTCTGTACCCTTCTTACCTGTGATCTCCCCTGACATCAAAGTCTGTATTTCCGCAATTGTGGGCTGCAAGCGTGACCTCGACAATGTGTGGCCCCAAGAAAAGGATGAACGTGTGCAGACCTGTTCCCAGACCGATTGAGGATGCGACGCCGAGCAGTGTCCAGTATCCGTACCAAATCAGTCCTGACTCTGCATGCTTCAATAGCTATTGGATACAACACAAAAAGTATGCACGTCAGGAGATGCAAGGGTCAGACTTGGCTCTGGGCCTTTGGAAATTAACTCAATTACACATAATATGTCCCTCTAAGCGGGTCTCGCTAGGCTGTTGTGTGTGGTGTCAGGAACACAAAAAAGAAAAAGTGGACTGAGGTCGATCTCATAAGGTTTTCCTGGATAGCTCAAGGCGTGCGTAGTACGTGTCATACAGCAGATGCGGGTTGGCAGGGGTGGAGAAGGGGGGGGAGGGGTTGATGGAAATGTGCGCCGTCTAAAAATAAGAGAGAAAGAGAAACGCCAACCACCTCTTCCCGCTGAGGGGGCACTTACCGGCTGGTGAGCTCCGTCGGTCTGGTACACAAAGTAGACAATGGCGGTCAACAAGGGCAACACGACGAGGAGATACTGTTGCGAGACAATCCAGAGGAGCAACATGCGGAACTCATGAAGCAGGTACAACACAAAGTACGACAGCACCGTTGTAGGCGATGTATACACTGAGATCTCCTGGCGCTGCGTTTCCAGTGCAATCCGGCGGCGATTAATGAAATCTAGAAATATAAAGGTTGGATCAGTCAAGTTAATATCCGCAGATCAATATCTCATAAAGGGTAGTACTCTTTTCCTTTTCATTCTCTTTCTCTTTCCCTCTCTTTTCGTATGGCGCAGTGACATAGTGCTTCCACTACGCCTTGTGACACGTCTTTATCCTTTGTCCATGGTCAGTCGTACCTGTGAAGTGGGCTGAGAAACTATTGGACCGTGATGACATCCGGGACCGGGCAGGACGCGTGCGAACCGCTTCCTTGGACTCGCCCTCCTGGAACGATCGAGGAACATCATTGTCCTTTGATGGCTCTTGAGGGTGGAGTGATTCAGGTTCAGCGGTGACACTTTGGCCAAGAACTGGCTGTCCAACAATCTCGATCGTGGTTGCCGCAGCGGACGCTGTTGTAGTAGTCGTGGTCGTCGAGGTAACGGTGGTCGTTGATGAAATCGTCGTGACAGCTGCAACAGTAGTGGCAGGAGCAGCAGGGGTGGAAGAGGGAGCAACAGGAGCGGTCGAGGAGCGTTCCAGGTTTTTTAGTCGCTTTTTAAGTGCACTCTTGTTTCCTGTTGTCAACTGACCCTTTTGCCGCAACAGTTCCCGTAGCTGTGGTATAGAATAGTTGCTCCACGTGTAGACCCGGTGGCCACCAGCGCCGGCTTCATGGGAGCCAGAAGTACTTGACGCTGCATCCGAGTCTTCGTCGTAGTCTTCCATCTGGTTTTGACCCTGGCTCGCATCGCTGCAAGGGGGCAGTTGTTGGGACGTTATGCGTTTCCATGAATGCGAGAGAATGCACACCGTGCGGGACAAAAGAAAAGTAATGGAGGATGAAAGTAACGATATAAGTCCCAGGCATTGGATGAGAAGACTAGACGAGCAACCAGTGTGGGAGATTGCTGGGTTAATGCAGAACAGGGTCAAAGTTACCTCTGGATCAGGTGGTTAAACATGTTGTTCTGGTAGTAGGTCATGACGGGCGTCGAAATGAGGACCGATCCAAGTCCTTTTCTGGAATCAGTCGAGATGCAAATGTCCGAGGTTAGCAGATGATCCGAGGTTCGGGCGCATGTGCCAGCACAGGCGCTCGAGACAGAGATTGTGAGAGAAAGGAGGAGTAGCCGACGGGGGCAGCAAGAATGGAAGGTGGGATCAGATGCTGGGGGTGGGGATGAGAAGAACGGTAGCTTTCGGTGGGCTGTTGTGAGAGCCAGCGGAAACTATAAAAGAGGTTGCTGGGACAGTCGACAATGCCAGCCGGCGAAAGATCGTTGGATGGATGAATGAATGAATGGGTGGCAAGGTGGGATGGCGCAGACGCAGGAGGAGAGACAGAGAAGAGAGAGAGAGAGAGAAAGAAAGAGATGCGTCTGGACACAAGCTGCTCTACGCGGAGTCGCCCAAACGGGATTCGCACTAGCAAGACTGGCTCAAGCAATGAAATGCGAGCAGGCGCACGGAACCTGATCGCAAGGCCAGCACGGGGTGGAGAGGATGCAGGTGGAGGAGAGAAGAAGAAGGTAATGGATGATAGGCGTTGGTTGGATAGAAGTGTGGCGAGAGGAGGAGGAGGAGAAAGAGGAGGAGGAAAGGGGAGAAGATGGATGGGGCGAAAGAAAAGGAAAAGCGAAAAGCCGAGAGTCGAAGATGGAATCCGATGGATAAAAAAAAATCGATCAGGGCTCAGCTCAGGAGAAGAGGATGCACACACAAGGGGACAGGAAAGGAAAGAAAAAAAAGGAGGCTATGGATGGGCAAAAAGGCGTGTTGGGGGGGGGAGGAGGAGGAAGGAGAACCCGATCCCGAGCTTTTAATGGGGAAGGTGGGGAGAAGAGAAGAAACAGAAACAGAAGACGAGGTAGGAGAGATGAAGGGATGGATGGATGGATGGATGGATGGATGGATGTAAGGATGGAATGTCAATGACGATAGAGACGATCCAGATGGATGCAGAGCGGAAGAGAGAGAGAAGAAGAAGAAAAAGAAAAAGAAAAAGAAGAGAGAGAGAGAAAGAGAGAGAGAGAGAAAGGAGAAGGAGAAGGAGAGAAAGCAAAAAGTACAAAGTCACCACCAACCACCACCTACCTACCCACCTACCTTCTACTACTTACCCATCACTTACCCACCACTACCCACTCTACCCATTACCCACCGCCTGAACAAAGCCGTCCTCTCCTCTCGGTAAGAACGGCCATTCCGAGACCGTCGGAGGATGGTTCCCTAGACAAAAGGGTCAAAGCCTGCTTCGCCCTTTATCCTTCGCTTCGCACTATCGCTCCATCCTTCCCTGTTGCTGTACCTCTTCACTCCTTCACCTGCTATATCCCCATCTGCTGAACAATGGCCAGCGGGAAAGACGCTCTGTGCCGAGAAAAGATCTACTCCTTGCCTCCCTAACAGGTATGCAAGGCTTGTTTCCTGAGAAATCTGTAAGGCATGCGTGTTTCCCTGGTCGACCCCCACGTCTGGCTGCTGACCACCGGCCAGGCGCTGGGTTGGTCAAGCGGGCTTTCGATTTTTTTTCCTTTGACTCTGTCGCATGTTCCTCGAATGGCAACTGGCAATTGCCCAATTGCTCACTCTCTTTTCCTCTATTTCTCTCTTTCTCTCTCTCTCTCACTCTCTCCCGACACTTTGTAAAGTGTATCTCTTTCACCCGTCCAACCCCGCTCTCGCTAAGCTTTCTCGAGTTCAAAAGAATGGTGTACCAGTGCTCGTTTCGAACAAGAAGAAAGGGTGTTGACGCGATGCTTTCGTATCCTCCCAAAATGAACCCCTGTCTAGCCCCTGTGTGTGTGTGTGTGTGTGTGCATCAAGCCTTGCATGACCAAGGCAAAGGCGAACAGCATCATAAATCATTGTGTACCAGCCGTCTTTTCTTATACAGCTGCCCAATGATCTCTCCATGCATGCTTACTTCTCCACTCCAGGAGGGGGGGGCGAGGCGGGAGAGAGGATGAAAAGATAGAGGCGGGACGGGGAACTCTACCCCGAGAATAATTTTCTCTCTTTCTCTCTTTGAGCTAAAGATTACTGATCTCTCATTCGAATCGAACGCAGAATGCAGGAATCGTCCTGGATCAAGTGGACTGTGCTAAAAAAAAGAGGGAGAGAGATTTGCGCTTCTCTCTTTTGATACAGACAGTGCCACTGCCATGCTCTGTGTCTCCCAAAAGATACCAAGCCCTTGATACGCAAACACAAGTACTTCATTTGGGCAAACAAGGGACATCACCAGGAATATTCTCTTCATAGAAGAAAAAGAAAAGGAGAATGAAGCGTTCGGTGCCTGTGCGTTCCTACGCAAACAGATCCAATGCCTGAGTTCCTTTCGATCTACAGTTTTTTTTTTTTACATTTGTATAAAACTAACATCAGCGTTCCTGAGAGGGTGCAGAAGAACTCCCTGTTTAGCAGATACTATCCAGTGGTTCGGGCCACTTGAACACTGTTAGATCCAACATAATGATTGCGACTTAGAGATATGGCTGACTCGGGTACTAGACTCTAGACTCGGCTTGAGGCTCGAGACTTTTTGTTGTAGATCTCGGAAGATCGGACATCTCTGTAGGATGGGATTGGACAATGGATGATCTGTGATACATCTTACCAGAAGCCTCTTAATGTCAATTCTCTTGACATTTCTTTATTGGCTTCATAAAAGATTTTTTTTTCCTTAGTGCCCGCCCGTCCATGCTCTGCCAAAGGACATGTTCAAACCATTTTTTTTTCCTATTCACTTGCGCGAACCATTGAGACATCAAAAGAAACCATTAAGTGCTCAAAACAGTAGACGGGACACTGCAGCTCATGGAATAGAAAAGAAGCGTGGGAAAGAAAAAAGAGGGCGCCGACGAGGAGTGGGCACGATTTGTCGACATGGATGGATGGATGCATGGGTGGATGAGCCATTTTTCTTGATGAAGGAAAAAATGAAGAGCAAAAGTAAAGGGCCGAACCGGGAATTGAACCCGGGACCTCTCGCACCCTAAGCGAGAATTATACCACTAAACCATCCGGCCAAGTACTTGAAATCATGGGTTCTCGAAGCCATAACCTTCTTTTGAGGTCCGATTCTAGAATTCTATAGCTGAATATTGATATATGTTTCTATCGAACTGACTTTCAAGTACTTGGCCGGATGGTTTAGTGGTATAATTCTCGCTTAGGGTGCGAGAGGTCCCGGGTTCAATTCCCGGTTCGGCCCTTTACTTTTGCTCTTCATTTTTTCCTTCATCAAGAAAAATGGCTCATCCACCCATGCATCCATCCATCCATGTCGACAAATCGTGCCCACTCCTCGTCGGCGCCCTCTTTTTTCTTTCCCACGCTTCTTTTCTATTCCATGAGCTGCAGTGTCCCGTCTACTGTTTTGAGCACTTAATGGTTCCTTTTGGTGTCTCAATGGCTCGCGCAAGTGGATCGGGAAAAATAAAGAGAAAAAACAACAACAACAAAAAAAAAAAAAAGGGCGGTGAATTTTGCTGAGTCCTACAGCTGCTGTCGATTAGGCTAAAGTCATAGCACGGAGGGACTAAAGGTTGAGGCCTCGATATCAGACGAGTTGACCCTTTCGACTTGACTGATTGGGAGCCGCTCTCGGACCCCTCGGACCCCCTGCCCTAGCTGTAGATTTGCCTTTTGACCTGCCTCTCCTGATAGCTCACCTTTGTGCCCTATCTTGATTTCTCCCATCTGCTTTGTATTTTTATCTTCAACTATATCGTTTCTGGGTCGTCCCCCTCCACTTCCCCTTTATGTTTAGATAGTTTATTTTTCTTTTCAAAAAGAGGCAGCGGAGGCTATGTCCTTTGCAGAGCATGGACAGACGTGCTCCGACGAATAAACCCTCTCACGAGGCGGATAAAAAAAAAAAGGTCGAGGCCTCAACTGCTACTGCTCCTCAAGGCAAGAAGTCAAATAGGCAATAGTTGCCTTTTCTGCAGTGTATGGATGGATGTGGTGTATCGATTTGCAACAATCTCAAAGTTGAAGCGAGAAGAGAGGTACCAAGCTTGGGTCTGTCTTTTTTTTTTTGTCAGTTCTAGTCCGAGAAAGCAACCATGTCATTCTGAGGAAGAACCTTTTTTTTATTTTAAAAAAAAAGAGAAATGGGCACTCCTAATTGTCTGCTTAAAAATGACTGAATGACCGTTGGATGAGGGTGTACCCTCAAGGTTAGAGAGCCTTTGGTGGCGGGTGGGACACTTTGCCCCCCTCGCAGACCAGAATAGAGAGAATAAAATAAAAAGGAGGAAAAGGAGAGGGTTCGAAAATCTTGCCCCAATTTGGCTTTAACGGTTGAGTCTGGAGGCATTGAGGAAGAATTTTTTTTAAAAAAAAAAAAGGAGGGTGCCTGACCAGACTATTATCTAGTTTTTGATCATGCCACCTAGAACAGAAAGTCAGCTCTGTGTCCTCCTACTCTCTGGACATCCAATGCTCAAAAGAAGATGATGGATAGCAAAGCATCAAATAGTATGGTCGACATAAACACTACAGCACAGGATGGTATTGGCCGCATTGTATTCTTCATTTCCCCAAACAGACTTGGACAGATTTCCTTTTTTCTCTTGTTTGTCTGGCGAGCGGTCCCGGCGCCAAGACAAGGGCTTTATTGTATCCCTTGTGGTCTTTTCTCTTCCTTCTTCTCTTTTCTTATATAGAATGTATACATATATAAATATATCTTTCTCCCTCAGCTTCCTATCACGAGCAGCCCTGGGTGTTTTTCAATGAGCAGTTCATTACAGGCAAGATCATATCAACATTTTTTTTTTAAAAAAAAAAAAAACGGCCTCCTCAAGTGACAAAGAGATTTCTTAGTGCACCCATGATGCCAGGCTCCGGAAGAATGCCCGGTGCTGGGTGATGTGTCGATCTTCTAGTACCTTGTCCACGCGCAGACAAGCTGCCGTCATTCGACGGCCCAGTCTCGACAACCACACCCAGACCTTGTACATTGGTTTTGTTACCATATTGTGGTCGTGGCTGTGTTGGTGGGGATGCTGGTGATGACTGTGACCATGCTCCGCATTGCTACCGTGATGGCCATGGTGACCTGGAGCAGGGGCTCTGGTAGAAGCCTTGCGCTGTTGTTGCAACATCTGTTGATGTTTCCGTTGCTCTTCATCCAATCGTTGTTGGTACATGGTTCCGAATCGCTCAATAGCTGCAATACTCTCTGAAAGACGGTTAAACGTATTCAACAATGCAACGATTTCGGTTCTGGTCAAGACACCATCTGCCTTGTCACCCCTAGAGAACAATTTGTTTTTACAAGATGAATTAGATGTTAGGGTCTGTGGTACTAGAGACCAAAAAAGTCTAATCAAGCCTGGCACAAACAAGGGGCAGGCTAACAACTTACTTGAGTGATGCATCATCATACGAGAAGAGAAGTTTGAGCGCTGTTCCAAGACCTGTAAAGATATTCCCAAGTACATTCAGTTAGTCAACGCATTCAAAAAAAAGAAGAAGAATAATAATACGAGCACTATTACTCTTAGCAATCAAATGATGAGCCAAAGAAAAAAAAAAGAAGAAGAAAAAAAAAAAGAAAAAAGAACATTACCCATCGTTTGGACCTTGCCCCACAATCGACATTTCTCACAACCAACACAATCCATGATTCTTGTCACGTTACGGAAATGATCACGGAATTGTTGCTTCAGACGACCTGTCTTTTCTTGATCCTGGAACAAGATTCGTTCATCAAAGGTCGGAGGACATTTCTTGGCCAAATCCACCAACTCATTAACCACAGTCATAATGTTCAAATCAATCTTGTCGTCACCCGTGCAGTATTCGTAACCGGCCAAATAGTCAGAAATCTTGGTCACAGCTCGAAGAAGAACCACATAATCAAAGTAGATGTTTTCCAATCGCTCGGGATGCTTGCCCACCCGCGAGATGAAGCAGTCCAGATTAGGACCCCACTCGCCTGTCGTCTGGTTGAACCATTCATCGCAAATATGGATTGAAATAGACGAGTGCAGACCTAAGGTGATGAAAACAATCGTATTGGTAAACAAGTTTCGGGTTCAAGGATGCACACTTTTCTAAATTTGATCCGCCCTGCAAAAAATAAAAACAAATGAAAATAAAAGTCAAGTCGGCATATCAAGCAGACTTACCAGAGATAAGGCGGTAGTAGACTCGCTTCTCGAGACAAGATTCTTCGGGACCATCGTCTTTGGCCATTTCATCTAGGAGCTGTTGGAGCTCTCCCTTGCCCTTTGGAAGTCTAGCAAAGATCTCGTCCATCTCTTCACGTGTAGGCTTAATGGATGTCATGGGTGCAGGCTCGGGAGGGACCAGGATATTGTCTGCAGTCTTTTTCTTGGTCATGGTCGAATGAGAATCCGTCTTGTGGGCCTCATCATGGGTATTCTGAGTTTGAGTTTGTGCCTGTTGTTTCATTCTCATCTGCTGCTCATGTTGGTGTTGTTGCTGCTGTTGAAGCTTTGTCTTTTGGAGCTCCAGTTGTTCTTGCTTCTGCTCTTCAAGTCTGCGCCGTTCAGATTCACAATACTGACAGCCTGCTGTCATTTCCTTCGAAACATCAAAGCAGTTCTCCTCGTAGATTGCCTTCCACACCATTGCTGCAGAAGGTCCAGAGTAGCCCGTGAACCGCTCAGGGTTGTCCTGCAAATCGACATAAACCTCATCCGAGCCCACGTCAGGTACGCAAAAGTCTTGGTCCTTGAGTACTGGTCGAATTGGTGCGGAGGCCCCGAACAACTAGAGTCAAATTGAGTGATGGTCTTTCAGTTAGAAAAAAAAATGGGATTGAATGATGGGAGGAGAGAAGGGTTTTTGGTTTGTGGATGAGGGCTGAGACTAACCTGGTTTTGTGGCATGGAGACCTTGCCCAGGTTATGACCCTTCCATTTCTCAGGGACCTTTGCCTCGTCCATAGTCTCGACAGAGCAATCTCTGTTCATGCAGAGGCCATTGTTACCCCAGAATGGGCAGTCCTTGTACAGGTTCACCTATAGTGGAGGCCAAAAGAGGAACGCCCGAAGGATGAGAGAGGCGTTGTTAGTATTTTTCATTCTTTCTCAAACAGGTGGGAGTAAGGAGGCAGAACGAGATGGGATCTTCGAGGGCTTTCATAAGAAATAAAAGGTGCGATCGAAACAAGATCCTGGTGTGGAACGAGGCCTTTTTTTCTGTTGAGCTGCTCCCCCCAGTCAGTCTCGTGGAAGGATAGAGGATCTGATCAGGATCCAGGATCCGATCAAAGAGCGCCAATGGCTCTCTCTCTCTCTCTCTCTCTCTCTCTCTCTCTCCATTTTTGATTTTCCTGGACTGCCCCTTTCTTCCTTCATTTCCTTACCTTGAAATAACGGAAAAAGGGCATGCTCACAATCTCCTTCAGCTTAGTCGAAAAGTCCACATTCAGTTTGCCAACCATCTCGTAGTCGCAGCACGCATCCGCAATCGATCCCGAAGGCTATTGCGCAACGAAAAAAGCGTTAGATTACCTACTGTCTTCCTTTTTCCCTTTCTTTTTTCTTTTTCACGAGCAAACAGTAGGAAGGGCTGTGTACACTGCCATTGTCCTTTTTTCTTTTTTTTTTTTTGTTCCTTTCGCTTGACCCCAGGTGGTGGTGGAGGAGGAACTTGGGATGAGGCAATATATTCCGAGGTGGTCGTCGAATCTTCATACAAGGCAGCAGTAGACCGAGTCGATGCTTTTGAGGAAACAAAATCAAGTTCTTCTGGATCCTCAAGAAACATGCCTGCTGCTAACACAGCGATGAACACCATGAGGAGCGCCCAGAGTGCACGGGGCATCTGTGGCATTTTGGAAAAACAAGAGAGAATAGAAAGAGAGAGAGAGAGAAAAAAAGAGGGAAAGGAAGAGGGGTGGAGGGAGATGCCCAGGACTAGGGTAAAAAGGATTGCTTTCCCCTAATGCCTTAAGCTTTCAAATGAAAGAAAAAAAAAAAAAGTCGAATGCGCAGCGGTGAGTCTGAAGAAGGAAGTGGATGGTAGTGGTAATAAAAAAAAGGGATAAAGGGAGAAGGAGAGATGTGGGTGTGTGCGCTTGGATGGATGGATGGACGGGCGGCTTTGTTTCTCAGAGGTAGGTCCAGCCCACTTTGCAACTCTGTAGACTGCTATCAGTAAAGAGGAGGATGGTGAAAGAAAAAAAAAAAAAAGGAAGGATGGAGGATGAAGGGGGATGGAAAAGCGAGCGAATAAAAAAAAAGAAAGGAAAGAATGATAAAGATGAAGATGATAAGGGTGTATATTAAGTAAAACGGCGAGAAACCAAACCAAAAAAAATTCCCCTTGTGCCCTGCCAAGCAGGACCCATCAGTGGTACCGGCAATGACGACCTCTGACGACCTCTTCTTGTCTGCCACGTAGGATCCCCTTGTCTCCTCGCCCCTTCTCTCCTCCAGTCTCACTGCCTTGCATGCCCCGTCCACAACAGGATGTCTCTTTTTGCAAGGCCCACGCAAGACCAAGGCAAAGGTCTTCTGTCTAGCTTGGTCTTTTGTTTTTTTTGCTCCACACAGATACCGACACGATTGAAGGTGACATTATATATTATTAATTGACAGCTGAGTGTGTGTGAGAGAGCAACTCATTTCTACATTTCTGCACGTTGACAGGGCAGGACGGGGCAGGACAGGACAGGACAGGACAGGGAAACTTGTGCGCCGAATTGGGGCGTGTGTCTTAGCCAGAGGCAAAAGTCTGCCCAGAAGAAAGAGGAGAGGCGGTCAACGAGATAAAAAGTGAGCTCTCCTCCCACCCCTCGTCTCCCCCCTCTCAGCTGGTGGTGTCTCGGCTAGGATTGTGTTCGTCCCCCTCTCGGATCGGTCTCAGTGAAGCCTAAGTGAGAGTGATGAACTTGATTTGGTCACATCCGCATCCTTTCTTGTCCTACGCTCTCTTACCGGTCAAGTTGACAGGCATGCACGTACCTTCCTCCCCCTCTTTTTTACCCACTACACACACACACACACACACACATCCTTACATTCAGGTCTTTGTTTCGCTTAAAAAAAAAAAAAAACTACTACTTTTATTATTGCAATTGAAAACATAGTACACACCGTTCCCTCTTTCTTTCTTGTCTAAACATGGGCTCCCGATGTCATGCGCCCACGCATCCACACGCGCCCACGCGACGCGAAAACAAACTATAGAAATAAAACGTCCATCGACTAGGGACCTTTTTTTTTTTTTTTTTTTTTCTTTTTCTTCTTTCTTAGAAGCCAAAGCCTCCCTGGTTATAACCCATGTTCATTCCTGTGGCCTGAGGGGGAATCATGCCAGTAGCCTGGGGTGGGATCATGCCAGGACCTGCCGTGATCATCATCGTGTTACCAAGTCCACCAGGTCCAAGGATTGGGGTGTCGTTCGAACCCGATCGCTCCTTCTCCTCCTTGGCCACACGCTCCTCATGGGCCTTGTCCAACTTGTCAACCTTGTCCACATACTCGCGCATGAACTGAACCATGTAGGGCATAGCAAAGTCGGTCAAGCCATGACGCCATGCCAACTCGAGCACCACATCAGGACGAACCAAGTCGTAGCAAACATACAATGAAGCAGCAAAGCACTCCTTGTTGCCACTCTCGACAAAGTACTGCAACAACTCCTCGGCCACTGCCACATCTCGTGACTCAGCAGCAGTCTCCATAGCATCCTTGTAGAGGCGGTCCTGCTTGGACAGGGTCATGGATTGTCTCCACTTCTTGTTGCGCTGTTTGAGAAAAAAAAAGAAAAGAAAAAAAAATCATTGAAAGGTTAGCAATCACACTATTCATGTTATAGAGTAGAGTAGAAATCCGACAGGAATGCAAAAATAGTCAATCTCAAAAGAATAATAATAATAATAATAATAACATACCTTGAAGAGATGGGCAGCAATACGACGGAACTCCAAGAGCTCATGGGTCTCAAGGCGGTTCGCCAAGGCAATGTTGTCAAAGTTGGAGTGAGCATCAATAGAAACACGGAGACGCTCATAATCCTCCTCCTCAATCAACAAGTCATGGAAAGCAGCGTTGACCGACTGGTTGTTCACCGACTGAACAGAGATCAAGTATCCCTTGATCAGAGGCAAGTTGTCCGACTTTTGGAACATTTGCACAACACGGTTGTGATCAATTCTGGGGATCAAGATGGCCAACAAATCGTTCAGGAGCATGGGCTGCTCATCCAGATAGAATCGAAGGGCTTTGTAGTAAATCTCAAGGTTCGACACCTTGACCACGACCTCCTTGAAGGCTCCATGCTCCCATGCGTCCGCAGAGTGCTTCATCATCGTGATGGCAGCATTGTCGTACTCGTCGTAGTGGACATACAAGAACACAAGCTCAGTCCACAAATGTGCCTCCTCGCAGGAGCGGATCACCTTGGGAATGTTGATACGAGACCAAAAGATCTTGAGGTGCTCCATCATCCGTTCAGGGCGGTATGTAGCGTACAAAATAGCCAACTCCGTGAACATACCCATGTGTGCACGCTCCAGTCCCAAACCAGCCTCAAGCAACGACATCAACTCATCGAAATAGCCCTGGCTCTCATACAATCGGATCAAATCCTCCAACTCTTCGGGATGAATAACCAATGCAAGACCGCAGACCTGGGCAAGACGGAACTCCTTGCGCTCGATACAGGCAGCATTGACATCCTTCCAGACCTTGGTGCTGTTGGCCTTGCGGGCTCCATCGACAGCGGCTTGGTACTCTCCCAAATGAACCAAGGTGGTCGAGAGACGAGCCCAGTTCGAAATGCTAGAGTACAACAGCTTGGCGGGGCCATACATCTTTTCGTCATAGCACCGGTCACCGATCGACTGAACCTGAGCAACGTTGGGGCTGTTCAAGATCTCCTCCATATCGGCAATACGATCCGTCTTGGCATAGGCAAACAAGAGCTCGCTCTCGACGAATGGCTCGCGAGCCTGCTTCCGGGCCATCTGGAGGTAGCGGACCAAATCCTCGTACTTGTCAGCACGCGAGGCCAACGCAATGACCTCGACATGGTTGCTTGGGTCGTTGGCACGGATATAAGAGTCAATGGCCTCCTTGATACGAAGTCCATCCAACTGAGCCTTTCCGAGACGGCTCCAGGCCTCGGGCATGTCAATCTTCTCAGCATACTCATAGGCACGGTCAATGCTACCGATATGCTCGATCAAGACGTTGATCGCTTGGGCATGGGCGTCGTGCTTCTTGTAAATGATAAAGGCCTCCTCATAGAGTCCGTTGCGGACTGCATGGTCAGCGATGTCAGGTGCATCAAAGTTGTTCAATCGGTTGATAAAGTCCATGACCTTGGACTTGTCGGCCTGGATCGCTGTCAAGATCAACAGGTTCTGGAGGTTGCGGTTGTCGCTAAAGGCAGAGCTCTCGAGGACAATCTTCTCCAAAAGCTCAATCAGCTCGTTGGGGAGATAGGCAGCCATGAAAGCCTTGACAGTAATAGAGACATCCTCAGGGTCCTGAGTCTCTGGAAGTGCAGTGGCGACAATCTGGTCAATAAGAGATCGACGGCTGGGGTTGTCGTTGCTCAAGACATGTGCCCAAAGACCGGGGTCACGACGCTTCACAAGGTAGCGAGCCTGGTGCTTGAACATAGAGTTGTTGTTAGTGATCTCAACCAACTCGACATCGCACTGACCACGCTCATAAGCGATGAATGCCAAGTAGGGATCACGCTTCTCGCAGTACTTTCCGATGGTCCTCGAGTCGTAGTACTAAATAGTCAGCATTTTAAACAGTCAAGAGTTGTTAGTGACGATGTGCTTTGTGAGTGACTTATCCATGCCTCCTATTTTTCATCGTTAACGTAGGTGTACTTACAGCGTTGCTCTTGAGGAATGGCTCGGGGTTGTTGTTGCTGTCAATGTAGATCTTGGCAATGGCATTGTAGACCTCGGGGTCTTGGCTACCTTCGTTGACCTTGGTCTCCAACCAGGGCAAAAGGAGCTTAAGGCGATTGCGCTTCTCAGTCTGATCCACCAATTCACCCACGGGCATGTCACGGACCGACATCAACAAGTTCTTGATCACGTTCTCATCACATCCAACGTCCAAGAGCGCACCAACGACAACGGGTGTCCTTGTTGGGTTGACCTTTTGGACATAGACCTCAATGTACTTGCCAAGGTTGTTGTGGTAAAGGTAAAGAACCAAGTCGTGGACAAAGTCGAAGCGGTCGCAGACAATGATCAGTGGAAGCTGATCCGGCAGCTTGGCATCCTTGAGGTAGTTCTTGACCTTCTCAGGGTTGTAGAAGCTGTTCTCTCTGCAAATGCGTTCAACCTCCTTGATCTGTCCAGTCTTGCATGCAGCCTCAATGTACTTGTAGACCACTTCGGCATCCTGGCTCAGGTTGACAATAGATCCGAGGTAATGGTACAAGCCCTCGAAGGTCTTGTAAGACTCGAAGAGCTCAATGAGCTTGGCAGCTCCAAGCTGATCCGAATACTTGGTGGCAACCTGGACAACGATCTGCAAGTTCTGTCTCATGTTGCTGTTCAACATCTCGCGCAAGCAATCGAGAGACTGCTCGACCGAGAGACTACCAAAGTAGTTGACGACCCACTCAGGAGAGAGAAGGTGAGTGTGGACCAAGACACGCTTGATGTCTGCATTCTCTGTATAGTGCTCCAAAGCACGCTGGTAAAGACCAGCCTTCTCGCACATGGTGGCAATCGAAGCATGGTCGTAGTGGCTGAACATCTTGTTACCCAAAATGGCATCGGCAACTTGGGGCGCATGCATCAAGTTCATCTCGAGCAGGCGGGTCTGCAAGTGAGCATGTTGAGGAAGGTTGTCCTTGAGGGCCTCCAACAAGAATGCAGTCGCCTGCTGAAGCATGTTTTGAGACATGAACACATCCACGACCTTCTCCAAGTCAACCAAAGCTCCTCCTTCATTGTTGGCAAGAAGGTTGGCGAATTCTGCACCGCCATCGGGGTCCAAGCGCATGATGTGCTGAAGGAGAAGTGGGTAGTCAGGGGTGTAATCGACCTTGTTGGCGTAAAGGACAATCTTGGAATATTGCTTGGTTTCAGCAAAGCAGGCAATGACCTTGTTGGGGACATTGGCACGCAAATAGACTGAAAGGGCGAGGTTGGTGTCTTGCTGTTTAACAGTGTCTCCTAGTTCCTCGCTGCACTCAAGCTTATCCTCCTTGAGCCACTTTTCCAGCAACTGCTTCCGGCCCTGAGCAAGAACAGGCTTGGCAAGTTCCAGTGATTCGTGCTTGTTCAAACCACCTCGTTCCAAAAGGATTCCAAAGTACTGCAAGATAGGAGTGACCTGGCCCTGTGCCACGTTGACATGCTTGAACCGGTCAATGGTCTGTGGTGTACGAAGGATACCCTATAGATCAGAAAAGCACAGTGTATAGGTGTTAGTTCAGCTGAGAGGAAAGGTGCGGGAGAGTGGCTCTATTCTGTTTTACAATATCAACAAGACTTTTGGCGTTTGATCTTCATATTGATGTACCTTTGGAGAAGTAGCAGCAAGCTTGGCAGCCTCACCATAGTCTCCGCTTGCGAAAAGCTGCTGGAAACGCTGGAGATAGAGATCGTCTGCTCCGGGGAGTCCGCAACGGGAAGCAACCTTGAGAGCAAGCTCCGTGTTGGAGAGGGTATTGACGATATAAGGAACGAGGTTGTCCTCATCCACACTCACAGAGAGAACCTGACCCTTGCGGTTCACACCAATGACACCGCTGGTAGCCTCATGTTCTGCTGTCACAAAGATGGTCTCTCCACTGATGCGGTTCATGTAGATGCAAGTGCCCGATTCGATATCATAGAGATGGATGAAGCCAAACTTTGTCACCAGGAAGATGATACCATACTTTTGACTGATCTGCATCGCCACAGGGAAATCAGCGCTTGCTTCTGCTGGGAAGAATACGTCGACAGCCTTCTTGGAATATACGGGGTTGCCGTCCTTGTGATCTACCTCGACGATGTGAAGCTGTTTATAGGAGTAGCAACAAAGGATGAAAAAGAAGTGATTAGCATTCTCATATTGGATAGTGCGTTTTTTTTCATTTGGCAAGATCAGAGCATCATGATAATCATTACCTTGGCACCAGTAGCTGTGCGGACAGCGAATGAAAAGAGTTTTGTTGGCGAGCTGGCGCCGTCAAGCTTGAATTCTGCGAATGCAGCAGCGTGACCTTCTATTGGCTGACTGACACCACGGTCCTTAGAATAGAGCTGCATGGCTCCTGCAACGCGTCCGTCCTATTATTTTTGAGAGATACCAATGGTGAGTGACCCAGAAAAGATCATAGAATAGGATTCAGTCTTAATGCAGTAGGCTTGGGACTAGCCTGTGAAATAGGTTTTGGCATGTAGAAAAGCATAGAGCTCTTCTTTTTTTTTTTTTTTTTTTTTTTTTTTTTCGTGAATCGTGCATACCTTTGAGGAGATTCCGACAAGAAGCATCCACTTTTCATCCGAGTTGACACGGTAGTTGATGATCTGGTTGCCTGTGAGATTAGCATGACGGTCAAAGACCTTGATGGGCTGCGAGTCACCCTCCATGGACCAGTGGTAGACAGCCGTGCTGGTGACCAGCGCCAACGACTTGAGCGAGATCCACTTCCAGAATTCAACTTCATCGTGCATCAAGTGTGACTTGACCTTGGTCTTCATCTCCAAGTTAAAGATCTGCAGCTGCCGTCCCGCTATTCCATCATGAAAAGAAAAGAAAGAGAAAGAGAGAGAAAAGAAGAGGCCGTTGACGAACGCGTATTGGACCACGATAAGTAAAGCCGTCCACAACGAAATTTCCGTGCCTGTGTGTGACGAGAGATGGATCCCAGACAAAAGCGTCACGGGCAGAAAGGCCAAGCCAACGGACAGCGGACCCCCTTCCTTCCACTCTTCCTCAATGGTAGGAAGAGGAGAGGGGGAGAGAGAGAAGGGGGGATGAAGCCGAGGTGATGACCATGACAAGAAAATAAAACTTACATTTGAGGGCGATGACCTTGCTGGCAGGGTTCATGATTGCAGAGTCGGCCGTGATGGGTCGGCGAATCAGATTAGTTGGATCGGTCAAGTCGACGATCACGACCTGGTTCTGATCGCCATTCGTCTCGCGAATACAGATGAACCGGTCTGACTCAAGTGTGAGGGTATTGAAGCCGATGCTGGCGGCATTGATCCCCAAATTTTGGAGCTAAATGAGGAGACACATGAATATTTCGACATGGCGCATTATCCGCGAAAGGTAAGAAACGATGGCAAGCATGATGGTAAGGAACAGAAAAGAAAAAAAGAGAGGGCATTGGGTCAGCGCATGATGTATCGCGTGTGCAGATGATGGTGCAGTGTTTTTCCGCCGTTGATGGCTGCAGGAGCACAAAACATCAGACGACGTGGCGCTCGATATGCGGTGAGAGATGCCTTCGTAGCCCACTTACCTGGACATGCTCCTGGAAACGAATGGGAAGTCGTTCCGTCATTGCGAGTCTTGGCTGGGGGAGGGCCGGGCCGATATGTAGAGGAGGAGGAGGTGTGGAGCGGTGGGACGGGATGGAGATGATGGAATCAGGACACGAGGGGGGAGAGGGCAGAGGAGAGGTTGAATGGGGTTTGGGACTGATGAGGAAGAATGGAGAAAATGGAACGGACACGAGGACTGCGGTGGGATGATGATGAACAAAAATCCTATGTGCGTTTCCAGTTTTCTAAACGTCATAGACACATGCCCCCCCGGAAGCCGCTTACGCTCTTTTTTCCTGCAGGACAAACGCCGTCAACTTTGCAGAGACTACACAAGGACTGGAATATCGCGCGCACCCAAGAAGGCTCGATGTCTCCAGGACTGGGGGCTCAACGACATCACCGCGATCTGCGGCAGTGATCTGGTAGGATGAATTGTAGCCTGAGCTATCTGGAGACCACCTTCCCGATACCATGTCCTAGTTTACAACATTGGCAAGGTGATGAAGTTCCTCAGACTGATCGAAGAACAACTCATACTGCTTTGTGCGGTTACCAAATATGAATATAGCGACACGGCCTTGAATCCAGCATCAAGGTTATCCGAGAGAATACGCCAGGAGGTCAGTCGCTCACCTCGCCTGTGATTTTGCTCATTGACTAAAACAAATGTTGGTCAAACAGAATCGACGAGAAGCTTGCAGTTTATGTGTCAAAAGTCAAGCCTTAGGCGGGCCATTCGAATGCTGTACTGGCTTTTTGGCGGCAGGGTAATGTGTGCCTCAAGCGGATCAAGAAGCAAGGTAGTAGAGTTTCTGGAAGACGGATGTTTGATGCAAAATTCTTGATGCTCAATGCTAGACACATACTGATGGGCGCAAGAGAATGGATCCTGGACTCTGGGTCATAGAAGTAGAGGTTGCCAGTTACTTTATTTCAAGGAGCCGATCGCGTAATTAATGAAAGGAGAGTCAAAGTGTTAAAGAGGCAGTAGAAGAAGATGAGCGGTACCAACCGGGACTGAGGATTTAGGATCGAAGGGGATTTCATCCGTTTGGATCTGTTGATAAATTCCAAATCTATGGAGCAAGATTTGGCTTCGTAAACGTCTCCTGTTATCCAGCCTATCTGTTATTCGAGTTCTTTCTCCTGTGCTGGAGACGGTCGAAGGTGCCAACGGCCAGTTCAGGTTCCTTGCTTCCTGCAGCCGTAAAAAATGGATGAAAGGCACCGGAGCCTTCACTCCTATTTTTTAAGATTGATTGGATTTTGCCAAAGAAAAATCTGGAAAATTTCTGTACTAAGCAATGGTCTTTTCCCATTGTATGAAGAGTCATGCAAGGAAGGACAGTGGATCTACGAGACAGTCTGCACAGGATATTCCGTCGAATACCCGTAGGCCTTCAGCCTTTTAGCTTCACATTAGTTATAAATATGGAATATGGTCTTGTCTCCTGTCCTTGAATCCCAAGATCTGGGGAATAGCGGTCGAAAAGGATATTCATCAGCACAGCCGACTGGAAAGAGGTTGAGTCAACATCCTTATTCTCATTGTTCGCCACAAAGGAAGTGGACGGAGAAGGGGAGTATTCGTTGCTATTCTTATCGGAGGTCAAAGTCAGACAGACTATGGTCCGCCATGTCATAGAGTGTGCCTACGTACAAAACGTACGTCCCTTCTGGGCAAAGCATCTCGTATCTCTTTGCCAAGCTACAGGTCAATCTTTTTTCTGGAGGAGGTCCTGCTCCCGCCTCAATGCGTCTGACGTTACAAAAGCCTATCAAAATCCACTTGACATGTGTTGTTGTTGCGTTGGTGCTGCTATTGCGGACTCAGTTTTGTAGAGACGATTCCGTTGAAAGGTTCAAGATCAAGTCTCCATGGTGATAAAGATGAACTCCGTCTCCTGGTGCTGAAAGTGTCTGGTAGGTGATATTGGGTAATGTTGGTGGCATGATGGTAGCTGTTTGACTGCGAACTTTCTGCCAAGAGTCGAGTTTAGACAGACACAGGATTTAAAAGACGACCGGTAGATGTTGCGAGTGAGTGGGAATAGATGGTCAGGGCGAGTCCAGATCTATTGATTGAGGTAGATGACTGCGGGAGGGGGGGAGGGGAGGCTGGCAAGAGATGAGGCACTAAACCCCTGTGGCGAATGTCCACCCCGGCCTACGTGGCAAAATATTCTGCATTCTCCTGACACCCGTGGACTGAGAAATCATCCAAAAAGAAGTCTATTTCGAGGGCAAGTAAAAGTCAAGACGAGTTTAGCTGTCTGGATCTGTTGCCTCAGGGTCTTCCAACCTTGAGTCAATCTATGGCTCGATACCGGTCCTGGCCTAGTGCTGGCTTCATGTTAGACAACACAGTCGTAGGAAGCTCTGCCACTGATCCTCAAAAGGGGCAAGAATTCTATCTTATCTGCCTAGGCATCGAGAATGTGTTTGTTGTCCGTGGTGTCCATCATCATCCTCCGTGGTCTCCTTGATCAAATACTTGCGTGCAGGACACGGTAGAAATGGACTCTTTCTCCTTGTCTGTCCAAATGCCTGTCTATCGTGCATGGCCTTTGATCGTTTTTTTTTTTTTTTTGTGCAGCAAGTCAAGCCAACTTTTTTCTTTCTTTTTAGAAAGTCATGGCTTCGACTTGTTTCATTCCTGAGTTCCAGTTGTTGCCAAATGAAGACAGTTGGCATCCGCTCAGGGGGTAATTTGTATCCCAACCCAGCTTTGTCGGTCAGTCTTCTACTGAGGATCCCGTCCTTGATGCATTCAAAACATCATGTCTGTTGGGCGGAGGACATTGAAATGGAAAAACATTAGTTCTTTTTCCGCAGGAACATTTTTGGAAATCAGGCTCACTGGACTGACAGGATCACCGCTTGATTGATTCATGTTGGTCATCATGCGTTCTGGGCCTACGAGTGGAGAGAGAAAGAGAAAGAGAAAGAGAGAGAGAGGGGAATCAAGTTTATTGGGTGACAAATGCTGCCCACATTTTTTTTTTTTTTTTTTTTTTCGAGACGAGAGATCAGGGCAGGAATTTGAAGAAAATGCACGCTATGAACATGATGACGATTTCTCTCGACTGGTGCTCAATGGAACACTCTTGATATCATTTAAACGTTCGATGAAAAGTTGCCGTCAACACCTTCTTGCATGAACGCCGCATGACCAAGGATGGTCACTGCACTGGCGCCAATGATCCAGAAAATGGTACCAATCGTAGAGCTGAAGAAGAAAAGTGGAATCGAGACACACACAAGTCCTGTTTGCAGTTGGCGAGGAGTCCAGGAACTGGAGCCGATGACAACGCCTTCCTGTGGGACTTTGGAGATGTAGAACATTCCTCCGGCGACAAAGGCTACGCTGAACAAAAGCAAAACATTGGTGATCCTGGAGAGGAGAGAGATAGAAAGAGAGAAAGAGTCTTATTAGTGTCCACTTCATGACGATATGTGCTTCTTTGTGAGTCTATTCGTCCGATTCTAGGGACTTACAGACTGTAGGCTGTGATGCCAAGGAACACTAGGAGGTAGTTGCCCTGGAAGTAGTTCAGGTTGTAGTTCAGTCGAGAGGTGACGCCTATTGAGACATGTGGGGACAAGGTCAGTGAAAGTTCATGAGAGCAGGATGAAAAGAAGGATCAATGGCCTGGATCGGGGGTGGATGGACATACTGGCAAAGCCATTTGGCTTGGAGACTCTGTTGGTGTCAAAGAACTCGGAGAATGGACGCAAGGAAGAGAGACGTTCTTCGCGGAATTTTTTGATGTAGTTTAATCCGACCGTCGCTGGGGACTCGTTGGATGATGGTTGAGGGAATGAGCCATTGAAGGGGATGGATGTTGGTACGGGAGTATATGCGGGTGCGGCCATGGTGTGGGATTAGGTGGATGGGGGTAAGACAGAGAGATGAAAAGGGAAGAGAAAGAAGACACGCAGGGCCACAAGACAAAAGCGAGAGAGAGAGAGAGAGAGAGAGAGAGAGAGAGAGAGTGCCAAGCCAAGCCAGCTGCGAAATAAAGGAATAGCACTTTGGCTTTTGCTTGTGAGAGTGAGAAGGAGAGAGAAATGTGCAGGAACAGAGTCGGACAAGGGTTGAGAGCACTACAATTGAGAACGGCATAGCGCAGAAAGGCTAGCGTGTGCTCTTTTCGCATTCTTTTTCTCTTGTTGTAACAGAGGCATGCTTGCTCTCCATTCATCATCACTGCATCATCACCAGGCATCTTTGCCAATCCATTACATCTCTTATTTTCTCCCTCACTTTCTTTCTCCCCGCTCCCCTCCTTCGCATTTATCGATGCGTACCTGTCTTTCTCTCTCTTTCTCTCTCCAGCTTTGCACCTGAGCCGACTCCCTCCCCTCCCAACCTGCCCGTGAATGTAGACGTGGACAGGACAGGGCCCAATGGGACGGGTCATGTGGCCTCTGTTCCGTCCGTGCCTTGGCGGTCCATGCCGGCTGTCTCCCGCCCATCTTGGTCAATGGATAATGCCATGTCTATTGGCCTTTCAATCCATCACCATCCAGCCCTCCTCTCTCTCTCTTTCGCTCACACTCCCTTTGTGTCCTAGTCGGGCCATGAGGAAATAGCACTTTCCACTCAACAGCTACTCAAACCATACAAAGAGTTAGAGAGAGGAAAGGAGAGGCTAGTCAGGTGTGGATGAGATGAGGCAAGTGGTCCGATGACAGTTCATGCAACAAGAAGGATGGCAAGACAGCGAGACAGATGGAGAGTGGATCAGATGAGATGGATGGATGGATGGATGGATGGATGGATGGATGGATGGATGGATGGATGTGATGCGATACGATGCAAGCGAACTGGGTATGAAGGAGAGAAAGAGTGCAGCTGACTGGGTCGAGATGCAGTGACCAGTCAGTGTTGTTGGCGAGAAAAAGAGAGAGAGAAAGAGACCACTTTCTCACTCTCACTCTCTCACTCTCACTCCCTTCCCTTCCCTTCCCTTTTTTTTTTTTTTTTTTTTTTTTTCTCTCTCTCTTTCTCTCCTCTCTCTCCTCTCTCTCTCCTCATCGATCAATCAATCAATCAATCAATCAATCAATCAATCCCACCCTGTTCGCGTTTGTCCCGCGCTCTCCTTCTCCTTCTCCTTCCCCCTCCTTCTCTCTTTTTCTCTTGCTCTCTTTCTCTCTAATATTATTCTCACAGACCGTGCTCACTCCATCCATCATCAAAAAAAAAACCCCCCATCATCTGCCCATCAAGTCTGTCTCGGCTTGTCTCTCGTTTTGCCGCGCAGCCGCTTTTCATCTCTCCACTGTCCCATTGTCCAAAGCTTGTAGCTCGAGCTGTTTTTTTAATATTTGTCCATCCATCTCCATCTCTCTTCTCTATCGGGTCGCATCGCTCTCTAGCATCCTGCTGCTGGCCCTGCTCTACCCCTTGCTGTTGATACGAGCTGTCGCTCAGATAATCCTGCTCCTGCGTCTTTTCTTTTCTTTTCTTTTCTTTTTTTTTTTTTTTTCTTCCCTTTCTGCATTTTGCATCTCTTTTGCTTTGTTTCTTGCCATCACATCTGTGCCAGCTCTGATTGCACACACCCCTGACCAGCCTCACTTGGCCCAGCCGCTGCCCGTCTGCCTGCCCGTTTCGCCTCTTTTCTCCCGCGATCTCGCCGGTCACGACTGCTCCCGTCAATCGTCGCCATCGGCCTGTCTGTCTGCCTGCCTGCTGCTCTGTGCCCAGTTTCCCTCCATTTTTATATTTTTTATTCATTGCTGTGTAGGCTGGACATCACTTTCTCACTCTCTCACTCTCTGCCCGAAAGGTAATCTCATTTTTTCATTTTCTCTCTCACACTCCTACACCCCCACCCCCCACCCCCCCCACTTCCACACGCTCTCTTTCTCTCTTTCTCTCTTTCTCTCTTTGAATCTCGTTCGATTGTCTGTCCTTGCTTTGAACTCCTTCTCACTCATACACACGGCTCGCTCCGCTTTCCCATCTCCTCATAACCCCCAAACTAACCACCGGAATGGATCCTGACCCGGCTTGATCTTCTTCCCACTTTTAGCCAGTCCCCCATCGCTTTTCCCATTCGCAGATTCTGACCGTATGAACCGACGATGAGTTTGCTGGATTCGGCCCAACCTCTTTCGTCGAACAGCAATACCAGTAACCCAAACAACAGCAACCACACCAACATCACAGCCTCCCTGACTGACCCTGGCGCTTCTTCCATATCAAGCGCCGTTGGCCTGTCCCCTTCCAAAGGCGACAGCGGATCGTCCTTTGCTACTCAGGCACATGCAGCCCCACAGGCACCGGCTGTCGTCTCTGTAGCTGCCTCCGTCCCGCCCACACCTTCTATCCTCTCCCACTCTCTCTCTGCACTCCGCCCCATTCATGGTCTCGGTGACAACACCTCTGGAGTTCGTAACTTTCGGGTGCTGTACGACCCCTTTCTGGATGCCAGCAAGTCCAAGAATGCGGCCGTCATCTGTCGGTACCAGGACGATCTTGTAGAAGAGGTACGCAACAACCACCCCACTTCATTCCCCGAGTGCACGCTCTTTTCCTCTTTAACAGGGTCTTTGCTTGTTACTGCTCGGCAAGGGCAGGACAGGACAGGACAGGGCAGGACAGGACAGAGGCTGTTGTTGTTATTGTTATATTTTTCTTTGGTTGCTGCATCGCGCTAGAGATGGTTGTGAGCAAAAGAGCCGTGGAGTGGAAGGCAAATACGACGCTGACTCTATTCTCTTTTTGTCTACTACTTCAACTTTGTCTGGATGTATGTGGGGATAATAGGACTCGAATGAACCACACGATCCACGGCGGACGGCTGCCAACTACAGTTATCTTATATCAAAGACTAGACGGGCCTTCAAGGGAACTCTGTTGCCTGTCCGGTTCGAGGTAAATCACACGGCAAATCAACTCCATGAAATGATTTTTCTTTATGCAGGTGTAACCCACCGTTGACCCCACCGTTGTCGTGGCTGCATGTTTGCTCACTCCGCGCCAACTTTTTTTGGTATTTTATTTTTTATTCAGCGCGACAACAACTCGGTGACGCACCATGGAGTTTTGATCTCGCACCTTTCCTTCACGACAACAACCCTGGATCTGGAGATTCTTTTTGCCGGCTGCGGCGATATTCTCGATATCATCATCGAGAGACACCCTGTCACCGGTACTGGACTTGGCTTTGGACGGGTTGTCTTTGCAGGACCCGATGCTGAGTTGGCCGCGAAAAAGGCCGTGGACACGCTTCACGGCAAAGAGTCCGAGAGAGGCCCACTCAAGGTCATCTCAGATGGCAGTGGATCAAAGTTCAGGAAGGCAAAGGCTAATGTTGCTGCCAGGATTGAGGCAGCCAAGGCCAAGGCGGTTGCTACAGAATCAACTCACGACCGTGACCTGTACGCTAACGATGATGACATGGAAATCGATGACGCCTCGACGCCTCCTCCCAGTGGGATACTTTCTCCTAGTTCAGGCGCGCCTACCTCAGCCACTAAAGACCCCAACGCCTCTGTCACACAAACTTCTACGTCCTCATCTGCTCACTCTACAACAGCTTCTTCCACAGCAGCACCTTCAACTTTGAAATCAAGCTCAAGTTCTAACACAAATGCTTCAGGAGGCCAATCAGCACCGGCGCGACGCGTTCCTATTCCGCTTCCACCTACTCCTCGCGTCCGTATCCCCCTACCTCCTATCCCACCTCCAGAGTTGCATCAAGTCCGAGGCAACAAGCCGATTGCACTCAACAAAGAGGACGGCGAGATTGAAGACAGTGCTACCAAAACCAACAGTAGTAGTAACATCACCACTACCACTACCACTGCTACCACCACCACCACCAACAGCAAGTCTAATGCATCAGCCTCCAGCTCCAGCCCTAACCTGACGCGACTGCCATCACGACGTGACTGGGAAAAGGGTGAGGCAGTTCATTCGCCATCGATCGATGGGTACAGAGTCCATTCGAAATCGCGTGATATTGACTCTTATCGTCCAGGGATGGGAGGACCGCCACCACTGTTACTTTCTCCAGGATCTATGAGCAGGGCAGAGTGGATGAAACATGCAGGACTGGGCCCAGGACCCATGCCAAGAGACGAGTATTACGAGCGTCGAGGAGGTTATTTTGATGACCTTCCCTTCCCAGACCGTTACGACCGATATCCACCCCCACTGCGAAGAAGATCAAGTCGCAGCCGTAGTCGAAGCTGGTCGCGTAGCCGGAGTAGAGATCGTAGTCCGAGCGATGATTGGAGTCCTGAGGCGAAATCACATCATCTCCACGGAGGCCGACGAGGCCGAGCTGGTCATGGCGACAAACGCGACCGTGGATATGGTTATGAGGATGAGGGAGCTGGATGGCAACGCGACCTAGCATGTCTAATCATTAATCGGGACTGTCTACCATTCCATCGCATCTCTATTGAGGACATGCGACGGGAGTTTGACAAGTTTGGTCCAGAGAGAGTAAGTTGATTTCGTTACTTTTGATTTTCTGGGACAAAAAAAAAAAAAAAAAAAAAAAAAAAAAACTACAAGCCTTTATTATTTTTAGTGAAACTAATAGTGCAATGTGATCCATGTTATAGGTTGAGCGACATGGAGAAAACTGGTACATTCGATTTGTGTCGTTGGCACAGGCAAGGAGATGTCATGTTGTCCTCGACCAAAAGCCATTACTTGGTCAAAAGATATCTATTACACTACATGAGCCTGGCGATGACAAGTTACCACCAGAGTTGATGCCCCGTCGCGATAATGGAAAGGAGTCAGGATATCGCCGATCTGACTCTGGAAAGAAGGGTGGTAATGCCTCTTTGGCCAACTCACGCGTAAAAGCCCCTTCAAAGGAAGAATCCCTGGTCCGTTGGGCGTCCGACTTGATTATGAGAGAGCTCTTTCAGGTGTTTTTGAAGGATCTTGGAAACCGTGTTATTGGACCCACGATTTATGATTTTCTGGACCCCGTAACACGCAAAGCCAAGGAGTTGCAACGTGCCCAGATGGAGGCCAAGGATCGAGTAACAGTACCTAAATCCGAAAATCAAAATCCAGTAAAGTCTTTGCCCTCCTTGGAACCCAGCTCGGACAGCACGACTAGTAGCAAACCAGCAGCAGACACTACAGCCCGACCCGTAGTACAGGAATCTGAGGCATCCAAGAATACTGGAGACAGTGGACGTCAAGAAAGCGCAGGTAGTCCATTTGCTAGAGAAGTTCACCCTCATCAACTGGATTCTATCCCCAAGCTCCCCAGCTTCAAGAAGCGCAACCAGACCGAGTCTTTGACTCCCAGGAAACAGACGACTGCAACTGAAAAGAAGCCATCTAGTAAACTCAAAAAGTCGTATTCTCGCCGGTCACGTTCGAGGCAGCACTCCTACTCGCGATCCCAGTCGCGTGGTCGCTCCAGAACACGATCAACTTCTCGACCTCGGTATCGATCTCGCTCCCGCTCTGCTTCTAGGTCTCGCTCAGGCTCCAGGGTTCATGGATTGGTGAAGCATCGAGGCCACTCGAGATCTGTTTCACGGTCGAGATCGAGGAGCTGGTCGCGTGGCCCTGCTAACCGGTATGACTCTGGATCTGAGCGGGAGAAGATGAAGAGAGGTGGACGTCGTGGAAGGGATCGTACACGCAGACCTCATGGTGAAATCAATAGCGAATCGAGCGAAGATGAAGGACGAAATTCTAGCCGGACCAACAAGAGGCTGCAGAAGAAGGAGTCTGTGAACCGAACGGGACGCCAACGAAAGACCAAGGAGCATCAGAGACTTCGGGATTATCTCAGCAGCAGTGATGACGGACGCCAGCAGGACAACTTTTTGACAGAATTCCATCAAAGGCAGTTGCAAGGAGAAAGTAGTGATGACTATGATGCCAATGATGATGATGATGGAAAGTTTGTGGTGGATGATGAGGAAGAGCTTGAGCACATGGACGAGGATGACGAAAGAGAGGATGAGGCAACTGAGAACGAAGTCGGAACTCCTCGCGGTCGCGAAAGTGCCATCGAAGAAGATCTTGAAGCCGGGCGACGACCCCCTAAGGCGTCGCAGAAACGGAAGCGTGGACAGCAACAAAAGCAGCAGCAACAACAACAGCAACAGCCATTGTCTAGCGATGCTGGCGCCAAAAAGGTACAGGCTGGACCCAAAGCGAAGGATCTGCCAGAGAGCGCAGCGCTTGAGGTGGATTCTGGATCAGACTTTGAGGGGGAGCTTGGCACCAAGGTTCGCAAGGGCAAAAAGGCCAAGAAGCAACTCCCTACGGCCGCTACCACAAAGAAGCAGACAAAGAAGGCTTTGCAAGAGGGACACCGATCGGACGTGGAGATGCTGGATGTTTCTATGGAACGGCCTTTGTCACCACTTGTTGCTGAAATGGATCGGGATGCTCGACGAACGCCCGAGTACTCAGACTCGATCTCTGTCACAGAGTCGGAATATGACTCGGATTCAGACTCTTCATTCTTTGATTTATATGAGCCCTACGAGTCTGTCAAGCAAGGAGCTACGGCAATGGGTCAGAAGCCAGGCACTTTGCCTCTCAGCTTCACTACTGGAGATGAGGAAGATTTCCGATTTATGAAAGCTGCTCTGGAATTGGAACGGAAGCGAGCTGAAGAAGAATGGAGCGGACGGCGATTGGTGGGTGGTTATTCGGTCGAGGATGACGATCAAGCGATCCAGTTGCGAGAACTGGAGGCAACTTTGGCCGCTCAGGATAATTCGCGATTGGATTCAGAACCTTCAGCACATCGAACTGGATCTGCACGAACAGAAGGATTCTACAAGATCTCAGAGATGGCCAAGGCAATCTATTTACCCCACCGTAATACTTCCAAGGTGAACACGGCCTCTGCTCGTATCTCTTCGCGAATGAACCGAGTGAACAATCGACGAATGTTGGTTGGAATGGCGACGGACTCGGATATTCTCAAGTTCAATCAGCTCAAGGTTCGCAAGAAACAGCTTCGGTTTGCCAAGTCGCCGATTCATGACTGGGGTCTGTTTGCGATGGAGAAGGTTGATGCGAATGATATGGTGATCGAGTATATTGGAGAGGTCATTCGTCAAAAGGTGGCCGACCATCGTGAGAAGCGGTATGAACGAATGGGCATTGGTTCAAGCTATCTGTTCCGAGTGGATGATGACACTGTCATTGACGCGACCAAGATGGGAAACATTGCTCGGTTTATTAATCATTGCTGCACTGTAAGTCGTTCATCTATTGCTATTCTCTCTCTCTCTTTGGCGAGTTGAAAACATGGTTCTAATGTTACTTTAATATTTTTTCCTTTTCTTCTTTTAGCCAAACTGTAATGCCAAGATTATTACCGTCGATGGTCAGAAAAAGATTGTCATCTATGCCAAGCGGGATATTGAAGAAGGCGAGGAAATCACTTATGACTACAAGTTCCCAATTGAGGCAGACAAGATTCCTTGTCTCTGCGGTTCTCGAGGATGCCGTGGAACTTTGAATTAAGGTTCCCCGATTTTCTCTCAACCCTGACCCATTGTTTTTGATCTTGAACTGATCGTCAGGACCCATGTGTTTTTTTTTTTTTTTTTTTTTTTGTCAAAGAGGCGCTTCTCTGTATGTGGATTTCTTAAGTCGCCCTTTATTTGTATAGCTAATGATGACCCCCTCCCCGCACGGCTTCATCCCACTGAAAAAAAATAACAAAGGAGCTCTTTTTTTTTTTTTTTTTTTTTTTTTTTTTATTGTACTTGAGCAATGAAAAAAGTGTATTCCTTGCACTGCTACCCTACCCTACCCTACCCTACACTCCCCTCCTCTCTCTCTTTTCTCTCCACCGAATTATCTGGCTCCATTATCCTGCTCTTTGATTTTCCCGACTTGTGGGGTTCTCAAATGTTCAGAGTGTAGCCTAATCTCTCTAGATTCACCAACAAACTCTTCCAAAGCATTTTCACATCCACCCATACTATCACTCATCTAACACACACACACACACGCACGCACTCACACGCACTCACGCGATCCGGATATTCAAACGCACAAACCTCACCTCTTTTTCGACCATTTTAATAAAGACAAAGCTTCTTGTGCCACTCTTTTTTTTTATTTCTCAGACCTGAAATTTTCGTGTTCGATCTCAGTAGTTTGTGGGTGTGAGGAAGTCTCAAAAGACTCCTTGGGTTCGCTGGGTTGTTCCAACACGAAGCCTCTCGGCCATGCAAAATGAGTATCCACCGCAGCTGACCATGTTTTGTCCTGAATCAGAAAAAAAAAAAAGAATTTTTGGAGTTGCTGCCTGCCATCGTCGCCTAATCCAATCACCAGCATCCCCTTACGCAGTTCCAAGTCAAGTCATTCCTGCCAAACAATTGTCCAACCAAGCCAGGAACGAGTTTAGTACGAGATTGTTAGAGGTATCAACCTTAGCATTTAATTCCTCGAGAGACTATCTCATCCTAATCCAACGACATTAGTAAATATCTCTTTTAAGTATCCAGTCAGCACAGTTTGCTTCGCTCTTTCTGTAGTCAACGGAGCTGAAACTAGCCCCAGAGAATCCTTTGCTTCTCTAGCCATTCGTCTTTATCTCGGTCCTTCTATATTGTTCTCAGTCTACCACTCCTTTTGAAAGCACTGCCTTCGCCTCTTTCCAACGATTCTACTCCTTCTCTTTCTACTTGCTCGAACTGAGGAAGAGGAGAACCTTTTTTTTTTTTTTTTTTTTTTTTTTTTTTTTTTTCCCGAAATCTCAAGAAACTGAATAGATTCGATGCGCTCTGTTTTCGTTTGGTTTTAGCACACAACAACACCCCCTTCCCCTTCCCCATTTTAACAAACGAGGCCAAACATGAAAAACTAAGTGATAAACGCAGATCTGTGGAAAAAAAAGAGAGCATGAAACAAATCCTTGTTCATCTCTTTCATTCTTTGTTTTATCCTTTTCCTTTTCTTTTTTCTTTTTCATTGCAAACATTTCCACTTTCTATTATGGACTGAACCCAAACACTCGTAGGTTTCCTGCCATGACTAATCCACCACCTGGTCGAGGTTCCTGTTCATCTCCAGCATAAGCGAGTAGATATTTGTTTGGGTGCCAGGAGACTGTGTTCATGGCTGCAAAACAATCAATCTTGTGAACTGATTCCCCTGTCTCAACCAGCGACTAGAGATAAGAAGGGGGAAGGAGGAAGAGGAAAAGAATATATTAGAGGATATATTTTTAGATTGTTACTCACCAGAGAGGCTGTTGCGATGCATCTTCTAAGACACGAAACAGTGGAGCTATGTCTATAAAAAACAACAACAACTTACAATATCGATTGCCAAATCTTCCGATGCCGACACCAGGAACTCTCCATCAAAACTGAAGCTGAGTGTTCGGATGGGCCAGCTGAAAAGAAAGAAAAAGAAAAAAAAAAAAGAATTAGATCCGAGTGTCTAAAAGATATTATTGACCATGGTGAAATGTTTGCTAGCAAAATCATCTTACTCGAGCTTTCCAAAGGTTCTTATACAGATGTAGTCATCGAGATCCCATAGATTGACAAGCGCATCGGCACTTCCTGTAGCAAGATATCTATTTCAGGCCATCCCCACCAGAACAAAATGTGAGAAAAAAAATAAAAATAAATATAAAAAAGAACAAGCAGGGATACATTGATCGATCCCCCAGCGCCCATGAAAGGGCGAAAGCAAGTGAGAAAAGGAATAGAACAAATATAGGGTTGACTCCCCTCGCCAATGCATCCCACTTTTTTTTTTACCTTCCACGCGGATCAAACTCGAGGCAGTAGCAATTGGCGGTGTGGCCATCCAAGGAATACAATTCCTTCATCGAAGGATACTCTAGAATCTTGATGGATCCTTGTCCTGTTGTCAAGAAGAATAGGTTTCCAGTTGGGTTCCAACTAATTTCGTTGACTTCAACCTTGAACTGGGCCGTCTTTTCGACCTTGAATGTCCTCGTGTCGATAATACTGATCATATCGTCCTGATTAAGAGGAGGAGAGGAAAATAGTAAAGAAAAAAGAAGAGGAGAGATGGGGCAGAAGGTGCGAATCAATACCTCATCTAACTTTCCTTTCATTTCTTTCTTTGCCCAGTAGACCCTAGTCTAAAGGGTCATCGTAGAAAAAAAAAAAAAAGCGATAGCTTCCGAACGCAGGACGGATGGATCATGCGAGAACAAAGTACCTTGTTGCCAACAGCAATGTTTTGTCCATCTGGACTCCAACTGATATTGATGTTTTGACCACTTGTGTCGACCTTATGGATACTCTTTCCGGCTATTTTGATGGGCGGGGTGAATGTGTAATTGGGTTTCCATCGTAGACGATTCTCAACCAAAAAAAGTGAGTGACAAAATAGATCCTGGTCGCAGTCGAGCAATCGAAGGGAGTACTGTCCTATGGAGTAAAGGTTGCTCACTTACAACGTGCGTCCCAGATTCGGACTGTCTTGTCACAACTGGCGGTGGCGAGGTGATCGGGATGGGTCGGGTCCCACCGCAGCTGATCGACGCTGTCCGTGTGGCCACGCAATTCTAGTGAGCTCCTGGGATCTGACTAAGCGATTGTTTTAAATGAAGGTATGGTCGTCCATGGGAAGGTATCGAGAAAGAGAGCGGAGGCTCCTGTTAGTCTTTTCTTTTTGCAAAAGCGTTCTCGCCTGTCGGTCCTGTTTGTATTCTTGAGAATGGTCCAGAGTGCTTACAGTCCTTTCTGTGGCCCACACTCGTGCAGTCTTGTCGACAGAGCCTGATGCTAGCCTTCTACCATCGCAGTTCCATCCGACTGTGTGAACATTGGATTTGTGGGCCTTGTATTCCCTGGTCTTTAGTGTGGGGAATGTGGCGATGGTCTGTATGGTGTTGAGAAAATCAGAGATGAGTAATGCTTGTTTGATCGGAGAGCATGATGAGGAGTGCCGAGGTTCAACGGCCTTGGTCGATCACATGAATACATTTTATGGCCACCTTTTCCAGCCGTGGCGTCCGTTGGTATTGCATCCTTGGTTCGTTTTTCCTGGTCCTGTCCAACGTGGTTTGTCTGTCGTTGCTCGTCCTCCCGCTTTTTTTTTTTTTCTGTTAAATGCAGCCAGGTCTACGTCACTCATACGAATACGATTTTGAGCATTTGTGCCACTCCTTTTTGGCTTACGCACCTTTCTTCCACCCATCGAACCTCACCCCACGAACAAAGAGCACACACAACGGTCTCCCTTCTCGCGCGACACTCGACCAAGGACAACACTACGATACTCCAAGAGGAAGAAATAAAAAAGGACGAAGAGCTAGAGCACATCCTTACCCACCTCATTTTCACAATGTCAGCACCAACACAGGACTCCGACCCTCGGTCGGCTGCATTGGCCAACTATCGCAAGAAACTGTTGGAGCATCGCGAAATGGAAGCCAGAGTCAAAGAATGTACGTCCATCCCCTACTCTATCACGTCAACCTCGATAACCAATCTCACCCTTTGCCCCTCTGTGGACCTACCAGAGTGTTCAATGGAGCGCGTTCTTTTGTTGGCCTTGGTGCATTCTTGCATTCTTTTTTATCTCTGGCTCTTTTTTCTTTTTGCAAGACCCTAGTATCAAAGATACAAGAGGTACTCTACAGGTGTTGCCACTAATATTTACCCCCCTACCTACTATCCCTTTTTTTTTTTTTTTTTTTTTTTTTTTTTCTTTTTTCTTTCCTACTTTGTTTTCCCCTTCATCTAGTGCGCATGGGTCTTAGAGAATTGGACCGCGCCTACCAAAAGTCAGAGGACGATATCAAGGCATTGCAGAGTGTGGGACAGATCATCGGATCGGTTTTGAAACAATTGGACGAGGATCGATGTAAGCCAAGAATCTCGCTCTTTCTTTCTTTCTTTCTACTGGGAACCTTGACAGGTCGAAGGACAACATTCAACAGAAGAAACTGCTTCGCCCGCTCCTCTAACTCTTGTTCCCCCACTTCTTTTCTGTATTGATCATGATCATCGTTCAACTCAACTCTACTCAAAAAGTCATTATCAAAGCTGCAAGTGGACCCCGTTATGTGGTCGGATGCCGCAACAAGTTGGACAAGTCAAAGCTAAAGCTAGGAACACGCGTTGCACTCGACATGACTACCTTTACGATCATGCGTATGCTTCCACGTGAGGTCGACCCATTGGTCTATAACATGAGCATGGAGGATCCAGGAACAGTCTCATTCGCGGGTATTGGAGGACTTGGAGAGCAGATCAGAGAGTTGCGTGAGGTAAATGCTCGGGAGAGAGAGAGAGAGAAAAAAAAGACGATGCATACACCTTTTCCCCCTTTTTTTTATTCATCCGTTTACTTACAATGAGGATGGTTTGAACGCGGATCAAATTCTTATTCTCATTCTCTTTTCATTTCATTTCTTTCTTTTAATAGGTAATCGAGTTGCCACTGATGAATCCCGAGTTGTTTGTGCGTGTTGGAATCAAACCCCCCAAGGGTGTGTTGCTCTATGGACCTCCCGGCACAGGAAAGACGCTATTGGCGCGAGCAGTGGCCAGCAGTTTGGAGACCAACTTTTTGAAAGTAGTATCGAGTGCTATTGTGGACAAGTATATCGGAGAGTCGGCTCGTGTCGTAAGAGAAATGTTTGGTATGTGGACACGACCTTTTTTTTTTTTTTTTTTTTCCTGAAAAAAAAAAAAAAAAGTAATACCATGTCTCTGTATCAAATTGATTCTGACTTTTCATTCTTTTTTTATCTTTTATTACCCCATCAGCATATGCAAAGGAACACGAACCATGCATCATCTTTATGGACGAAATTGACGCTATTGGAGGAAGGCGTTTCTCAGAGGGCAGTTCTGCAGATCGAGAGATTCAGCGTACATTGATGGAGTTGTTGAACCAAATGGATGGATTTGATCATTTGGGCCAGACAAAGCTTATTATGGCAACGAACCGACCAGATACGTTGGATCCAGCATTGATGCGACCTGGACGATTGGATCGTAAAATTGAGATTCCTCTGCCTAATGAGCAAGGAAGGATGGAGATTCTTAAGATCCATGCCATGGGTATCACAAAGCAAGGCGAGATTGGTAAGTAGGGAGTGGGATGGTATTCACTTTTTCTTCTTCTTCTTCACAGAGAGTGAAAGAAGGAGGTGCGATTTACAGACATGATGAGGCTAACTGATTAATGCTGTGTTTATGAAATAGATTATGAGGCAGTGGTCAAGCTTTCAGATGGATTCAATGGAGCAGATATCCGTAATGTGTGTACAGAGGCGGGTATGTTTGCTATCCGAGAAGAGCGCGACTATGTTGTTCAGGAGGACTTTATGAAGGCCGTACGAAAGGTTGCTGAAGCCAAGAAGCTTGAGGGTAAGCTTGAGTATGAGAAGCTTTAGATTTCTCGATCGTCATAGAGAGCCAAAGAGAGGGAGAGAGAGAGAGAGAATGAGATCAGATCCACTAGAAATTGGTCTCGAGTCCAGTAATGCTAGCCAATGAAATAAAAAAAAAAAAAAAAAAAAAAGCGGCCCTGCTGCTCTCGTCCCTACAATTCGTGCGCCAACATGTGTCGGGTTCAAGGTTTAACTTTCCAGATATGACTCCATTTCTTTTTTAACAAGACAGGGCAGCAATGGGCGCATGGCTTCATATGCGTAGTATGTTTTGAATAGCGAAAGATGTAAATGTTATAAGCTTCGAGTGAACCCCCTACATACAGTTCATTATTAGTTTACTGGAGTGAGGAGGGATGAAAGGCTGGTGCAATTATGAGGAAGACAGGGGGTATTGTGCGTGCGTGTTTGTGTGTGTGTGTGTGTGTGTGTGTGTGTGTGTGTGTGTGTGTGTGGAAAAACGTTTCTAGACAAACATTCTAGACTTGCCTTCCAACCTCAAGTGCACGCCCACATTGCAAAGAACAAAGGACAAGAGCACAGGGTCACACAAGGGCACTCCACTACGAGTCTTTCGGTACTGACATCTAGACTTAATCCTGTCGGGTGTTTATCGGAGCTGTCAAGAGTGGAAGGCCGCTCTGAAAGAGAAGGAGAGAAAGAAAGGGAGAAAGACAGAAAGAGAAAGCGAAGAGGAATGAAAACCGCAGAGTGCATTCAGGTACAAACAAAGTGGATGGAGACGGTAATGATTTGGTCTTCTTGAGCACGGGCGCAGTGCATGAGATTGGGTTTGGGGGGGGGGGGATTAAGGAAGAGGATAGAGGGATGGGCGTAAACCCATCGAGGGTTTGGAATGGCATTTAGGCTGTCCCAGGGGTCGTGGTTTAGATGCGATGGAGAGAGAGAAAGAGAGAGGTGTGGTGGTGGTGGTGGTGGTCCTGATCGAGGAACCTTGCGCCTCGGCCTCGTATAAAAATAGGTAAAAGGGCCGAGGAAAGAAAGATTTACCACCTCCTCCTGCACCTTCCCCGATCTCAATTGTAATAGCAATAATAGCAAGAGTCTTGTCGAGCCTTTCTCTCACTCGCTCGCTCTCTTTCTTCTTTCTTTCTCGCTCTTTCTCTTTCTCTCTTTCTTTCAACTCTCCTTGGGGCATTTTTATAAATCTCCCCTTCGGGGCACGGGACACGGGGGCGCAGGATGAGTGAGAGAAAGTGTGTTATTGCGAGAAGATGAGCTGAAGGATGCACGGTGGGACTCTGTGTGTCTCTGTTGTTGCACCCTCCCCACCGGCTCTTTATTTTCAGGACACTCTTTCTCTCACTCTCTTTCTCTCTCTCTCTCTCTCTCTCTCTCTATCTCTTTGGACAACGAGCAGCAATGTGCTCAGAGAAGCAGTGCGATTTATTCATTGATTCATTCATTCACTCATGGTTGATCCCTACCCAGGGAGAGAGAGAGAGAGAGAGAGAGAAAGAGAGAGAACGAGAAAGAGAAAGACAGAAGGAGAGACACGAGACTCTAGGCGAGCTCCGACCCGCACTCCGAGACCAACTTTTTTGTGATCGCGATCGCGCTAGGCTAGGCGAAATCCCACGAGTCCATTGTGCCTCATGCACACCCAACAGCAACAGCAATGGAGACCTCGCGTGACCTCTTTCAACTCCCTACTTCCTCATTGCTTGCTGCATGTCTGGATGAGAGCATGCTCCTGTTCCCCCCCTCCTCCCTCTTCCTCCCCCGTCATTCGATATTGCACCACCACTTGTCTTCATGTCCTCATGGGTACTGCAATGCAAATTCGTTTCTAGAGTAGTTCCTCACTCACACACACCCGCAGGCACTCTCTCACTCTTTCCGTTTCTATCTCTGTCTCTTCAGTCATACTCTCTCTTGGTAACTGGCGCAATTCGAAAAAAAAAAAAAAAAAAAAAAAAGCGACTAATAATAAAACGATACATCTCTAGCCTCTGCGCAGGGTCCCATTGGGTAGCATACGGCTGTTGCAAGGGATCAAGGGAGAGAACGCGAGCGAGAGAAACATGGCAGTGAGAGAATGACTGGGCAGAGGAGAATGCTGCCAACAAGATGGACAGTGGATGATGGGGCAGGTGGCAAGCGGTTCTCTTCTTCTCCAAGGGCGATGTAGGTCCATTGGAAAACAGAGAAATAGAGAGAGACTGAGCTGAGTGAAGGGGACCGCAGCGGCGGGTTCAGACAAAGACCGTGGTCGTCATAATCGAATGTGCACCGTTTTCGTTCCTTTTTTAAAAAAAAAACCTTTTGGCAGTGTTGTTTCCCTTTTTTTTTTTTTTTCTCTCTCTCACTTCTTCTGACCAACTTCATCATATCTCTTTCTTTCTCTTTCTCTTTCTCTTTCTCTCTCTCTTTTTTTTCTTTTGGCCTCTTTGAGCACATATCCCCCGCTCCCTCTTTTTCTCATTTTTTTCTTTCTTTTCTCTCTCTCTCTGCCGCGTTCATTAATAAATCATCGCGCACACACACGCTCTCTCTCTCTATATATATATATATATATATATATATATATATATATATATATATATATATATATATATCTATATATATATATATATATATATATATATATATATATATATCTCTCTCTCTCTATCTCTCTCTCTCTCCTCACGCCTCATTCACCCGACTCGATCATTCTCTCGCGTCATCCTCTCCACCCCGCGACTGGCCCTCCGATTGGTCCGGTCTCGACTTTGTCCCATTCTTCAGTCCCCTGTTCCTGACCCTGACCCCTGGCGACTCTCTCTCTTATCTCTCTCTCACTCTCTCTCACTCTCCCTCACCCATCCTCCCGTGGTCTCACGATCCCAAGCCCTGATCTGTTTCCTAGAAAGGTGGAAAAAAAGAAAAGAAAAAAAAAACAATCACCCGATCCTATCCTACCTCACACAACTCGTTCATTGGCTCCAAGTCATGGCAGACAGCGCCTACTGGGATGACTCTCCTCCCCATGCAGTAGACATTGTCGACTTGTGCTGCATAGTCTTGATCTTCTGCAGTCTGCACGCACCATAGACTGTTTTCTCTCTTCTCTCTTCTCTCCTTCATACACACTCTCTATCTCTCACCTCTTACACTTTCACACACACACACACACTTTCTCTCTGTCTCTCTCTCTCTCTTCTCTCTCCTTTGCTTCCCGTTCTCCGCCACCTCCTCTCCTCTCTTCTCCTCTCCACTCTACTCTCCCCTTCTTTCCCCGTCTCCTCTCCCAGCGGTCTCCTCCCATCCAACACTGTAAAGGGCATCTCTACCTCCTCCCTTTCTACTCATTGCACACCCTGCACGTACCCTGCACGTCGTCTGCACCCTTCACGCCCCAGCCTGCAGCTGGGGGCTGAAGGGTGCTTAGGCAAGTCCTCTCTTCATCCACATCATCCCCCCCAACTCTCTTCCCCTTGGCGGCATTTGCTCTCGGGTATCGTCGCCTCTTCTTTTTTCTCTCTCTCTCTGCCCCCCATTGTTATTGCTCCCCAGACAACCTAGAATGGACCGATGCGGGAGGAAAAACTAAGCAGAACAGAGTTATGGGAGATCTGCGAAGAGCTTGAGCGCCAGGCCCGTGAGTTGGAAGCAGACTGGCCAACAGGCATTGCGCTCTCTCTCTTTTCTCTCGTTTTTTCTGGTCTTCACTCTCCCGCTCACTCTCTTACCGATCTTTGGCCACAGGCTCTCATATTGCGGATTGAGCGTTTTGTTCGCCCGTCCTGTGTGCCAAGGAGAGATTGTTGCATGAGTGGTAGGGGTGAGATTGCAGAGTGCGAATAAGAGTGAGAGTGAGGCAATCCATGACATTTGGTCGTTCAGGACAAGCGCTAGCAAAATAGCCCGCGTTGTTTCGTGTTTCATGGCTGTGTGTTCCACCGTCTTTGTCCCTACCGAGGCACTGTTGATGCTAATGAGGTGTGGAGGATCCTTTGGAGTCTGCTCGAGCTCCAAGACAGAACGTTGGATCCTTTTCCTCTCTCTCATCTTCTTCCTTCTCCCTCCCCCTCCCCCCTTTGCCCTAAAAAAAGACCTCTCTCACTTTCTCTCTCTTAATCACTCTCACTCTTCACGTCCTTCTTCATTCCTTCTGTGCACAAAAAATGGGCGTGAACCCTCGGCTTTGTCAGCTGTTGTGTCCCTTGATTCCTTCCTCGTTTTCCTGGCTGCTCTTTCCACGGACATCGGAATGGATCATCCATGTTCCTGACGTCTAATGTTTCCAACCTTCTCTTGTTTGTTTCTGTGCAATCGATAAAAAAAAAAAAAAAAAAAAAAAAACTGCTCCCCTTTCTTTCCACCCAAATCATCCCGTCATGACATGCAGAGGACCCTGTCGTCGTTGTTGTTGTTGCCGCCCATTGCGCCTTGCAGGAACGAACGCACCTTCTTTTCTTGCAAGCATAATTACACACATATAAATGACCATTCCTGGT
The DNA here is from genome assembly GCA_011634665.1 of Mortierella sp. BCC40632. Taxonomy (NCBI): domain Eukaryota; kingdom Fungi; phylum Mortierellomycota; class Mortierellomycetes; order Mortierellales; family Mortierellaceae; genus Mortierella; species Mortierella sp. BCC40632. Next base: position 138,813 of record WAEK01000001.1, read on the forward strand.
ATCGAGGCTGCTACCACCAACGGGAAGAAAATGACCTCCTCTACAGCCATGTCCCTTTCCCGGAGGTTCTCATCTAAGCGTAGCCCATGGTCGTCGCTCTTTCAGTCCACCACATCCGCAGCAACAGCGACATTATTGCTAGCGTTGCTGGTCTTGCCAAGACAAGGTTCTGCAGAATGTCCCAACTGCGCTTATGTGGACTCGCTCCTCAAGCCCTGCAACAGTTCATTGCAGATGAATACCTGGCCCGGAAAACTTGTCTATCAGTAAGTCGCGTCGTTCCCCTTCTTCTCGTCGTATAGTATGCGCCGTGTCTCATCATTTGCCTTGTGTGAGAAAGAGATGAGTGAGCCGGCCGGATTGGTTGGGAATCACCAGGGACGCCTCCACACGCTTCCCCATTCCCTCTCTCTCTCTCTCTCTCTCTCTTTTGCTTTCCTGCCTGGGTCATATTATCTATCCTGCTAGACCCGCCGCCCCAGTTCTGCCCCAAGAAAGAAGAATGCTTTCTAATCTAAACGGTCCCTTGCTTTTTTTTTTTTTTTTTTTTCCGCACAGGCCAACTGATATTCAGGCACCATGTGCTTGCAACCAAAACTATTACGATCAGGTAAAAAATAATATACCCCTCCTTCCCCCCCTTTTTTTTTCTCACCAACAATACTTTTTCAGTGTTCCGGTTCCATTAACGCTTTGGTTCTCATACAAAAAAAAAAAAAAAAAATACTGAATGTCGAAATAGATTACCATGTGTTTGTCCTGTCAGTCCTCTACGACGGCCACTTATAGTGCAAAGGACTTGACCAGCTACCAATTGGTCTGTACTTCCTATCATCAGGAATGGACCCAGATTGTCATTCCTTCTAAGCCTTCGACCACGACCACGACAACTACAGACCTACCCACGTCGACAGAGCCCTCCCTTCCATCGGATGGAGTTACAGTTCCTGATACGAAAACAACCCATAATGGTCTTTCCTCAGGTGCTGTTGCTGGAATGTAAGATGCATTTATTTCTTCCTCCTTTTCTTTTTAGTGTGGCCAAAGAGTTCGAGTCTGGTTCTATGTATTCACCAGAGATGTGTCAATACAAGTAAACGTCTAACATCGCTCTCTCTTTCTCTCTCTCTCCTTCTTCTCTAGTATCGTCTCGGCAATAGCATTGGTAGTGGCCTTGTCAGTTGCAGGATACGTGTACACGAGGCGGAAGCGGGACCGAGTCAAGGACATGGAGAATGAGCAGTACAAGTATGCGGGTCAACATCATGACAGTTATATGGAGGCTGCTCTTCCGCAGTACACGGGCATGATCCAACCTACTCTTCCTCCCATTTCCAAAGTCTCGTAAGTATTCCCTCCTTCCAAGACTATGCTTTATGTTTCTATAATGAATGTTGCAGAAATCATCTATTATATATTATATACTGGCAAGTCTGACTAACGAGTTGCTCTTTTTTTTGTTTGATTCTGATGTGGATATAGGAACCTGCGTGTGATGAACCCTGACAGTGAGGATGATGAGCGTGATGTAAGCAGGAATCCACAGCATGGTCAACCATCTAGCTTTGAAGTCCACCGAAACTCTTCACCAGGCTGGCGCCGAGGCAGTTTTGATGACGATTAGTTGATATATATATAAAAAAACGCTCGCTCTACCCAATGCGATGGAGACAACCCCAGTTGGTTGGTCAGTCGTGCGGTCAAGCGGTCGTGTGGAGGAAAGAGGAGAAAAAAAGAAAAAGAAAAAGAAAAAAAAAGTGATCGGCAAAGATGAATGAAAAGGAAGGAGGAGAGGGGGGAGGGAGCGATTTTATACCAAGAACGCGTACAAAGTCTTCCTTTTCTTTCAAAATGAGAATGAGGAAGAAGATGAAAAGAAGAAGAAGAAGAAAAAAAAAAATAGGGAAAAGTAATTTCCTCTCACCATTGCTGATTCCTGTAGCATTCTTCTAGAACAGTAGCCGAAAAAAAAAAAAATAATATAATAATAAAAAAAAAAAAAAAAACAACCTCCAAAATCATGTGTGCATCCTTCAGTAAAGTTGAACGAGTTGGGAGTGAGTTAAAGAGATCATATTGTTACGTTTGCCGTGCTGCGTTTTTGGGCGTATGTCTATTAGGGCGAGATTTTTGAGTGGCATAAAAAGACCAACCTCTCTCACTCGCTCGCTCACCTCTCAAATACACAACTTTTATTATTCGAGCCGATGACAGTTCTATGGACAATAGTCTTTGCTTTCAAGGATACGAGATTCCAACCTCCGAGCTCTTACACTCAGAGCATCTCCAAGAACAATTGGCCCAAACTATCCATTTTGACGACAACTACGACCTCCAGAATGAAGTCTCAAAGAAGAGAAGAGCTGGGTTAAGAGTGTCGTTTACCAGTATTTCCGAGAGTACAAGTCCGAGGCGATTTTTGAACAGATCCTATCCAACCTCGGAGCCATGTCTCAAGAGACTGGACAGAAGCAAGCATACAAGATCCATGGCATCATTCAATTTGACCTGACCAACAAAGATGGCAAAGCAATGAGTTACAGTATGAATCTTAAACAAGATCCTAGAAGCTTTGGCAGAGGATCGATCCTTGGAGTCCAACTGAACGTAGTGAGCATGATCCATGATGATGACTTTGTGGACATGGTCAAGGGTAAATCCAATGCTCAAGCGTTGCTCATGCTAGGGAAGCTTAAGGTCAAGGGTCAAGTTGTGCTGGCGAATCGACTGACAGAGTTTTTGAACAGCATCCGAAATAACAGATCCAGTTTGAATGCATTCTTGGACATTCTCCAGTCCAACAGGGCTATGCTGAAAAGACTCTTCAAGTAATTTATAAATATATATTAATATGCTGTTGTTGTTTTTTTCTCCGCAGAGTTCAGAGCAGTACCCCAGATATGGCGGAGTGGACCAAGAGGAAAGCAATAGAGCATAAGGATCCCGGTTCGGAAAAATTGAGCTGGGGTCATCATCTCCGCGCGGTGCTCATACATCATCCATCTGAATCCTCCCAAAGCCTCGACAAGTGAATGGGTCCTACAATGACTCGTTACCTTTTTCTTTATACTTTCTCTTTCTTTCTTTCTTTGTTACTCTTTGATTCCTCACACGAAAAGGGACGTATAAAAAGTGGGTGTGAGTGTAGTTCGGTTGGTACATCACAAAAGAGCCATTGGCCGGCCAGACGCGTCAATATCGAAGTGATCGGGACGGGGGATATATTCTCTCCCGAGGAAAGTACTTGAAGAGAATTCTCTCTCGGGAAAACGGATCGATTTGGTTCCGAAATTTCAAAGCAGGGATTGACTTGGAGCTCGTTTACTCGATACAATACCCAGCCTCCGGTGGTATTGAAAGAGAGTGAGAGTGAGAGAGAAAGAGAGAGAGAGAGAATGGGTGAGCGAGCGAGAGGGAGAACGAGCCGGAAACGAATTGACGCGCTGGGAAAGGGACGGACGAACCGATCGAACTGCTAGACGTCGCTTTATGCTTGAACAAGTGGGCCGACAAGGAAAAAGAAAGGGTGAAAAAGAAAGGGGGTCCGTGTGTTTGGCGTTTGTGCTAGAGAGGGCCTCTTGGGGTGGACCATTCTTTCTTTTCCTTTATTTCTCCTTTTCTCGATCGCATTTCTCACGCTGATCATTTTCATCCGTCCATCTCCACATCCATCTCTCTTTCATTCAGAAAAAGAAAAAAAAAAAAAAAAAACACTCGGCCTTTCTCTTTCTCTCCGCTTTTTCAGTTTCAAGAGCACAGCAAACTTTTTTTTTTTTTTTTTTTTTGTGTGTTCGCGTTTTTTTTTTGCCTACAGTAACACCATGACCAACAACCTTCGTTTCGACGGACGCGTCGTCATTGTCACAGGCGCCGGCGGTGGTCTAGGCCGTTCACACGCGTTGGCCTTTGCCTCCAGGGGCGCATCCGTTGTCGTGAACGATCTTGGAGGTTCTCACACAGGTGAAGGTGCTTCCAACCGGGCTGCTGACAAGGTCGTGGACGAGATCCAGGCAGCAGGTGGCAAGGCTGTCGCCAACTATGACTCGGTATTGGATGGAGACAAGATTGTCGAGACAGCCATGAAGGCCTTTGGTCGAGTCGATATTGTGATCAACAATGCTGGTATCCTCAAGGATGTTTCGTTTGCAAGAATGACAGACCAACAATGGGATATGATCTTCCAGGTCCATGTCCACGGAGCCTACAAGGTGCTCAAGGCAGCTTGGCCCATCTTTCGAAAGCAAAAGTTTGGTCGTATCATCAACACCAGTAAGAAAGGATCGAGCTCTTACCAGAATATGCTCTCTCTCTCTCTCTCTCTCTCTCTCTTTCTCGGTCCATGGCTGCGCTCTCTCTATTGACCTTGGTTTCTGACTTCCTTACTCGAACCGTTTCTCTTTTTCCTTTTCTTTACTAGCTTCTGCGGCAGGCATCTATGGCAACTTTGGTAAGCATTCGGGGAAACACGCAACGAATCCCATCTCATGCTTAAAACCATTTTTTTTTTCACTTTCCTTGACTGAACTCATTTTCCCTTATCTTTATTGTGATCTCCTACGTAGGTCAAGCCAACTACTCGGCCGCCAAAATTGCACTAGTCGGTTTGACTACTACACTGGCACTCGAAGGCAAGAAGGACCATATCCATTCGAACGTCATTGCTCCTATGGCTGCCTCACGTATGACAGAGACCGTCATGCCCCCAGACATGCTTGAATCACTCAAACCCGAGATGGTCACCCCTCTGGTCCTCTACCTCTGCCACGAGGATACTAAGGAGAATGGATCTCTCTTTGAGGTGGGAGCCGGGTTCGTGGGCAAGCTCCGTTGGGAACGAACGGGTGGATATGGGTTCCCGATCAACAAGACTCTTCTTCCAGAACATATTCAGGAACGATGGGCCCAAATCACCGATTTTGACGATGGTCGTGCAACCCACCCGGGTTCGACACAAGAATCCATGGAAGGGATCATTGCCAACTTTGAGAACTTGGCCAAGGAATCTGGGGCACGTCCAGCGGTCATCTCACCCGATGGCAAGATCAATGTCGAGGCCGCAAAGAAACTCCAGTTTGATAGTGAGGCCTTTGATTATACAGAACGCGACGTGATCCTATACAACCTTGGTATTGGAGCGACTCGAAAGGAATTGAATCTTGTCTACGAGAACTCGGATGCCTTTGGACCCGTGCCGACCTTTGGTGTGATTCCGTCGTTTGCGACCATGAGCTCGGTCCCGATGAGTGATATCTTGCCCAAGTTCAATCCAATGATGCTCCTTCATGGTGAACAATATCTCGAGATCTTTAAGCCATTCCCGACTAGGGGCAAGTTGATCTCGACCCCATATGTGGTGGACATTCTTGACAAGGGCAAAGGATGTGTCTTGACCATTGGAGTCAAGACAGTGGATGAATCTGGAGAAGATGTGTGTCTGAATGAATTTACCATGTTTGTCCGAGGCGCAGGTAACTTTGGAGGCAAGAAAGAAGGTCAAGACCGAGGACCGGCTACTGCTGCAAACGAGATCCCGAATCGGAAGCCCGATCATGTGGTCCGAGAAAAGACACATGAGGATCAAGCTGCCTTGTATCGTCTCTCGGGAGATTGGAATCCGCTTCATATTGATCCAGAGATGGCTGCCGTCGGCGGATTCAAGGTTCCAATTCTGCATGGACTCTGTTCGTTTGGTATTGCAGGCAAGCATATCTACAAGACCTACTGCAAGAGTGATCCTCGTCAATTCAAGAATATCAAGGTTCGGTTTGCCAAGACCGTCAACCCAGGCGAGACTCTTGAGACATCGATGTGGCGTGAGGGCAACAAGGTTCTTTTCCAGGTTCGATGTGTGGAACGGAACGAGATTGTGATCTCGAATGCAGCAGTTGAACTCCAGGGTGAAGCATTGAAGAATACAGGAGCTGGTTCAAATGTATCCAACGGCACCAGCGCCCCCAAGAGTACAGGATCAGGATCTTTTAGGTCTGCGGCGATCTTTAATCAGATCAAGGCAGGTCTTGAGGCCATGTCTGCAGGAGATCGACAAGCACAGGTGAAGAAGGTCAAGGGAGCCTTTGAGTTTGAGATTACGAACAAGGAGGGCAAGTCGGAGAAGTATCATGTGGATCTCAAGAATGACAATGGAAGTGTAGGCCCAGGACCCATTACAAAGGGCAAGGCAGATGTGGTGATCATTGTCCAAGATGATGATTTTGTGGACATGGCTGAGGGAAGGGCGAATGCCCAGAAATTGTTCATGTCGGGCAAGGTCAAGGCCAAGGGTCAGGTCATGATGGCGACCAAGCTGAGTGAGATCTTGAAGGGCAACCAAGCCAAGCCCAAGATTTAAATACTTTTTTTTTTTTTCCTTTCTTTCCTCTTTCTCTTCTTTCTCTTCTTTTTTTTGAAATGAGTTGATTTCTCTCTTTCATCGTCTTTCTCAGGAATCTTTTGATCCAATGAAGATTACCCTGCAATAAGCAGTATGTGAATATAACAACCTTCAGATTTTGCTCCGCATTATTCCCCAAATTTGGAGGAAAAGTATGTCCAATACTACCCAGGAGGGAGGAAAAAAAAAAAAAAAAAAAGTTAATAACTAGTTCAATGAATCCCTGCTAGTGTAACCATCGCATTGGAGAGGTTGGAGAGGTTGGAGAGGTTGGAGTTGCTGTCTTTTATTTTGATATTCAAGATACTTAGAAACTATATAATGTTCAAGTAAGGACCTATGTAATAACTTGCTACAAAATATTTCATAGGTGTAGTAAAGAGAGAGAGAGAGAGAGAGAGAGAGAGAGAGAGAGAGAGAGAGAGAGAGAGAAGAACATCTCCCTCCTTCTCTTTCTCTCTGAGTATGTGTGGGATCCTTCTCTTCCTCTTCTCAAAAGGCACCTTCCTCAATCCACTCTGGCTCTCTCCAATGTGAGATCTTGTCAATCTTGGCAGCAGACGAATCGAGCTGACCTGGTTTTTTGCCCTTGGGCTTGGATCGGATCATCTTGTAGTGTGCACGTGCCTCGATCTTGGCCTGAGTCTTGGCCTCTCGTGACTCCTTTGTGGAAACCATACCCCCACCATTACCATTACCATTGGCTTCAGGAGTGCCGTTATCCTTACGATACTCCTTTAGGTGTTCCGAGGGTAGGGAGTCGTTCAGGACAATTGTCTGGAATTTGGCGGGCTTCTTTCCAGGTCTATATATGAAAATGAAAAAAAAAAAAAAAAAAAAAGGGATGGGTATGGAAAAAAAGAGAAGGAAAGAAAGAGAGGAGAGAGAGCAAGAGCAAGAGCAAGAGAAAAGGGTCAGCAGCATTATGAGTCGTTTCTTTCCTTTGTGGCGGTAATCATTACCAAAACGACGGTCTTCTCCTTTTTTCCATGCAGTGTCGAGACAAACAGAGGGAGAGAAAGGGTGCGAGAGTGAAAGAGAGAAGAGTCCTTTTGCAGCCCCAAAGAACGCAATGCGAGGTAACCCCTCCCCCTTCCCCCTTCACCCGAGGCAGCACTCCACTGTCCTCCCTGCTTGTCCCCCTACATGTGAAAGGTACGCACGGCTCTCGCCAGGGAACAACAAAAATACAACAACAAATCGACTAGGTTATACAAAAAAAAAAAATGCTTACCCCAAGGACATCGAGTTCAAGGGCTCTAGTATGTCTTCACCATTGCCGCGGAGGATTGTGTCGACATAGATCTTGCACCAATTCTTCTTTCGGTCAGATCGTTTCATGACCTTGAGACTTGGACCGCTCTTGGCCGAGCCTCCCATGGTCGCAGTCGAATTCAACAGGGGGGATTTGCCAGCAGCCTCATGTTTCTTGTTCAACTGGCGCAGTTGCTGTTTCGAAAGCAATGAGGAAGGAGATTCATACCCACCACCGTATCCATAGTCTGACGAAGCAGCCGAACCCGTCGACGAGTTGGAAAAGGATCGCATCATCTGAACAGACCGCAGTTCTTGCTCGAGTCTCTTCGCCCGAAGCCAGTCGAGTTGTTTCTTTTGTGCAAGTTCTTCGGCCTTGACCAGTCGGAACCAGACCTCGTTCATTTCCTGACCCAGGACCACAAACGTATAAAACTTGCGGGACAGCTCAGAGATGGTCAACATCTGGAAAGGAGGCAAGTAGGCCAGGATCCGCTGGAGGACAGGTGCTGGTAAGGTGGAAAAGATGTCTCGTTTACGTTTTTTGCGTTGAGGACGTTTGGTGGTGGTGGTCATTGCTGTGGTCGAGTCGAGATCGGACAAGGGTGAATCGTCATTGTCATTTTCACTGTCATTTTCATTGTCGCTGTATTCGTCTTCGAGCTGCGAAGGGCCCTGCTGCTGTTGCTGCTGCTGCTGCGGGGTGGGCAAGTGGTCCGTGGGTGGATTAGAGTCGGGAATGCTGAGAGGGGAGCGGTTGTCCGCGCGGTCGATGAATGTAGTTGCTCCGCTGTCCATGGCGGGATGAGTTGTTGTAGAGAATGATTCTATGACGTGAGGCATGGTAGGGTATCAAAAAAGTGAGTGGAGAGGAAGATGTGGTCTGAATGGGAAAAGAGAAAAAGAAAAAAAAGGAAAAAAAGAAAGAGAAAAAGAGCAAGCTTGCGGGAAAATCAAGACGGAGGATGGTGCTGCGGTCTGTCTGGGCGCTCGTCCTCCCTCTCTTTCTTTTGCGTGACTGCGTCAACAATTGAGCCAATGGTCGGAAATGAATAATGCACTTGCCACAAAGAAGGGCAAAGGTTGAACTGCCCAGGTTTCGCTCAATCCGCACAACAACAATAACCTTCTTCCTTCTTCTTCTTCTTTCCATTCACGTATATATTCATACTAAGAAAACCGTGATACACGAACACTACTCCTTGGGGTACCACTATCATTCTCTGCAGCTCGGTCATGCCCTGCTGCTATCCCTGCTACCGTCATGGACACGTCCTGGTCAGGGGTTTGGTTCGTGTTTCCTCCGCCGGAGCGCTTCTCCGCATCTATTAATGCAAGAGTAATCTGTTGCTGTCGTTGGAGATAGGGCTCGACCTCTGTGATCGTCAATGGCAAGTCGGGAATGGGTAGAGTCTGGAAATAGAGCGACTTGATATGTCCTGCAATGTTTTCAATATCTTCCAGTCTGGAGTCTAGTACCTCCCACCATGCAGGCTGTGTTGGCAATGGTACACCGGCTTCCCGCGCCGCCAGCCAAATCACACTGCAGGCGATCGTTGGAGGTTGATAGCAAACATAAATACTCGTCCTCAGCCTACTCAAACAAATGTCATTATGATTCAAAAATTATTCACAAGGAGGCATAAGTATCAGGGCAGGGCAGAAGGTTAGAAGGGAAAGCTAAGGGTAAAAAAAAAAAAAAAAAAAAAAAAAAGCAGACGCACTGACCCATCATTCAAATATCCCCATGCCCGTTGTGGTATTGTGGGGTGCTCTGTCAATTCAAGGACTTTGAGATAGTTGACCATGATTGCATAGGGAAGCTGCACATGCACATTGAATCCGAGCTTCTTGAGGATCTGCATCTCTGCCACAACAACAGCATTCTTGAGGTCATAAAATTCCTGATGCGCCACCATGTATTAACATTTGCGAAATCATAAAAGCTATTGAGCGTTAGATTTTGCATTCAATGAAATATCTTTGGAGCAAATCAAAAAAGGATTATCCTTTAGCAGCAACAACAACAAAAAAAAAACGCCTTCTTGGTTACCTGGCTAAACTGAGGTAATGGGTCAAGAACCTTGTGGCGAAACTTTTTCGACAAGTGGTCAAACACATTGATAAGATCGGTCAGACGGCATGGACATTCTTCGACCTTGGCAGCTAAAAACACGGACCCCATACCAATGTCCTATTCACAATGGATCCAGAGAGGAATCGAAAAAAAAAGAAAGTATTAGGCTCAAAAGAAAGGAGAGAGGGGATGTGGAAAAAAAAAATATAACAAAGGCTGTCTACTGCAGAGTGTTGCATGGTGCTCTTTTCTCCTTGTTAAATCGCTCTGTCGCTACGGTTGTGTCATAGCTACATTGCTTATTATTCCTGGCATTTGATCCGTGTTCCATGTTGATGTTGAAGTCCTTTTTTTTTTTTGTCTATGCGGAGCAAACACAAAACGAGTAAAATCAAGTAGTAAAAAAAAAAAAGCGACATACCCTGACTGCAAACTTGCGAAGCGAGGCCTGGTAAAAGAAACGCTGAAAGAGGATCTGCGCTGTTGCCATGGCCACCTGAGGACTGAAGGTTGAACAAGGAATGTGCGTGTGTGTGTGAAGAAAAAGTGTGTGTGAGAGAGAGAGAGTTTCGACAATGGTTCAGTTCTGTGCTTGTTCTCTTGAGTTGGAAAGAGGAGCTTGATGCAGGTGAAATGGAGGCGATAATTCCAGATCGCATCCTTACAGCTTCATCAAGATCCCAGCGGTTTGAATGAGATGACATCCAAGTTGACGTAGGTTGTCCTCTTGTTCTTCCGAGAGTCCATCTTCCCGTGAGGGTGTCCGTTGGAGCTGCTCCAATGTCAAGAGCGCGTTCTGTAATGACAGCTTGTCATGTGCAGCCATGAGCGGAGATTATGAGAAACTGGTGCTAATGGGCTAGAGACGAATGATGATCGGAATCAAGGTCCAAGGTCCTGGTCCTGCAGCTGATCCTGCGGTGAAGAAGAAGAGAAAGAAAAAGAAAGAAAAAGAATGCTAAGAATGTACTTTTGCCTCGGTGGCGAGAACAGAGTTTAGCAACCAGGGGGAGACAAGTGTTGTAGACAGGATCACGTACGACAGGGCCAGAGCACTCGTGTCTGAGTTGCACTGGAAAAAAAAAAATGTCAGGGTGTGGTCATTGCCGCGGGACAGAGAATGAACGGGCCCACACGAAGGACGTGTGTGTGTGCTCGACGCATACAAAGCACGCATACGCGCATGCAGGAAAGCCCCGGCGTGGGTAAGAATGGATCCTGAACCAAGCATATTGGGTATCGTTGCCTTCCATCACAATCACATCACTAGTGGACCAAGAGAGGACCACTCATTGACGACACGGGTAGTAGCAAACGGCTTGGTGACGGCGGTCCAATGGCCCAAGAACTAAACCAAGGACGCGGCTCTGACCTTTTTAATGGCTAGTGACCGCTGCCATCTGTTCGTTCACCTCTTTCTTCTTTACCCATCTCCCAATTTTTTTTCCCTGAGCATTACCTGACAGCCTCCGTCTTCCTCTCCCCCTATTTTCTACTCTGGCATCAACAACAAAGCAAACATAAAAAAAACTCCTCACGCTACCTGTGGCGACCTGTGCCTACTTGGTCTCCCGTCGCTCAGTTCTGCACTTGTGCTTGGGCCAAGATCTCTCACAGGCTCCTTGCTGCAAGCCCCCTTTGTCTGTTTCCTCCTGCTTCCCGTTCGCCGGCTTTTTCTTCCTGTTCTTCTTCTTCTTCTTCCTTCTTCTTCTTCCTTCACTTGACCGTTTCCCATCCGCTTGTCATTCCTGGACATTCTTCTCATTCATTCCACTCATTCATTCCTGCACTTTGGGCCCTTGGAAACGACCCTCTGCCAAGAATGGCCTCTGGAAAATCTAAAAAGTCAAGCGCCTCCAAAGGCCGCGCAAAAGTATGTGCTTGTGTTCCCATGTCTTTATTCTGTAACGAGTGTTGAGCATGTGTTCTCTGGAGTTCCCAGGCGGGCAAAGATAAAAAGAGCTCTGTTATGAAAGTCATTTCTCAAGCATAAGCGCGTTGGTCAGTCATGACATCAGTCCTTCGTATGGCACTTTGTGTTGCTCACTCTGTTTGCCATTCTCTCTCTCTCTCTCTCTCTCTCTCTCTCTCTCTCTCTCTGTCTCTCCCACTCTTTGCGGTTCAACTTTAGGGTTCGCCTTCGTCGTCACCTTCGTCGTCGCCGCCAATGCCTCCAGCTCCAAGTCAAATGGATAACCGAGGATCTGCGGCACCGCACCACTTCCAAACCGAACTCGCGTCCGAGATATCGCCACAGCGGTCCTCATCGCCTGCAAGTGGTCGAAGAGAAGTCGATGACTTTATCGCACCTTCTCCCACGCGTTCCAAAGTACCCAAGAGCACAAGCAAAAAATCAAGTATGTACAGCACTCTCTCCTGGCAATTGTTGCAATGAAAACTAAGACGGTTTTTTTTTTTTTTTTTTTTTTTTTTTTTTGGCACAGCACTGACATTGCCCTCTCTCTCTTTCACACCCCTCTCCAGAATATTCGCCAGCGTCCTCACCAGCACCCATCTCTGCCTCGGAACTGGAAGAAATGACAGTCGCAGAACCAGAACAGGTGCAAAGGATAGAGAAACGGTCAGGATGGCTTCGTCGCTTGGTGTTCCGCCTCCTGCTGCTCTACGTTGGCTACACCGCCTTTTTTGTCTGCCCAAACCTTCGTCCAGAAGAGCGAGAAGGCCTCTGTGGCGCTCTGTGGAGAGTCCAGAACTGGCTACGACCCTATTCGGAGCCTGCTCTTGTACGTGCCCAAGAATCGTATCAACTCTATGCAGAGCCATATGTGGATCATTACGGAAGACCACTCTACAAACAATCGCTCGAGTACTACTCGAATGTCGCCGAACCGGCAATCCGTTCTGCTACGTCCAAGACCAAAGATACATACTATGAGCATGTGCATCCTCATGTCCACAAGGCCTACATCACTCTTTACACAGACAATGTCCGGGACCAGCTCCAGCATGCTCAGACTACCATGAATACATATGGGTCGCAAGCACTTGATCAAGCAAGACTTGTCTACAAGGACGCCAATGACCAGGCTCAAAAGCTACACACTGCTCATGTCCAACCCGTTCTTGACAAGGCTTCACCCCATGCTAAAGTGGCCTGGGACAAGGCCTCGACAGGTGCTCAGCAAGCCTATTCCTCTGCGCGTGGCTTCTACAACGATCGGATCGACCCCTATGCTCAACAGGCTTTTTGGGTGGTCACAGACATCTTTAGTTTCCCCAAGGATGACAAAGAGGAGTCCTTCAAGAGGGCTCGTGAGGCTGGAAGAAAGGCTCAGGCCTCCAAAAAAGCTTCAGAGCCCCAAACAGACAATGTCAAGGAGGCGATTTTCAAAAAGGTGCAAGATACTCAAAAGCTAGCCGGTGGCTATGCTAAGGGTGTCAAGGAGGCGATTACAGATCGAGTCGCGGGCGCTCAAAAGGTCATGAGTGGTTACTCGGAACGACTTCGATCCGCAATGGCGAGCAAGAGTGAGAGTGCCAAGGAAACTGCAGAGGAGATCAAAAAGGCGGCCGAGGAGAATATCGAAGCTCAAAAGGCAGCCGCAGCTGAAAAAGGACATCGTTTCCAAAAGGTTGTTGAGGAAGTAACCGAAACCGTGGACGAGACAGTAGCCAGAGAGGCAGAAAAGGCTCAAAAATTGGCTCGAGAAAAGGCCGAGTCGATCAAGGAGGCGGCGGACGAAAAGGCAAAGGACGCCAGCAAGTTTACAGAACAGGTCAAGCAGGCGGTTGTGAACAAGGTGCATGAAGCCCAAGAAGCTGGTGCCCACTTAAAAGACTCTGTCCAAAAGGGTGCTGAGCACGTGAAGGAAGAATTGATTCATGACAAGGAAAAGCTGAAGGAGGCCGCAGAAGGTGCAGCATCCAAGGTCCATGATGTTTACGAACATTTACACCACCAGGCTAAGGACTTCAAAGACCAGCTCTTCAGGAATGCAGAGTACATTCGCAAAAAGTCAGACCAAGCCGCCGAGGATGCCAAGCAAAAGGCAAATGAGGCCTATGAGCATGCAGGTCAGCAATCGGAAGAGGTGAAGCAAAAGCTGAGCCATCTCGCCGAGGATGCGGATCAAAAGGCAAGACAAGCCGCGAGCGACATGGACTCGAAAGCTCACGAGATGTACGAATCAGCGGCCAAGGCAGCCAAAGATGCCAATGAACAGGTGAAACAGGGATTCGAGGATGCTAAGCACCGTGCCCAAGATTCGTTCCAAGCTGGAACAGAAAAGCTCCGAGAGACAGGAGAACAGATTCGACAGGGCGTCGAAAACTCCAAGGCTGGAGCAAAAGAACATTGGGATGAAGCCCAAGAATCGCTTTACAAGGACGCCGAAAAAGTCAAGGCCGCTGCGGATAAGTTTGCTAATGAGGGTAAACTCGAGTTTGAGTACCAGACGGGTCAGGCGCAGGAGAAACTGGGCCAGGTCGCTGAGGAGACTCGTGAACGGATGAAGAATGTCAAAGATGATGCCAAATTGAAGGCGCATGAAGCACAGGCGGCTGTGGAAATGTCATTGTCAGCAATGTTGGCAGGGATTGAGACGACTTTTAACCAGTTCCACCAATATGGTGATGAAGAAACCAGGAACTTGTGGGGAAAGCTACAGTCAGCGATCGATGAACATATTGCAAAGGCCAAGGAGGCAGCTACCAAAGTGGATCAGAGCAATAGAGAGCTGTATGAGAACTTTGAGTTGTATGTCAAGACGTGGTCTGACGAGAAAGGAACTCTGCTGGAAGATCAACTCGACAGATTGAGGACACGGTCAGCCGAGGCAGTTCAAAAGATTGGACAGAAGGCCGAGGACGACAAGACCCAAGCTAAGATTAAGGCTGAAGAGCTAGCCAAGAATGTCGAGCTGTACCTTTCGGAAATGAAGGAATTCTTGTTGGGCCGGTTGGAGGCCTCGAAGGAGACTGTAGCCTCTGATCTGAATGTCTTCCGAAGCACGATCAATGACGGAGATGACCGGTCCGCACAGGCAAGGTTTGTTGAACTTGAAAAGTTGGCGAGGGAGCGACTGGATGATATCAGCACAGATGTGAAGACCAAGGCGGAGACGTTGATGAAGCAAACCGATGAGATCTGGGCTCAATCTTGGACAAAGTCGAGGGACTTTGCACAGCGGGCACGGGAGCAGACGGAGAAGGCAATCGAAGTGGCCAAAGCCAAGGCTATGAAGGTAGAGGAAGCTAGGAAGGCTGAGGAGGCTAGGAAGGCCGAGGAGGCTAGGAAGGCCGAGGAGGCTAGGAAGGCCGAGGAGGCTAGGAAGGCCGAGGAGGCTAGGAAGTTGGAAGAAGCTAAGGCCGAGGAGGCCAGGCACCGACATGCAAACAGTGGTCAGCAGCAAGATACTTTTGCAGCCCAGCCAAGGAACGACGATAACGCAGGTCCGGCTCGAGAGCCGCCACACATCCGCGTGGCAATGGAGGAGCCAGGCTCTGGACACCGCCATCACCACTAGCTTATTTGTACATAGCTCTGAAAGGATGACTAAAGCAATGTTGTGTTTTTTTTGTGCTCAATCGAAAAGACAAGTGTGCGTGTGCCTGGTTGGAGAATGACCGGAAACGGAGCCGAGAGGCTCGATAGAAAGATGCATTTGGAGTGTGTCCACAGTCGAACAGCAGGCTCCTGGGAAAGCAAGACGCTCTCACAGGGACAAGCAACTGACACTGGCCAGTGATTGGCTTTGGACAAGAGCAAATTCGCTGGTGTGACCATTCGACCTTCTTGCGAACCTGTCCTCGAACGCTACTCGCCCAGGTCCATGGCCATCAGTGGACTACTCTCTTTTCATTCTGACGCTCATCTGTTTTTTCTTTCTTTTTTTTCTCACCCCACGTTATTTTCTTCTTTTCTTTTCTCTTTCTTCTCCGCCTTTCCTTGCAGACATCTGGCCCCATCTAGCTCTTCCCTAATCATCTTTCCACGCGACCCATTCTCCATCCAAGTAGTTTTTCATCCTTGTCATTACCCGCCATGCCCAGCACCTGTCTACTTCTTACAAGCGCAGTCGCTGCGATCTTCGGAGTTGCCATGTATCTGCCGAGTAAGTATCGTTTTTTTTCTTTTCTTTTCTTTTCTTTTTTTTTTTTTTTTTTTTTTTTTTTTTTTTTTTTTTTTTTTTTCTTTTCATGCCTCTACTTTCTTCTTCATGCATACTTGTTCCGTTTTGTCTTGGTACATCCATGTTTCTTCGATATGCAAAAAAAAAAAAAACTAAATTGAGAACAACCTCTCTGTTATTTGTTAAAACTACTTCCTAGTGCAAAGAAGCGCGACACTCTTTGAAGGCCCTGCTCAAGTTCAAAACTTTGGCATGGACCGATGCACACGAATTTCTGGTATGAGCTTTTTTTTTTTTTTTTTTTTTTTTTCAGAGGTCAACAGAGAAAGAGTCAAAAGTCGACGATCAAGTCTTTTATCGATCCAGGAAAACCATCACTCAGACGAAACTTTCTTTTTGTTCGACATTTCTCTCTCTCTCTCTAACGAATAGGTCCTTCCTTCTGCGATGACGTTCGTATCCAACGCAATCTCAACCTCGGCTTCCTGGCTTGTGATCCTTCTCTACCATACCGCAACTTTGCGGCCAACATTTATGATGAGTCCAAGATGAAGGAGGATGGTGCGCTCTGGATATATGATCTCAACAAGGTATGGGAAACGCTTTTTAACCTTGTTCGAGTCATAGTGGACATTTGGATTACACACTAAAAAAAAAAAAAGCGAAAAAGACTGAACAAAACCTTGGTTTTATTGAATAACTAGCCTGGATCGCCAGCAGAAAAACTGTCAATCAAGGGCTTTTCAGGACCTTTCCACCCAAGTGGAATCACTTTTGCACCCACGTCTGAAGATGGCACACCAGCACGAGTCGTGATCTTGGTTGTGAACCACGTTCCCTTTGAGACTCCTCGGGTCGAAATGCTCTACTACTACCCTGCCCGGAAGAGCCTTGTCTACAAAAAGACAATCACAAGCGACAATTTCTTTGCGGCCAACAAGATTGCAGCCACCGGGTCTGTGTATGTCCACCAGTACGATGATACACCGTCCTTCTTTATCTCGAATGACCACGGATACAATACTTCGGATTGGAAGCGCGTGTACGAGGAAAAGTATAATCTTCCCGCTTCTTCAATCGTGTTTTACAACGCGCGTGCGAATGATGCTCAGGAGGTTGCATGGCGATTCCAGTTGCCCTCTGGTATTGTCGAGGGTGATGAGGCCAACTCTCTTTGGATCGCGCAGGCCAAGGCTGGAACTGTGGATCAATACAAGGCCCACGTGCTCTCGGCGGAACATCAGGAACAAAAAGTGATTGCAGCCGATACAAACGAGCCCTTGACCGTGATTTGGCCTGGAATGTTGAGTGAGGAGTCTTTGAACCCTCAGATCTTTAACCATGGCATTGATTACGAAAAGTCGAGCCGAACTTTGGTGACGGTGGGTCATCCAAAGTGGAATGACTATTTGAAGTATGCGAAAGCCATGGCTGAGGGTCAAGACAAGGAAGAGAGCAATTCGCCCTCCAAGACGGGCTTTGTCGTTTCGCGAGCTGCCGAGTACCCAGTCCGTGTGGGCCAGACACGGCCCAAGCCTCAAAAGGACGTTGTGATTGATCCCGAAGAGGTACCACGTCGGTATCGTCTGCAACGGTTCGTTGAGCCCGTGATCAGTCATGATGGCAGCGAGTTTGGATCGCCTTCGGCGATTGCCGTGAGCGGAGATCGTGTGTTGGTCTCGAGCCACTTTGAGGAGGGGTTCTTGGATTGCAACATTGCTCCTTCTTCCTCGACCTAAAAGATACATACCTATCAAGGGTAGGGGAGTCTATATCTTCTATTTTTTCTTTCTATCTCTCTTATGTAGCCGTAATACATCAGCATGGACCCTTTTGATGAGCTGGATGAGAGTGTGTTTGTTGGTCAGGGGAGCATTGGTTGTTTGATCAAGATTTTTTTTTTTTCTGGTCGACGCGGGTAGGAGAAGGGAAAAATGGGGGGGAGGGAGGGAAGAGAGAAAGGGAGGGACGGGAGGAAAGCATGTTGCTCTCAACGGATAACTAACAGCGTTCGGTCGTTTGAGGGAAAGAGATGAACGGAAACATGATGCATGGGCAAGGGGGACAGAGAGAGCATGGCTCTCTCTCCACCCCTCGTGCGACGATGGATGCCCGCCCGTTCATGCTACTGTCACTGGTGCCGCCGTTTCTTTTTTTTTTTTGGTTGGGTTGGATGGATAGGATTATTATTATTGTTATTTACTGTTGCTTTTTTCTCTTTCTTTCTTTCTTTCTCTTCTCTCTCTCTTCTTTCTTGATCCTACTATTTCGCCTGAATTACTTCCCCTTGGTCATTTCATCTGTTTTTTGTTCTTTCTTTCTTTCTTCATCTTATCTCTCTCATCTCTCATCTCTCCCATCTCTGCATCCCGCTCGCACACATTCATACACTCACATTCAGTCATACGAACATACCATTTGTTTGCTTCTTCCAGTCGCACACACTCCACTCTCACACTCTCACACACTCTTCTTCGTTGTGCGTGCCTCTCTCGGCATCTCGGCATCATCTGGTTCATTGCACTCTTTCGGAAGCAGTCGCGCTCTCTTTCTCTTTCTCTTTCTCTTTCTCTCTCTCTCTCCTCTCTCTCTCTCTCTCTCTTTCTCTTTTCAGGAACACCACAGTCTCACTCAAAGTGACGGACCGAAACATCAAAGTCGGGAGTTTGCCAATAGAACATACTGCAACCAAAATGGGAAACCATCGGACACCATCAGGCGAGGCCCCTGTGGAGGGTTCTACCCCGCGAGCCAGTCGCCATCAACGACATTCCTCGAGGTAATGCCAGAGAGCGAGTGGTGAGTGAGAGAAAAGAAAAAAAGACCAAGAGGCAAAAGAGGCTCTATGGATGGCAAGCAATATGTGAGGGGGTAAAATGGAGTATGTTTCATTGTTTGTTCAGCAACATGCAAGATGTTATTTGGGTCGGGATGAACGGATGGACGATTGTTTGATGGGATAGGGGAAAAAGAGACGCTGTGAAAAAAGTCAAGCACAGGCCCTTCTTCTGTGTCTGGATTGGACAGCGGCCGACGATCCTGTGGGCAGACACAGGGCCAGGACAAGGGCCAGGTGAGGCCAGACTGCGGGGGGGGGGAGAGAGGAAGAAGAAGGGGACGGCTCTTTTTTTTTTTCTTTCTTTTCGGATAGGTCTGGTGAGAGAGAGAGTGAGAGAGTGAGAGAGAGAAAGAGCAAGTAAGAATCATCGGGTCACACATGTCATCTCATCCCAAGGCATTTGTCCCTTCCCAGAACTACATGCACCTCCACAGTACTAGATCATCCGCTAGACTGTGCGATGCTCTTGATTTCTGGGTCATGTCATCATGCAGGTCGTTGAGGAGACAAGAGCGAGAGTGAGAGTGAGAGTGAGAGAGAGTGAGAGAGAGGAGTGTGTTGGGGTCCCAATCTCATTTATCCTACCTTCTCGCCCACCCCCCACCACCCAGCAGTCGATGATACTCACCCTCGCTATCTCCCTCTCCTCTCTCTCTCTCCCACCCGCTTCCACCACCCTGTCCTGCGATTGTGTTTTTTTTTTTTTTTCGCGGGATCGGTTCACTTGTCTCTTTCCCTTCTCTCACTCACTCACTCACTCACTCACTCTCCTTCTCTCCTTCTCTCCTTCTCTCTTTCTTTCTTTTTTTACTCCATCCTCTCGATCGCCTATCTGTAGATCAAGGGTCCATTCACCTTCATCTAGAAGCTCCTCTGGTCGTCATCCTTTGCCGCCTTCATCACCATCATCTTCATCATCCGTGTCCTCCTTCTCCATCATCAGTCCTGTACAAGACATCCCGCTCGTGTTCTCCACCCGATCATCCTCTGCGCATCCTCCTCATCGCCCCATCCCTGCTCCTCCATCTGCCTCAGCCACCGCTCCACCCGGTGCCGACACGAGTTGCAACAGTATCACCAGCACCCACAGCTACAGCAGCTTGAACAGTATCACCAGCACGACTGCGAGTCTATACCATCGTGACGGAGGCGCCATTATCAGCAACAGCATCCTGAATAACGCCGTCCACCAAAGTATCATTGAGAGTGGCAACCATCCTCACTCACAGAGCGCCGGTAGCAATTATTCCAATAGTAATAACCACAGTGGGAGCCCACAAGTCTTTGGAGGCGCCTGGAATAGCAACAACAGTTTCTTTAGCCTGAAGCATACGCGAGGACCCTCCGCCGGCACTATGTCTGGAGCCATGAGTCCCACGGGACAGCAGCCATCGCAACAACAGCAACAGCAGTATCAACAATACCACCAACAACTTCAACAACAGCAGCAGCAACAACAACAGCAGCTTATCGCGAGCACTAATTCGTCACCCGTGTCGACAGGGTCGATTTCGAGGCCCCCGATGAGTTCGCAAAGGGTCCATGCCACGCCAACCCCGTCAGGCAACGGAAACCACTCGCACTCGCTTCCATCGCACGTCAACAGTTCTTTCTCGTCCTCGGTCGGGTCAGCGGGTGAGCCTATCTCGATTATACCTTACTTTGTAGGCCCTGCGGGAGGAAGCCACGGCCTTGACAGCAATGGGACCAACAGCCACGAGATCTTTGATGGTAATACGTCTTTGGATGCGTCCGTGTCCTTATCGCAGACGATGGTCGGGGGACGATCCAACCATGGATTGCAAACGGATGGGGTTGCTTCTCCTGCAGCGGCTTCCCCTCCCTCGACGGGATCAGCCAATTCGGGGGCCACCCATAGTCACCATGCCTCCGTCTCCTCTACCACGTCCTCGCACGGCGCGGCCAGCCATCGCCAGCACCCGCATCCGCAGGCTCAACAGACACAACAGGCTCAACAGACTCAAGCACAGCACCAGCCATCGAACCAGCATTCGCACACTCATTCCCAAAGTGGCAGTAGCAGCAGTGGAGGAAATCCTCATCACCATCATCATCATCACCATCACCATCACCATCACCACCAAGGCAGTAATGCTTCCCAGCAGTCCGCTTCAGCTGCCACCGCTGGCCAACATGGCTCGACCACGCCAACGGTGGGGGGTACGGGTGCAAGCGGAGGTGGCAGCTCGACAACGACGGCAGCGACATCAACAGCAACAACGACGACGACAACGACGCATCCTCGGAAACATCGAACCCGAGGTGGAACGAACCCAGGGTCGAGCTCTGCAGCAGGTCCACGACCTAGCACGACAGTCTCTCCAGCGCCGACGCCTGCCATGCATTGGTCCCGTGCCAAGGTCCATGGTCAGATCCCACCCAAGGAACTGAGAGCACAGACAGTGAATCTGGTGGGCGAGTCTGTGTACGTCTTTGGAGGGTGTGACACGAAGACCTGTTATAATACCCTGTATATTTTCGATGCCGGTAAGTGACTTGCACCGAGAGTGTACA
>WAEK01000001.1:165000-385000 GCA_011634665.1 Mortierella sp. BCC40632
AGTGACGACGAACGATACCCTGACTCCTCCACACCTTCCCTGTGCCCTCTTTGCGTCCTGCATCTAATATATATATATAATAATAATAATATATAATAATATATATATATAATAATATATAATAATAATAATAATAATAATATTAATAATATAATAATAATAATAATAATAATATATATATAATAATAATAATAATAATAATAATAATAATAATAATAATAATAATATAATAATAATAATATATATATATAATAATATATATATATATAATATAATAATATAATAATAATAATAATAATAATAATATATATATATATATATAATATATATATATATATATAATATAATAATAATAATATTAAATTCATCTTGCATTTCGCTACGTTATCTTGCGTTTTTAATCGATTCTTTTTACGTTTCGCTGTGTCGTTCGCCAACACGCCGGATTCGCCCTAATCATCGACTGCATCGACTCGACCATCATTCCCCCTTTTCTCTTGTTCTCTGCAAAAAGACCCTCATACACACACACTCTCTCTCTTTCACATAAACTTCCTCTTTCAGTATCTCGCCAGTCCCTCTTCTCCCTCTCCCTTCCCAATTCTCAGCCCTGCAAAGATGGGAAACGGCACAAGCAGAGATCTGGATGGCATCTTTGACAATGAAGGCATGCGCCCCTCCCCCACTTCCATCTCAACCCCTCTCATTCTCTCACTCACTCTCTCACCCTCGTTCTCTCTCGCATATACTCTTTTTTACATATCTCTTTATCTTTCTATCAAAAGTGGAATTGAAGACCATCGGACTAAAACAGGCGACCTTTTTTTCTTCTTCTATACACCCTGCTCTGTTTCTGTTTTGCAACACACTAGTCAATCTCTTTCAGTTCAAGCTCCTCAGGGTCATTGGCCGTGGCTCATTTGGCAAGGTACCGCAGAGAAGGAGAAGAAAAAGGAAAAAGAAAAATGGAAAAAGGAAAAAGAGGAAGCAGAGAGCGGATCAGGATGGAGCATGGTCTCCGAATGGAGAAGAAATGGAAGGGGGGACAAAAGGAAAGGGCAGCGGGTGGTCAAGAGCCGGTCAGCTATTCATGGTGTCACCTCCTGGAACGAACTGATCAGAGCGAGAGAATGGGTGAATAAGTGATTGAGTGTGATGGAAAGACCATTTTGTGGGTATCTCTCTTTATCTCTCCACATACACGTCCATCAATCAGTCCCTCTCTCTCTCTTCATACACCTTTGGACGAACCTCATTCTTCCACTCTCCCAGAGAACACTCTTGTTTTGTTGTTGTTTTTTCCTTGGTTTATATGCATCATATACCCGAGGATATATTACTGTTTGTTTGGTCGTTCGTCATTGTTTGGAGAAGGCCCTTTCGCGTTTCCCGGACCGCTCTCTTCCTCCTCTCTCTCTCTTTCTCGCTCGTGCCTCGCCCTCGCCCCGACCAACGATTAGCGTCTCGGCCATTGCTATCCTTCCCCCCTCCCCTCCCGTCCCACCTCCCTTTCCTCCACTCTTTTCGGATCTGCTCAATAGAGCGGGTGCTGAGCAAGCCATAGCCCACGAGAGTGCGTGAGTGAGCGAACCAAGAGTGAGCCAGAATGCATAACCTAAAATGCCGTTGGTCAAGAGACCAAAGCATGGAGGAGAGACGAAAGGCAAGAGAAGGAGGACACACACATAAGAGCCATAACGGCGGAAAGCTTATTGAGCACCGCAATCGAGAGGATTCAACTTGTGAGCGGGCGGGGGAGAGGGGAGGTGACGACAAAGACGATCGAAAAAAAGAACATGAAAAAAAAATAAAAAAAAAAAATACGAATCGAGGCCTCAAGAAAGCCGAGAAGCCTCTTTGGCTGAGGGACCTGCATCGCGATTGGAGAGCGGGATCAGCGGGGGGCTAGCGAGTTAGAACCAGAAGAGAGGCTTCTGTCCACTCATAGCGAGGCGGGGACCTGCCAAAAAGAGTTCTTTGATCGTCACTCGATCGGGCCAAAGGCGGGAATCTCAATTGCCGAAAGGCTTTGCGGCTGCGAGCCACCCATGTGAGAAAGTGGGAGAAGAGAAAAGACTCTCAATTGCTCACTCTCGCTGTCCTGTGCTTACGAATTCAACCGTCCACCGTAGGTCCGCATGGTCGAACGCCGGGGAACGGGCAAGCTGTACGCGCTCAAATACATCTCAAAATCTCAAGTCATCAAGATGGATGCCGTACGGAACGTATTACGAGAGCGCCAAATCCTTGAGACGCTCGATCATGCCTTTGTCGTCAACATGCGCTTTGCCTTCCAGGACGATGAATATATGTACATGTGCATGGATCTCATGTAAGGAATATTCCCTCCGCCACATCTCTTAATTTGACCACTCAAACACTAATAATGCGCTTCATTTCACGAGCACGGCGTTATTTTTAAAGGAGAGAGAACCCCTCGATCACATTCAAATAATAACAACCAACCTTCGCCTCTTCTTCCGATTGCTTCACTTTCCCTCTCTCTGTGCGACCCGACAGGATGGGAGGTGACCTGCGGTTCCATCTCAACAGAAAGCAGTTTGGCGAAGATGTGGTACGGTTCTGGATTGCAGAGCTCTGTGCGGCAGTCACACATCTGCACTCGCTGGGAATTGTCCATCGTGACATTAAGCCTGACAATGTCCTCCTGGACGAGAAGGGACATGCACACTTGACCGACTTTAATATTGGCTGTAAGCTCACGCCCGACAAGCCCTTCTTGACCTCACAATCGGGTACAGTTGCCTACATGGCACCTGAAGTATTTAAGGGCACTGGCTATGGGACAACGATCGACTGGTGGGCCATGGGCGTCATGTTTTACGAGTGCATCTACAACAAGCGACCTTTCCAGACGGACAACATTACAGATCTAAAGAAGGCTATCCCGACACAGCCCATCGAATACCCTGAGAAAGATGGCGTATCGCGTGAATGCCTCTCGGCAATGCGAGGTGTAAGTGTGATCATGCCAATCGAACAAGACTTTTTTTTATTTTATTTTTATTTTATTTTGCCCTCCTCGGATGCTCTCCATACTTCAATAGAGACTAACCAACCATTTGCCATTGAAAAAAAGTTTCTTACCAGAGATCCAAACGAGAGGCTAGGCGTCAAAGGAGGCATGGATAGCATCCGTCAGCACTTGTTCTTCCAGGCAGGCGCTTACCAGTCAAACCCGGACAACTGGTGGTACATGCTAGAGACAAAGCAACTGACACCTAAGTTTCAACCTTCGTCTGAACATGTCAACTTTGATGCCACCTATGACTTGGAAGAGTTACTTCTGGATGACGAGCCATTGACTTATCGATCAACACGGAAACGTGCTCAGAGGATGCAAAAGGAGAAGGATAAGGCAATGAAGGAAGAGTATGCTCGACTCAAAGCTGAACACGAGGCAGCGGTGGCAGCAGCGGAGCTGGGGATGGCAGGCATGGGTCTGTCTTCAGACGACTACCACTTCAACCACTCGAATGATGTTCAATGGGAAGGAAGTCCACAGGCCCGACATGGTCAAGGATCTGACGGCAAAAAGTCTCAAAAGTGGACCAAAGGATATTTGGGTGGCATTGGCGCAAATAAGGACTGGCAGAGCGAAAGCAATTCAAGTAGCACCAACAGTAGCCACTTCCAACTCTCGCAGCCCACGATGGTCGCTCAGCAGCAGCAGCAGCAGCAGCAGCAGCAGCACCATTCTCAGTCTCAGCACCACCCTCATCACCACCATCACCACCACCATGGTACTCCACCCTACCCAGTACGACAGCATACGATGCACTCATCGCCCACATCTGAGTACCCAGCTGGAGGAGATATCGCTTCCAAAGCGGTCCCTGCTCTTCCTCCAGTACAGTTCCCTACTCCCCCTCCACCTCTGGCTTCAAGGCAGTCCAGCCACAGCGTTCGCCATCAGTCAGCTGCATACAGTCGCCACCCATCCGCTGCATCATTACCCCCACCTCCGACATCAAGCCCTCCATTGAACCCCACACAACAGCTTCAGCAACAACAACAACAAGGATCCTCCTCCAAAGGCGGAGATACTACCATCTCAGCAGCTACACCTAATGGAACTGTTGGCGGAACTTTCACCTATGTGTCTATGAATAACAACGGTGATGGGTCTAAACAGACAACCACAGCCCTTTATCTCTCGAAACCCGCTGTTCTGAACAAGGATGGAACGTATTCGACTTCGTACGACCAGCCTCGCAAGTCCAATGCCGCAGCAGGCTCTCGAGGTCAATATCCTGACCCCGTCGATGTGATGACTGGAGGTGGCCGATCCTTGCCAGCCTCAAGCCAGTATCATATACAACAGTATCAACAACAACAACAACAATACCAGCAACAGGCATCTTATGGAATGGATTCAACTTCCCACCCTCCAAACATGCCTGTCCATCAACTCACGTACCCTCTCCCAACCAGCCGTCGAGACAACACGGCTGCCAACTCACAGCTCAAGTATCCTTCACAGGGTCCGATGCCTCAGCGGCCACCACAAGTGCCAGGACCTGTCCAAAGACATCCTTCGCCCTCGCCAGCTGTGGCCACACCAGCCCCAGTACCGGCAACGATTGCTTCGAGTAACATGTCACGAAAAGAGCGAATTGCGTATCAGATGGCGTTGATTGACCGCGAGTTTACAACGTTTGATTATACGGTGTATGAGAATTACAATGGACTGGTCGATCCAGTGACCATGTCTGTGGGCGATCCACCTGAATGGGTCAGGAGCCGCGATTACTAAAGGAAAAGAAGGACGAACTTTTTTTTTTTTTTTTTTTTAAAAAAAAAAAAAAAAAAAAAAATTATACATATTGATTGAGCAGTGTGGCGTCCAAACAAAAAAAAAAAAAAAAAAAAAAAAAAAAGAAGCATGAGAAGGAATCCCTTCTGCCATCTCCTCCTCCTCCTCGATTAATTATTAGTTACTATCCTTAATCTCGACATCTTGTATATTAGCAAAAGAAGGAAGAAAGAAAGTATAAAGAGGAAGGAGCAACACGCTCGCGTAGAAGCATAACCTAAAAAAAAAAAGAAGAAAGAAAGAAAGATAGAGAGAGAGAGAGAAGGGAGGGAGAGTTGAGGTTTCGAGAAGAGATGAATGTGTCGGCTGGGAAAGACTATCAGAGTTGTCTAAAACCGACTCGAATCTGTTTCTGGTGATGTGGGGGAGGAGTGGGGTTGAGGAAGCGAGGCGATGACGACAATGATGGTACCTGGTTCAAGACGAACGAGAAGATAGCAATGGAGGAACGGAGAGAGAGAGAGAGAGAGAGAGAGTAAGGGCATGCGAGAAAGTTATGCGAGAGAAGGAGAAGGAGAGGGAGAGTAAAGATTGGTGGTCCTCGTGCTTTTTTTTTTTTTTTTTTTTGGCTACGATAAATGCTGGCCCGATCCGAGCCAACCAAAAAAAGATTCCTTGGTTTTACCTGGACCAGCGCATCGCTTTGCCTCTTCTCTTCTCGTATCCTCTCTCTCTCACTCACTTTGCGCAGTGACGTGACCTCGATCGTTTCAGCGCGTCGCTTATGAGACACTTCACAACACGCACTCAAAACAGAGAGAACACGGCCAGAACTACCCACTTGGGAGAGGGGGGCAACATGAGCAAAATCAGCTGGAAGTCAAGTGAAAAGAACTTTCAGCATTAGGAAAGAGAGAGAGAGAGAAAACAGAGCAAGCGGGTGAGTGGGTGAGTGACCCCCCTCCTCCTCTCTTTTTTTTTTCCGACTCGTTTAAAATGCAAGAGGTCACTCCTCTCTTTTGCTCTTTTGGGTCGATCCGCTGTCTTGTCCTCTCTGCCCGGTCATTGTCCCTCATATTCACTCCCGATCGTTATTTTTCCTTTCAACTCTAACCTCTTTTGCTTCAACTCCTTATGAGGTGTTCCTCCTCTGGATCCCAGCGTCTCAGCAGCCTCAACTCACTTAGCTCCTGCCACTTTCTTCAAGCTTCACCTTATTGCCTGCCTCAGTTCAGACTCGGCCTCTTGGCCGCCTGAAAGGCCACTGTAGCTCCTCTTGCCTCACTCACACACGCATTATCTCTCTCTCCCGCCTCCCACAATTTTTTTTTTCCCTCTCCTTTTCTTTTTTCTTTTTCTTTTTCTTCTTCTTTTTCTTCTTCACTCACTTTGCGTGTTTTTTTCTACCTTTCTATTCCTTCAATTGCTCTCCCAATTGCTCCTTTGACTATCCACTCATATAATTCCTGTCTTCAAGTCAAAGCGTCCAAGCCAATTTACTATTTTCCTCAATCATCCGAGAAATGCACTGTGTCCCGACCGACAGCGGGTCATCCCAACCCCAAGCATGGACGGATTCGCCTTCTCCCATCTCTTCTTCTACTCCTCCTTCAATGACAGCGATTGGAGCCCCAGAGCGACGAGATTCAGTAGCGACGTTTGGTTCGAGTTCGACCATTGTCGCCTCTACGCAGCAGAAGCAGCAATCAGAGGACAAGGCGAACGGAATGGAGATGATTGCCTTGGATGAGTATGAGAAGAGTGGCCGAGAAGAGGAAGGTTCGCTCGGATCTGCTGATCGAGTAGGAGAGA
Organism: Mortierella sp. BCC40632; assembly: GCA_011634665.1. Lineage (NCBI taxonomy): Eukaryota > Fungi > Mortierellomycota > Mortierellomycetes > Mortierellales > Mortierellaceae > Mortierella > Mortierella sp. BCC40632. The sequence goes on from WAEK01000001.1 coordinate 171,590, forward strand.
ATATGACCCCTCAGGCCATGAATGACAACGACACAGCCTCGATCCAAAGTTTGCGCACCACTCGAATTGGTGGCGTTAGCACCTTCAAAGCCTGTGCCAGTCTTGTGTAAGCTCCCAGCTTTTTTATTTGTTTACTTTTTTTTTTTTATGAGCGAGTAGATTTTGACAAAGATCTCGACTGACTCTTCCTCTCTCTCTCTCTCTCTCTCTCTCTCTACCTATTTCCCTTTTCGACTATCAATTCAAGCTGTGTTGTCGGAGGAACAGGAACGCTTGGTATTCCACATGCAATTGCTCAAGGCGGATGGATTGCGATCGGCGTCCTGACACTCTCGCTCGTCATGTCAGCCTACACAAGTTGTATCTTGATCGACTGTCTCTACCTTCGGACGTATGTGAGCGTTCCTCTTTTCTCCCTAGCGCCTTTTTTTTTTTTTCTCTCCTTCCTTTCTTACTTCCCCCGCATATTTCAGTTCATTGTGCTTTTCTTATTACTCGCCGCTGCGGTGGACTCGTCTCACCATCTTGGTTTCTAGCAGAATTTTTTTTTTTTTTTTTCCTCCACAAAAATGACTAGTACCATAAACGAACAACTAATTGTCATTCACTTTAACAATCCCTCCACCACTATAGGAATACCCGAAGAACGACCTATCAAGAAATTGCTCGAGATGCACTAGGATCTATTGGTCACTGGATTACCCTCTTTGCTGTGGGAAGCCATATCTTTGGGTGTGCCATCATCTACATCATTCTTTCATCCACACTTTTGGAAGAGATGTTCAGAACTCTGGCATCGATCCATTGGCCGGTCCATAATTACATTGCTGTCTGTACTACCTTTGTCTGGCTATGTCTAATCTCGACAAAGTCCATGAAAGAGGTGGCTCTCTTGAGGTAAGAAAAAAAAAGAGAGAGAGAGAGAGACGAAGAAGAGAGAAAGAATAGAGATCTGTGGGGGAGGGGCGTGTAGTCTCTGGGAGGCCAGAGAATCGAGAAGATTTGGCTCAAAAAAGAGTATCGAACCACAAAAGTGAAGGGGGAAAAAAATATTCGCAAATGAGAATGTTTGGCCCTAGGCAAAACGGATCTTTGGCCTAGACAAAAAAAAAAAAAAAAAAAAAAAAAAAAGGCTCTAGGTACCCTCCATCCTTCCTAGGCAAATCTTGACCCTAGATAGCCTAGGGGCCAAGATCGAGTTTTGCCATTGACCAGTAGCAAAAGAAAAGAAAAGAAAAAAAAAAAGAGTTGATCTTTGAAAAAAAAAAAAAAAAAAAAAACCGGGCCGAGATTTTTACCCGATACCTGGGAAACAGAGGATCTTGGAGTCTGACTGACCTTCTCCCTCCCCGTCTCTCCTCCTCTTCTCAACACACACACACACACAAACGCTCGTTTCTCATTATGTGTTTTTTTCCTATGCCGCGTCTCTGTTTAGTATCCTGGGCACGTGTGCGACACTAGGAGTGGTCCTCATCACTGTTGGGGTATCGATCCACGAGATGACCGCTCATGCCTCGCAAGTGGTGACAGCCGTTCACAAGTTTGTGGATTGGAGTCGACTACCAATTGCATTTGCGACCATGTCTTTTGCCTATGGAGGCAATGTTGTATACCCCCATGTCGAACAGAGTATGGCTCATCCTCGTCAATGGAACAAGGTGGTCTGGACAGCCTTGTCGTTTTGTTTTGTCATGTATCTGTCCATTGGCATCACTGGTTACTTGGCTTATGGAACCGAGACTGTGAATCCCATCCTTGAGAATCTTCCACAAGGTAAACTACGAGAGAGAGAGTGTGTGTATATATATATATGTATGTGTGTTTGCTTGTAGGTGCGTGGAGTCTTGGGATAGGAGATGGGCTGTATTCTCTAGAGTGACGGTTGGTTCTAACCTTTCTATTCTTTCTCTTCACATCTCATTCGCCCATCACTTTCTCTTGTTTTTCTGGAACCAACGCTGTGGGTCGGTATTCTAGGACCATGGTCGACGGTGGCAAACTCATTAATCACGCTTCATGTCCTACTTGCGGCTCCGATCATGTTGACGTCAATGTCCATGATGGTCGAATCATTCATCAGTGCACGATTCCCTCGGTTCCAGCAAGGGTCCACAGTGGAACAATTCCTTAAACGTGCTGTCCCTAGGACCGTCATCATGTTCTTTGCGGGTCTGGTCGCGTGTATTGTCCCTTACTTTGGAGACATGATGGATCTCCTTGGAGCCTTGACAGTGTGTCTTCTGGTCTTTATTCTTCCTATTCTATTCTATTATCGGTTGGGAGGACTCAAGGCTGCAGGCTGGACGCACCGCATTTGGGCTGCATTCATTGCCTTGGTTGGACTGGGGGCCATGTCCATGGGAACGATCGACGCTCTCCAGCACTTGGCTGGTGATATTAAGAAACGTGGATAGAAAGAGATCACGCGTTCTCTCATATGAAGAATGACGATGATGATAGATGTCGAGGAGGAGGAGAAAAAATGAGGCAAGGCCATGACCGTGTAATGCATACTGCTCACTATCGCTTAGCCTGGCTTATCTTTCCCGCTATTGTATATACTCTACATATCCATGAGCTTCCACGCGAGTGCACCGCCTTTCTTCCACTGCCACGTCTATTCCTGTTCATGCATCAGTTTATAAATTCTTTCTTTCTTTCTTTCTCTTAAAAGTGGACCTTAGACTCTTTTGGGCTGACATCACACTACACCAGCCCGGCGCTGCTTCCCTTATCCTCCTCCAACTCCGCCTCATATTCTTGTCCTTCATCTCCGGGGACTTTCTTCTTGCAGATGGTATTGTTTCTATATTTTACCTTGTTTTTCCAATGTACTCTTTGCAGCGTAGACTGCAACCTGGGCTGACCTGCACTGCAGATTAGGTACCCAGAGAGCCATTTAAAAAAGATACCATTCTACAAACAGGACCTTTTTCGACATCCCTATTTTGTGAAAGTCCCTCAATCATCTCATTATTGAAAATCGAGAAAGCAAAAAAGAAGGGAGGGAGAAAGGAGTACAAGAGAAGGATAATGGGCTTTTTAGGGGCTAAAGAGCGGCTCAAGCAGAAGAACGGCAACATCGTGGGATACAATTATGAGCCGTGGTGTTACTCTCCCTGATTTATATTTCTCACCTCACCACCACTTTCCACACAAACAAACATACCCGACAACTCTGATCTTCTCACACTCTCTTTTCCCTGGTCATCCCAAAGGGTCACGATGTGTTCGGATACGCGTTGTTTGCTTACGTTGAGCAGAGACCACACCTTCATTTTCCTGCATGTTGGAGATCATTGAGCGAAACCTACACTACAGACCAGGGCAACCCTCGGTCTCTGTTCCTATTCTTCCCATCCCATCTTCAATAGCAGACAGAACAAAGACAACACAAATTATTACACATGGGTGTGCCTTTATTGATGAGGTAGGTGAGCAAACAAGGATCTTGTGCAGGATAGGTATCTAGAATATAAAACCTCCCTCCCAAGGGGAGGTAGGACGACCTGGTAGAGCCAAAGACAACCTGCTCATCCAAGTATCTCTTGCAAACTCGCCTCGTTGGAGTCATGTCTCCCGGTATTCCACAACCCCAACGCCGATCTCTAGTCATCACAGCCTTTCTTATGCGAGTAATCGTCGGGCATTCCTAGAAAGCATTGTTGGAAACTTGGAAAAGATGGCCAGCAAGATAAAAGTGTGAAATATCTCGGAGAAGAGCCTTGGCAAAGACTAATAAAAGAGAAAGAAGAAAGAGAATAAGTGTAGTCTGCATCATGATTTTCGCCACAGTAACAATGACTTGAGGGAATGAAGTGAAGGGTTGTAGTTATTGTTTACGCGTTTTTTGGGGGGAGGCAGGGGGCGGGAGGTATTGGTGAAAGATGAGGTCGATCCGGCATGTAAAGTATGATGTGTCCCCCTATTCTTTGTTCTCGGCAAACCAACAAGGGTGTTACCGACTTGCTTCAAAAAGGGATCTGCATCACTGCTGGAGAGAAAATGTTCAGAAGTAGAAGATCCTTGACACACCACACACACACACACACACACACACACGAAATAGCGCGTGCCAATGTAAAAAAAAATACGCGCATCGACAACCCTGGCTGGGTTCCACGAGCGAATGTGCTACACGCAAGTTCCCTTCTCCCTCTTTCTTACCGGCTCCATGGCATGTCTGGGAGTGTCAAAATTGAAACCGTTGCCGACATTGAGGTCCAGTGATGATGTTTGTTCGGATCTCCGTGCGTCAGGACGGAGGAACCGGCCCGCTACTGGAAGCCTCATCCTTTGAATTGGATGAAGGGTCACGTGCTGAGATTGAAAAAAAAGGCATTTCTTTTTATTTTTTTACTACGATCGGGGTACATACAATCCTAAACGGGGTACAAGGACATGATGCAGAAGTAGGCATAAGAGGACATAGAAACTGTACCTGCTCAAGCCGACAAAGAAGAAGGAAAGAAACCAAGTGAGAGTATAAGGAAAGAAGGAGATTGTGGGGGAACAAAAGAGTATGAAAATATGTAGTGGAACGAGTATGGGCGGTGAAAGAGAAAAGAAAACACAGAAGAAGAGCGGATCTGTAAAAAAAATAAAGAATCCTTCTTTGCCAATCGAAGTGAAAAAAAGAAGGAACTCTCTGTACCTTGGAGTGTCATGCGCACACAAAAGAAACTCGGTCGAATTGTCTTTCAAGAAGGTGAGGCCATTTGTCCGGGAATGATGAGGGGAAAAAATAAGGGGGAGAGGGTTCTGGCGAGATCGACCCCCTCAAGCTTAGCTTTCCATGACACTAAGGCAAGCTAATGAAGTGAAAGGACAAAAGGGCAAAAGTTCCTGGAATGGATCGATGGAACCACAGAAAGATAAAAGAGAAAGGATCGAAGCAATATTAGGGTAGGTCATGGCATGAAGGTGAGATAGGAAGATTGACAAGGGATGATATAGATCTGGGACCTGCGAGGTGTGAGGTATGGCTCTCAGCCACGAGTCATCCGCAGGCGAAAACTGGGTGCTCCGTGCCGGATTAGGGCTCAAACAGCCAAGAAGGAGAGGAAGAGAGAGGATAGGAAGGAGAAGGCCTTTTGTGTGACATCATGACCTCCTTTGTCCTCCACAAGAGGAGGAAACCCCTCTACGGCCAGGCTCGGAGGGTTGAGGACCCCGCCCCAAAAGACGCGAATGAAGAGAAAGAAGGGAAAGGAGAGAGGAAAGAGGGAAACTGTATCCGAATAAGGTTCCCTCTCTGGTGGGACGACAACGTCGCGCCAAACACATGTCCCCTCTCATCCTAGGCCAAGTAAGGCACCCAGACGAGGCAGAGACTGTTTGATGGTGGGGAGAGGGCCTAAATAAGTAGAGAGGAGACCCACACATCACGTCCAAACGATCAAAAAAAAACAACTGGCTGTGCTCTTTGTTTGTTCTCGCACCACTGGTCCATGCATCTTGCTCAAGCCATCCCCTTTGTCCCGATTTGTTGATAGGAGTGAAGGAGTGAAGGAGAGAGGAGAAAGGAGAGAGAGAGAGAGAGAGAGAGAGAAAGAGAGAGGGAAAAAGAGAGGCGAGAGTGGAGAGAAAAAAAGAAAGAAAAGGATAGGAGAAGAGGGAGAGAGGAGGGATGAGAGGATGACTGATCCAGGTACCAAACGAGTAAGCCGATGGGCGATCGATCAGCACTGCAACCCCCTCTCCTTCTCTCTCTTCACCTCTCTCTCTTTCTCTCTTTCTCTTTCTCTTTCTCTTTCTCTCTTTTTCTTCTCTCTTTCTTTCCTTTTATCCCATTTATTTCCTTTCTTCTCTACTTTTTTCTTTCTCTCTTCATTCCACCTCACGTCTTAGCCTTCTTTCCCCACTCTTCGGGCGGACAGAAGGGTTGGGCGGGGTTGTTTCCTCATCATCCGTCATGCCTCTTTTCTTCCCACGTATGCGTATAAGGCAATGGAAGGGAGAAGACACTCGTGAGCGATCAAGTGAGAGGAGATGAGGAAAGCGAGCGATGATGAAGAGGAGTGAGAAAGTGAGGGATAGAGCAGAGAGAAAAATGTCTCATGGAAGCAGACGCTTGTCCTCAGGGCGCTTTCCCCTTCACCCCAATGTCCTCTCCGCTCGCCTCGGACGATTACCATTGGCGAGTGAGGAAAGGAGGGGGGAGGATTGAGGACAGAGAGGGAGAGAAACAGAGGGACAGAAGGGCGAACCAGCTAAAAATGTGCAGAATGGCCGTTTTGATCTTTTTTACAGTTTTCCGCCGCCTAACTGCCACGGGGGGAAAGAGTAAGAGAGGGAGGTGTTCTGGCTGAGCTGCTTGTCCCCGTACGTTGATTGGGGGCAGTGGTCACAATCAGGACAGACGACAAGGGAGAGAAGAGAAAGAGAGAGAAACCCGCCCGGCCACTGCCGGGTGAGGCGAAGATATATCCCAGAGGAGAGGCATGTCGCGGTTTGAAAAAAATTATAGAGGCCTCTCTCTCTCTCTCTCTCCAGTTCAAAGAATAGGCCCTGCTGTTAATAACCAGACCCACTCAGTCGACTCAGTCGTCGTCTTACTCTTTTCTTCTCTTTTTATTCACTCTGACTCGCTTCTTCCTTCTGTCAATGCCTGATAAAACGGCTCTCGCAATGCAGTGGCCTAGCCATTGACGGATCGAGGCCCCGGTCGGAAGAAACAGTCGTGGACGATGGTTTTTGATTCATGAATCATGAGCATATGATGGGTGCTTTTCCTTTGCTCTGGGAGAGGGGACAATCTCTTCAATGTGGTCCCCAAAGGACAGCCAAAGATGCCAAAAGCCCTGAACAGATGGGCTAGAAGACATATACAAAAGAAAAGAAAAGAAAAGAAACAAAAAGGCCAGAAGGAAGAAGGACCAAGAGTGACACCAGAAACCAGTTAATACTCCGTGATTGGACAGAACCAGTGTTGCTTCTCCAGCCTTTCTGTTAACCCACCAGTCCGTAGTCCGCAAGCTTGGTCAAGACGAACTCGTTCCCGTATTCGTGCATGGATGCCTTCCAAGGAAGGAACGAGTACAACCCATTGTACAATACACACACAAACACTAAGAGTTGATGGCCGTTTCTTGCCTTGACTTTTTACGCCGGGCGATTATCTAGAATCTGGCCATCTCCTGGTTATCCATGGGCTCGTTGGGGAGAAATGGACCTTTTTGGAGTGTACATCCACCTCTTGACGAGTACACTGGTACACTTTGTCCCTCTAGGCTAGAGTGCGTGTACACAACTTTCTCCGTGGTTGGTGAGAGGAGGAGGATGAGGATGAGGAAGCTAACCCATGGTAGACATTGTATAGAGTGACACCTACTCGTCTCTCTTACTATCCCACGCTTTAGTCTCAGGTGGTCCATATGGGGCAAAAGAGAGGCAAGAGGGCCAAAATGAATAAGTGTACCTATTACGGTAATAGAGTGAACGGCGAAAAATATTTGGGTTCCTGATCGATTATGTGAACCCGCACTCAATCTATAGCGCACATGTCCGTAAAGTAAGGGCACAGATACTTGTAAATTAACCTGCAGTGACCCAAGTCCAGGCTATCCGAACGTCCTGTCCTCCCCTTCTCTCGCCCAGTTGGCCGGACCTGTACGTGCCGAGGGTGGGAAAGTAAAATAAAGCACCGTCAAAGATAAAAAAACCCAATTCTGCGAGAGCCATCCAGAGACCAACGTCAATAACCCAGATGGGGATCCGTGGCTCTCGAATGTGCAGGCAAGGGAGTGAGTGATGGTAGTGGTGGAGAGGGTGAGTAAGGTCGCAAAGGAGTCCGGGTGCATTTCAAACCCCTTCGCTTCTGCTACCCTTTAACGAACCTCTGAGAGAAGCGCTTTTACGGAGCAATCGGGCTGCTCTTGGTCGAGTCTCAGTCGACATGTGTCTGGCTTAAAAGATGATCCACGGTCGAGCCGTCGGGCTATTTCCACCATCCTTCTGCTTCTCCAGGAACGAAGGCGAATGGAACTGAGCCATGCTTCATCAAAGTCGATACAACGATGGAGCCCGATGCAGACACAGTGTAAGGGTGTTAAGAAACCTGTGGGAAGGAAGCCTGTTGGCCAGGAACCGTTACAGTGGCATGCGCACCCTTGGGGTGTGGGAGGTACCAGAAGTACAATACCTCCTGTTTAGCCAGGAGCCGCCAACTTTCCTCCGCAAAACCCTCTTTGATTTTTCTATAAATGTTCACCTCCTCCGCCTTGGATGTCCTCCTTTTTTTTTTTTTTTTTTTTCTTCCTCTTCTTTCCTTTTCTCCTCCATTCGTCAGAGTATCTTGTATTGTCATCTTGTTTTCTTTTCTTTTCTTCTCCTCTATAGACCACTCCTCTTCCTCCACACGACTCTTCTAATCACCCCTCCCCCCTTCCGATCCGCACACATCTTTAATCCACACATACCCTCTCCTCCCTTGTTTTTTCCGCACCTAGGCGTTGTTAAATAAAGAACTACCTTCGCCCACTTGCCACCCTCCCATCCCACCCCACCCCACCTACCCTAGCCTCATTCTACCATGAGCGACGCACACGAAGGTGGTCAGACCCGCCTCTCTGCATCGGAGGAGCAGCGCGGTCGTTCCCAGTTCCTTTCCATGACCTCTCTCCCCAACTCGGGTCACCAAGTCCGGTCCAACCCTAACTCCAGAGCCAACTCTCGCACTCGGTCACGACCCAACTCCCGTTCCCGCCCTGGCTCCCGCGCAGGCTCCCGCCCTGTTTCCTGGCTCGTCCAAACCAACTCTGAGTATGCCAACATGTTCGAGAACTATGGTGGCCAGGCTTCGCAGCCACCTTCAGATGTTGAGGACAATGATGCCTCCATGGCAGAGAAAGGTGCAGTCCCACGCACCAAAAAATCGCGGGTGGGATCCAATATTGTACCGTCGAACGAAAAGATGGCCACTCCGGGTACGGTGCGTCCTAGCATGAGTCGACAGGCCTCTGCGATTGCCGAGCCTGGTCATAAAACTTTGATTCATGAGGACTTTTCTTCAGACAGCCAGAGTGATTCTGTTGAGGAGGCGCCTCGCGGTACTGTGACTCCCTGGAAGGCCAGTTTCTTGTTGGGCAAGGCCTTTGTGGGTACTGGTGTCCTTTTCCTTCCTAAGGCGTTCATGAATGGAGGTAGGCAAAAAGAAAAACGAAAGAAGAAAAAAGCCCTTTTTTTCATATCACGCAGGCAACAATGGATTCAGTCATGGCAGAAGAGAGATTAACCTAAAAAAAACTTATATTCGTATTCACCTTTAGGCATTCTCTTCTCTTCACTCTTGTTGGCTTTTGTGGCCATTGTCTGCTGTGTATCGTTCTTGCTTCTGGTCAAGGTCCGACTCGTAGTGCGCGAGACGTTCCAAGATATTGGTTTGATCCTCTTTGGCAAATGGGCTCGGTTCTTCGTCCTCTTGTCTGTTGCCCTCTCCCAAATCGGTTTCTGCTGTGCCTACCTCATTTTCGTCTCTCAAAACATTAATGCCGTCGTCCAGACCTTCACGCGGTGCACGTTCCATGGAATTCAAGAGAAATACTACATCTTCATTCCTCTTGTGATCTTGATTCCTTTGGTCCTTATCCGGAGAATGTCGATCCTTTCGTTGCCCAGTATGCTTGCCAATCTCTTTATCATCTTTGGTATCGTCTACCTTTGGTACTACAGCATCAACAGCCTCGCCCATAACGGTGCCGGTCCCAACATTGCGCTCTTCAACTCGGATGACTTTGCTCTCTTTATCGGCACTGCTGTCTTCTCTTTCGAAGGCATTGGATTGGGTAAGCACTCTATTTCTTGGTTCAAGGGGTGGAGAAAAACAAGAGTTTCCTTAAAAAAAGACGAAGCTTGTTGCTAATCATGAATGGTTACTTTGTCCTTAAAATATAGTTATCCCCATTACCGAGTCGATGGCCGAGCCTGAAAAGTTCCCCAAGGTGCTTGCCTTGACGATCACTGTTGTTGCTTTGATCTTTGCCAGTGTCGGTGCTCTCTGTTATGCTGCCTTTGGAAGCAATGTCCAGACGATCGTCGTATTGAACTTGCCAATCCAGTCTGGCTGGACGATCACAGTCGAGATCCTGTACTCGCTTGCCATTATTCTCTCCGTCCCCCTGATGTTGTCACCTGCTTCCAAGATTATTGAGCATGGTATCTTTGGTGCCAAGTCTGGAGGACAGTTCTTCAAGGTCAAGATGCAGAAGAACGTTGTCCGTGTTATCTTGATCTGTCTCTGTGCCGTGATCTCATTCGTTGTTGGTGGACCCAACCTGGACAAGTTCGTTTCCTTTGTGGGCAGTGTTGCCTGTATGCCTCTGTGCTTTATCTTCCCTGCCATGTTCCATTACAAGGCCTGTGCCAAGTCCATGAGGGTCAAGATCTTGGATATTATCCTTGGTGTTTTCGGCTTTATTGCCATGATCTTTACTCTCTACATTACGATCCGCAGCTGGGTTGTCCAGTCTGCTGGAGATACCCCCATCGATAGCTGTGCCGTGTTTGAGTAAGGTGCTAGACATTACCCTTTACTTTCTTTCTTTCCCCCCTGTACAATACAATAAAAAAAATGTAATTATCAATACACGCAAAAGACAAAAGAAAGATGCAACCATTGCTCTTGGTTCCAGAGCTTCGTATGGTCTAGATCATCCACGTGAGGAAGGAAGAGTTGGTGGCTGATTCTCAAAAAAACAAATGGCCGTCCCTTGACTATTTTTTTTTTGCTGGAAGGCTTTTCACCTCAAGCTTCTACACAGCGCCTCTCTCCAGTGCCGCCAAATCTTTTGCTCCACCCCTCATTCTACTCTCTTTGACATCCATCTCACTTCTCGACAGCGGACTCATCACTCATCATGGGAAAGGAACAGCAACGACCAGGCAGCAAACAGCGCCATGACCCACTTCATGTCCAGCTCATGGCCGGTAGTGAGAACGATCCCCTTCCTAACGGCAAGAAGCCCAGAGCAAAGACCGCTAGGAACGAGCGCAAGAACAAGCCCGACACCGTATGTTCTCTGTTGCCATAGCCACTATTCTAAACAAAACAGCACCGAAATGACATGGCTGTAAACACACATACAAGAAAAGAAAAGAAAAGAAAAATATCTAGTCACTCCAGGAACCAGCACTTAATACTTTCCCTTTGATTCGACTCGGTCTCTTATTCTTTTAGGACTATGTGGACGCAAAGCTGTCGAGAAAGATTCTGGCAATTGCTCAGGAACAGCAGGATGAGATCAGGAAAGAGGAGCGTGGTGGCCTGTCCTCTGATGACGATGATGAAGAAGAGTCTACTTTTGGAAAGACTCCTGCTTCGGCCCCTGGCTCCAACCGACGATTCATTCCCGCGATTGGTGATAGTGACGAAGAAGATTCAGATGTCGAGGAGATGGAAGGCGACTTTGGTGATATTGGAGAGATGGAGATTGACCAAAAGGACGCTGAGTTGTTGGCAAAGTTCATGCCTTCAGCTCCTCGTGAGAAGAAGACGCTTGCCGACCTGATCATGGAAAAGATCAATGCCGCCAATGCCGCCAAGGCCGCCGCTGCCGTCGAGACGGACGCCGCTGTGCCAGGCTCGAAGAAGGGTCCTCTGGATTCAGTCATGGACTATGCAGATGACGATGAACCTGAGGGTGACCGACCCATGCCCGAGGGATTGAGCCCCAAGGTCATTGAGGTCTACACCAAGGTCGGATTTTTGCTTTCCCGTTACAAGTCTGGAAAGTTGCCCAAGGCCTTCAAGATCATCCCATCTCTCCAGAACTGGGAAGAAATTCTGTACATTACCGCCCCTGAAAACTGGACCGTTCATGCCACATATCAGGCAACGAGGATTTTCACATCCAACTTGAAGGAGAAGCAGGCACACAAGTTTTTCAGCTTGGTGCTCCTGGACAAGATTCGGGATGATATTGCAGAAAACAAAAAGTTGAACTACCATCTCTATATGGCATTGAAGAAGAGTTTGTACAAGAGCAAGGCCTTCTTCAAGGGCATGCTTTTCCCACTCTGTGAATCCGGCACTTGTACCCTCAAGGAAGCGGCCATTATTGGCTCGGTTATCACCAAAGTCAGTATTCCTGTCTTGCACTCTGCTGCTGCTCTTCTCAGATTGGCCGACATGGAGTACACTGGTAAGTCTTTTTGATGGTCAAACAAAGGACTTTTATCAATTGGTTATGACTGATATAGCTAACCATTATTGCCTTACTCTTTTCTTTCTAGGACCCAACTCGCTCTTTATCCGTGTCTTGCTGGACAAGAAGTATGCTCTGCCCTACAAGGTCATCGATGCCCTTGTGGATCACTTCTTGAGATTCAAAATGGACCCCAGACAAATGCCTGTCCTCTGGCACCAATCATTCCTCATCTTTGCTCAACGTTACAAATCCGACATCACGCCCGACCAGAAGCAGGCTCTGCTGGACCTTTTGCGCTTCAAATCCCATGAGGGTATTTCACCCGAGATCCGGAGAGAATTGGTCAACAGCGTGGCTCGTGGTGAGATGCTTCCTCCACCAGAGGATGACGATATGCTCATGGATATCTAGACAAGGAAAAGACGACAATTCCCTGGGAGTTCTCGGCATTGGAGCAACGCCTCTCTTTTAATCCACCTGTGCAGCGCTCACCCCTTCTCCTCCTCCTCCTCCCCTTCCATTCACTCTCGACTCTTCATATCCAATCTACTCTCTTCATCTCTTTGTCCATTTTTTTCTTTCTTCTTCATTGTATTTGGCATTGTTCTTTCTCTTCCAAGTTGCTTAGACGACTTTTTGATATTTTTTTAAAAAAAAAAAAAAAAAAAAATTCGAAACAGCTTTTCTTTCATTGTACTCTATTATGTATTCGAACCATCCCTCCCCCTCCTCAAGAGATAATAAAACGCGGCATTGTTGTAGTGAAAGGGAAAACAAAACAAAACAAAACAAACGAATGGGTTCTTCCTATGGAACAGGGCTGGTTCAAGAGGGAAAAGGCAGCAAAGACTAGCAAAAGATTTTTTTTTTTTTTTTTTTACATGACTCTCCTAAGCTCGTTGATGGACATGTATCTCGAAAAGATAACATAAAGCTTCCTGAACCAAACCATCTGCGACTCATGCTTTTGCATGGCACCCTTCGCTTGCACAATTCCTGCAGGTGAGCTAACAAAGAGAAGTTCCAAGGGTCTCAACTTTTGTCGATGAATGTTCTGGATATGAGCTTGAGGGCTGGATCCTTCAGGAGCTGCCAAAGCAGCAGCCGCGCCACTAAAGCCCAGATATTGAGAGATCAAGGGCATCAAAGCCTCCGTAAAGACCAAGGTGATGGGGAGATCGAGAATCGAGCTATATTTGCGGAGCATTGGGACCGTCTTGAGAACATAGCAAGTCTTGACTGGGGTCTTGGCCTTGAATGTCTGGATGAAATAGCTAATGAATAGTAAAAAGGATGGGAGAGGATATGTTAAAAACAACAGGCCTTGTATGTGTTTGATCTTTGTATTTTCGTTGAGAGGTGTCGAGAATTGATAAACATACGTCAATCCAACATAGCAAGCAATATGGTTGGTGTGTCCTGACACTCCTTTCTCGTCAAAGGTGATCAACTATTGGTGTTGGAAGAGAGAGGATAACATATTAGTTAAAAGAAAAAGAAGTGCTCAAGCGTTTTCCAAAGACCACTCTTTGAAGGAGAGGACCACAAATAAAAGAGTGTGGGAGAGAGAAAGAAATCGACCCTTTGCTTCAAACGTTCTTCTTACAGTCTCAATGTTGTGCTTCTTGGCAAACAAATTCATCTGATCGCCCACCAACGAAGGATCCCAAAGCTCTTTGGGTCCATCCTTAAGTTCACTAGAAAAAGAAAAAGAAAAAGACATGCCCAAGAACTGTTAGACATCCACGAGAACTTCGTTTGTTTATCCAGAACTGCTTGAACAGTTGAATATCCAGAGAACAACTTTCTTGCATTGAGTTTAGCCTATGAAAGTGAAGGGGATAAAAAAAAAACAAGGACTTACTCGCGTTCCAGGATGGTGACATGCGATTCACGGATACCAAAGGTTCTGCAGCTTGCCAACAACTCTTTCTTTCTTGTCTCTCCGATTCCGTCGTGGTTGCCTAGATCCAATAGCAAAGTAAGAGTGTAATGGATAACGAAATTGTTAGATCGTTAACAAGTCGAGTGTCGGATCCGAGTGCCAGAAGAACCAAGATACTCTGTTTTGGCGCTTCCTGATCAGGAAAGATTCATTAAAGCAAAGGCGATCTCTATCGGATCAAATCCAGTATGCGACTTATCGAGGTGGAAAGAACAAGGAAAAGACGTGTTTACCACTAGACATGCACAGGACGCGCACAGTGTTTCCATGTTCGGGTCGAGTCAATTCAGCCAGAGTAGGTCCAAAGAACATGACCTCGTCATCAGGATGCGCAATCACGAGAGCGATGCTAGTCCTGGTCAATGGAGTCTTGAAAATCCGAAGGTTAAAGACGGCATAGGTGGCCACTGCTGTCACCAGCAGAGCGTACAGAGCGTACTGCAGCATGATGAGGTTAGTTGGAAGATGTCGAGTTGAAGAATGGCTCGGACTCGATGGGATGAAGAGACAAGTGGGAAAAAAAAAAAAAAAAAAAAAAAAATAGGCCTCCTCCCTCCGAGAAGTGAGACGCTGGGCTTACTGGGGCTTGGCCCAGATCATCTTTGACTGACTTGGATGGATCAGACAGATGCACATTGCTGCAAAGCCAAAGACGCGAGATGTTCATCACCCATGGGAAAAAAAAAAAGTAGAAAAGATAGAAGAAAAGGAAAGGAAAGGAAAGGAAAGGCCACCATGCCCCTTTGCATTCAATTGTCTATTCAGGATCTATTATCCCTAGGAACGTCGACGCTAACAACTAGACGTGTCCTCTTGGTCGTTCCTTCAGGAGTGACTGTCAAGTCCAACGGTGTGCAACCTAGCCGTTGGAGTGCGACCGAAAACTCGATCTTGACCAAAAGGAAGACGGACTTGAAAGTGCTCTCGCCCAATAGATAGACTTGGTGTAGAAAGAAGAAAGGAGGTGACTTTGACCTCGGACTTGACCTCTCAAATTCCTGCTTCATCATTCTCCCGTCAATAAAGAAGGCGCATTCACCAAACGATTGGCCTTTTTTTTCGCTGTTGTCGTTGCGTTGCCACCTTTATTTATTATTGTTGCCATCACGAGAGCATCCTGAGATGCGATTTGTTGTTGAAAGAGTCCTGAACGGAATACCCCTGAGGAAGAACATGGTTATGATCTGACGAAGTCTCTCTTCTAAACTTCACAACTTTTGCTCTGTAAACCAATGAAGGTGTCACTAGGCAAAGAGAGGTATGAATTTTCTTCTCATTCTGCCCTATGTTTGCAACGCAAAATTGTGGAGTGAGTCTCAAATCCTCAAACGGACAGGCCCCACAGCATTAAGTCTAATACAGCTCTTGAGAGTAAACACAGTGCCTTTGTTGGCGATCTCCATTTCATGCGCGAGCTCCTGCGGTATACCTTGGAGATGTATTGTGAGACTTGGATTGATGGAAATGTAAACAGGCCCTTTCATGACGACGAGAAGACCTTGTAGGCTTGGTTTTCTCTTTGGCTAGGATTTGCACTCAAGAAACCTTGGGTGTGTAAGTCTCCTATGTTCATCCGAGTGTGCTGCTAATCCTCTGGTTGCTCTTACATCTCCTTCTCTCTCTCAAAAAAAAAAAAGACCACCACGGACTCGTTTTGGCTGGTGGACACCTGATCCAGCTCGTTCCAGACATGTCTCCCCCCCCCCCCCCCCTTTGCATTTGACCCATGGACCTTTTTTTTCCGACACATGATTTTGGTTGCCACACTCCTTAGGCTTGGGCCTTAGTCAAGGGCCCTTGCTCTTCGGCATGGTGGCCTCTTCCTTCAGATAGAAAAAAAAATAGGCCTTTACCTGAGACGTCGCATGCCATTCCTCTCCTCGCGTCCCGCGACTGAACAGTGTTAAAAAAAAAAAAAAAAAAAAAAAAAAAAAAAAAAAAAAAAAAAAAGGAGAGAGAGAGAGAGAGAGAAAGAGATCGGGCCCCAACAAGTTTCGAGCGACATGTCCACAGGGTCATATCGAAGCTAACAAACATGCCCATAGACTATCCACAAGAACACATGTCTGAGCAAGGTCAGTGCATCCGGAAAGAATTCATTCGAACGAGAGAAAGAGAGAGCGAGAGCCGAGGGAGCGAAGGAGTAACTGACAGCTCTCCCCCTATGCCATAACACATGTTTTTTTTTTTTTTTTTTTGCTGCTAATCGATTAACGTGCTTTTGTCTATTCTTGAAAGCTTGATTGTGCGCTTCTTCCCTTCCCCCCTCCCCCCCACCCCACCCCCCACCCCATCCCATCCCATCCCCCCCCCCTTTCTTTCAAAAAAAAAAAAAAAAAAAAAAAGTCAATGCGACCATTGCTCTACCTCGATTGGGATGGGCCATTTTAGTTTATGTATATTACAAAAAAAAAAAAAGAGGTACTCTAAATGAGGGAGGTAAAATAGTTCTATCAAAAAAAAATAATATGTATCTCGATATCCCATTTCTCCTACTTTGACTCTCTCTTTAAAAAAAAAAAGAAGGGGGGGGAGGGGGAAAGGTGCTCGGGTCCTCTGTTCGATGGATGCGAAGGCGACTTTTGTGTGTGTGTGTGTGTGTGTGTTGTTGTTGTCATCATCGTCGTCGTTGGTTGGTGAGGTGAAGGTGAACAAACGAGCAAGCTAGGCCCAGAGGCGAAAAAAGCTTGTTAAAATTTTCTCCTAGCGTCGTTTTTTTTTTTTTTGTACAGAATTAAAAGTCCTCTTGTTGGATGTCCATGATCGAGACGTCACCTACACCTCGTTGCCAGTATCTCCAGATGCGATCCCAGGTCTTCTTCATGTGCTCTCCCTCATGCCTGGAATGTCTACGACCTCCTCTGGGATGATAAGCTCCCCGTCCGGTCTCCATATCTCCAAACAAAGGCTTCTCATAGCCTGCAAGATCTTCCTCCGAACTCACGCTATCGTGTGGTCGGCGATGTCTTCTTTGACGGGTTTCTTTCCGCGCAGCCTCAAGACTGTGTCCGTCCATGAAATCGATACCAGTCTGGTCTGGGTCCAGATACGTCGACAATCTGTTCTTGGCCTCAGGAGCAGCTCTGAAGGAGGCATGGAGGGCACCGTAAGCGTCATAGCCCTCTCGATTCCAACAACTGGCTGATCCACCATGAAGCTGTCCTACGATTCGCTTGTCTGCATCAAACAAGGGAGAGCCACTGGAACCAGGTTCGGTTGTTCCCTCATCCCATTTGGGAACCTTCCAATGGTAATTGTTCTTGCGATCGCATTCTGTCCAGCAGCTCGCTGGGAGTGAGCCATTAAAGAAGAACGAGATCTTCTTTGCATCTCCAGAAGGGTGATGGATCCCGACCACTGGGACAACGTTTGACCGGTCCACGGGATTTGACGTCCGTGCCAAGCGTTGTGTCTCTTGGCGGTACTTGTCTCGTGCAGACCGTAAATCTCTCCAGGGCGACGCCATCTTCTTCTTAATCGTCATCCAATCCGGTTCTCTCACCTCGTCATCGTTGTCATCATCGCTTGGTGAGTCAGCTGGGGGTTGGGGAACGGGGTCACGGGATCGGGATCCAGGAGCCAAGTTACTGGCAGACCAACCAGCCAAGAAAAGATCATATGCATCTGGGATCGGCTCACTGATCTCGTACAGAGTGAAATCGCTATGAGCGTAATTAGCGAGCTTGACGAGACCGTGGGCAGTATCCTGCTCATTGACGACTTCGTTGGATCGGCAGCGCAACTTTTGATGGTTAAACATCACCATGTGAGAGCTTGTATCCGAATAACCTGCACAATGGTTGGCCTAGAAATGGATGGGGACATGCGATCAAGCGAAGCGCAATTGGGCAGGTATGGAAAGGGGGTCAGCTTGGAGCGACATAACCATTCGGTACAGCCTTCATCATTTTGTAACAGAGGGACCCAGAAAGGGAGAGGATTAAGGAGATAGGAAGATCTGGGGTACAAGACAGAATTCGCTACTGTGAAATGACGAAGGGGCACGGATGGTGGGACAAGATGACGAAAGGAGGGGAACGACAGGCTCTCTCTCCACACCCACACCCGACCAAGGAGCTTCACTCTCTGCTTACCGTCAAAAAGAGCTGTCGGCCATCATTCCGAGCATTATTGATCAGGGCACCCGTGCAATACTTTTGATTGTAGTCCGTAAGGAGGACTCCAACGCTACGGCTCGGATCAAGATATTCCTCAATATGACATGCGACGTCGATATTACATTTTCCTGACATAGCCCTGAAGATCGGGTCCGCAGAAGCAAAGATGTCATTCACGTTCCTTGAGGATTGATCTGAGAATCCATTGGACTGCATCCTTGCCTCATGCTCGGGCCGTGACAAGATTGAGCCATCACCTTGACGGACTCCCATCGATGTCGACCAGGAAGAAGAGGCGTGGAGCATTGGTCGGTATCCGTGAATGATATGACTCAATTGGATCCTTGGCAGGGTCTCTGACCGGACCAACCTTGCAGGAGTGTAAAACTCGAGCAAGAGTCGATCTCCTGCAATGGGAGCGGTCGCAAACGAGCCATCGGCCTTGTTGTTGATCTCAGCCGTGAAGGCACCCAGGATGTGGTTCTTGCCCGAGACGTAAAACTCGGTTCCCGCTGGGAGATGGAAGTCAGAAAAGATCAAGTTCAAGGAAAGGGCTGACTCGGAATGAATCTCAAGTTGCCACACCATCGTTTCCTCCTCATCATTCAACATTTCATCATAGCCTCGGCCCTCTTGGGCAACGCTGAATTCTGGGGCCTTGTCCTTATTCATGCGGAGCTGATTCAAGTCCTTGAGCGAGATCCATCGTCCCGAAGAGAGGGTGTTTGTCCGGATTCCCTCGGTCATGGAAGCCTTGTTTTCGCCGAGGACAGCGTCGATCGAGACGGCCTTTCCGAACTGGTAGGCCCCGCGCGAGCCATCTCCAGTAAGTCGTTGTTCGTTCAACTCGAGTTCTTGGAGAAAGATGTTGTCCATCAATGGGAGGGTCAGGACAGGGGGATGAACCTCCCGGAAGGAGGACGTGTGGCGGCTGATGGCAGGATCGGCTGCATACGAGGCCCCGGCAAAGGTTGCAAAATGACGACCGGGCACGGAAACTTGACCTGATGTCTGCAACGGTACTGACAACAATGTCAGTGCGGCAGAGATGGCGGTTACTAGGGAGAACCTCATCTTGGGATAATGTGCGCAAGTGTTTATATGGAAAATTATTAGCACAGAGGGATAAAATGAAGGAAGTGGAGAGTGACGAGTGAAGAGTGAAGAGTGGAGAGTGGAGAGTGGAGCAGAGAATGAGAACTGTGGTTGTTTGTTATTCGTGGAGAACTAGAGAGTGAAAGAGAAATGAGAAATGGAGATGAGAGAAAAGAAAACAAAAGAAAAAAAAAAGAAAGGAGATACAGGGCCTTTAAATAAATCGAGGACTCGGGCAATCCGAACAAAAAAGACAAATCAAGTCTAAACGAGGCAGTTCTGGTCGTCTGAATTGAGGACGGAGAGGTATGAGGTGAGACAAGTGGAAAGGGCGGGCAGAAGAAGATTCCACCCCTATCGTAGGGTGCCCGAGGTTACTACTACCACTACCACTACTACTTCTACTACTGCTGCTACAAACGGGCGCGGAACAAATCTCTCTGCCATTCTGCTACAAGAGAGGATTGCCGGGGGGGGGAGAGAGAGAGAGAGAGAGAGAGAGAGAGAGAGAGAGAGAGAAGAGAGAGCGGAAAGGGGATTGGATTGGGGGTGAGGGGTAAGCACTCGGATGCAAACGTGTCCAGACAGTGAAGATGGTAGAGTAAGAGGGCAAGAGAGAAGCAAAAAAAAAAAAAAAAAAAAAAAAAAAAAAAAAAAAAAAAATGAATGGAACCAAAGTATGAAAAAGGGGGAGAGGATCCGACTGTGATTACCTCTTTTGGCCTCGATGCACTTAAGCGGCCAGGTTGACCGAGCACTGGGGCCCAGCTGGTTGGCATGCAGCAACAGTCCCCCAGACCCCATACCTGAGATCCGAGAGGGAACAGAGAAATGGTGGGCTCAGTAGCAACAAAGGCCGGTACAAAAACAACACACACGAGGCATGCACTGCACATACTTCCGGTCCTTTAGGTCTTGAACACATGCTCATTGCACGGAGACATGTACAACAGTATTATCTTGGTGCACTCACATCAGAACACACCACTACCACCTCTGCCCCTTCAATCCTCCTTTGAACACTGCCTTGCTCTTGTTGCTTTTCCCTTTACCCCCATCCCTTCCTCCTCTCCTTCCTCCCCCATCCTCGCTCCTTCTTCCCTCCCGTCTACCTCTTGCCCTTTTTAGGCTATGTCAAAGCCTGCACGCGTGATGCATTCAAATCGTGTGTTTGTAGTATTTTAATTAAAAAACGCTCATGGTCGAGTGTCATTGGCGACCGATCCTATGACACTTGTCGTCTGTAGGATTAGGTTTGAGAAGGGAAAAAAAAAGAGAGAGAGAGAGAGAGAGAGAAAGAGAGACGAAGTGGAGTGGGTATATTGGCATGATAACAATCCGAGATACAAAGAACGAGAGAGAGAGAGGAGAAAGAGAAAAAAAAGAGCGAGAGAGAGAGAAGGAAAAAGGTGTCATCTTGCTTGTGTTTGACGGATACCATCGTTCCGTAAACTGACGAGGCGCCTCCTTCTCTTCTCTCATTCTCTCTGTTGGACTCGTGCCTGTCCCCGATCTTCCCTTTCCTTTCCATTTTTCAAAAGGTCATCTGAGCAGACCTTCGTTTACCCATGGGATAAACGACGAGAGCCGATGCAAAGAGACCAACACTAATGGCTATGGCAGTGACAACCATCTGAAGTGCCAAGTTCACTCCCCCACTCATATCATCAGTGAACCAAGCCATGGCGCCTTTGAGACCCATGCTTCCGGGAACCAAGAAGAAGACTGCGCAAACGACTGCTTGGAAGGACAGTTGACGAGTCAGCCTCTGGTAAACATTTCCAAGGAACCCGATCGCAAACGCTGCCAATGCGGAGGAGACCTCTGTCTTGGTCCCTCCATAGGTCGAAGAACAGTAGCTGACTGCGTACCCCACAATTGAGAGGACTGTCGCAAGGAGCCATTGGCGGGGATGGGCCTTCAACCAAATGTTGAGAGAGATGGCGAAAAGGGGCACAAAAAGGATGTTCCATTTGGGGTCGAGTTGGGTCGAGGGGCATTCCGCGCTGAACTTTTGTTCTTGTTCGCTTCCGTGCGAGTGATCAAACAGGGTCCAGAGAGAGGCCCCAATCGTCAGACCATAACCAAGCAAGAGTGAAAAGACTACCGCATAGAATAGCCGGACGGATCCAGAGATGATGTGTCGAGAGCTCAACTCAAGGATTGCGCAAGTAATGGTGTATCCAGGTAGGATGATCACAATCCCCGCTAGCTTTACCGCCCCCTGACATACGTTCTGGCTTCGCAGGGCCTCGGCCACAAAGGCGACCACAAGTGACATGGTTATCTCGCAGATATGAGAGTAACTCGTCAATTTTTCCGAGAGCCAAACCATAAGACCTACTGCTCCACCGATCAGGAAAGAGACCCCGGCGTCGATCCAAGAGCCCTTGAAGAACATGGGAGCCGTACTGAATCCAGCCACTGCATATGCAAGAACAGTCAGGAACCGCGAATTGGCGTCCTTTTCGGCATTGATTGCGTCAAGTTTCATAATGGCCTCGTCGACAGGCATTGAGGCATGGGTCACCATCTTATGGACCTGATGGACTAGTGCGCATTTGTACATGTCCAGACCTGCGGAAACCTTGAGCAAATGGGTCTCGGAAGTATGGGTCTCATAGTCAGTAAAGGCGACGATCATGACATTCGGCATGTAAACGCATTGCAGGTTCAGCTCCAAAGCCTTGGCGGAATTGTCGATTGCGTCCTCAAGGCGATGCGATGGTGCGCCATATTTGATCATTGACTTGGCTAACCGCAGGATATAATCCTGTCGCTCAAGGATATCAGCCACTGCATGCGTGATCCGGATTCGTTCCTCCTGTGTCAAGAGTGGACTAGTGCCTCCGGGACTGACGAAGCCATGACCAGAGCTTGGACTATGATCACCCGCCGAGAACGACGCCCTAGGCGAGACATTAGGCGATTGTATAGGCGAACAGGCATTCCCAAACGAGGCCGCAAAGACATTGTCGAGATGAACTGAGTGTCGGTGTCTCTTGTTGGCGGAGAGGGCTGTAGGTTGAAAATTAGAGAGCGTGTTACTGAATGCACCGGCGGGAGGGGTTGAAGGTAACTTTGGGTATGTAGCGAAAAGAGACTTTGTGGTTAGGGAGGCTGTGGAGTTGTTGGCAGACCGGTTGTAAAAAACTGGGCGTCTACTCTTTTCTCCTCCCTGGACGCCTTTTGATGGATGGCCACGTCATTGAGGGGAAGGAAAGATATATATATATATAGAGAGAATATATATATATATATATATATATATATATATATATATATATATATATATATATATATATATAGATATATATATATATATATATATATATATATATATATATATATATATATATATATATATATATATATATATATATATATATATATATATATATATATATTATATATTATTATTATATATTATATATATATATATATTATTAGATATATATATATATATATATATTATAGAGAGAGAGATATATAGAGATATTAGATAGGAGAGCAGAGAGAGAGAGAGGTAGAGAGAGATAGAGAGAAGTCAAAGATGTTAGCTACAGCTGATCAAGAGGATGGCGTGCAGGCATGGTGTAGGAGAAAGGGGAAGGGATAAAAGGGAAAAGGCAGATAGACAGACAAAGCAAACTAAAAGAGAGGGAGCAAGAGAGCAGGAAGTTTGGTATTGTCGCACATCACCCGACAATATACATACCTTTGGATGACGCGTATTACCCTGCAGTTTCAGGAGGTTACTGAGCACACCAGACTTGGAAGGCTGTCGTGCAAGATCAGACGCGAATGTGACCTGTTGTTGTTGTTGTACAGAAACACCAGCAACAGAGACAACAGGAAGATTGTGTCCCAGGGGCTGTGCCTGGGAATGCGACGTCGATTTTGATTGAGACGGTGTTTGTGCTATTGGTGGCTGTGGTGTTGATGGTATGTGACCGAGGTGAAAGAGCTTCGAGAGTCGATTCTGAGTCTTCCTTTTGTTGGCCTTTTCTACAGAGACAGGCTCAATCTCCTCAATTTCGACTGGGACCAAGTCTGAAGGAGCTGTTGTTGCTGTCGACGAGACTTCGGCTGTCCTTTCAGAGGGGGAGGGGCTTAGTCGATCGGCAATCGCCTTGGGGAGCTTTGTCATGCCTTTCCGATGAGGAGGCGTCCCTGGCGGAGACGAATTGGCGGGCGTTGAGACCAAAGTTGAGGCGGGCGTAGAGACCTTCGAACCCTTCATCAGAACTGCCTCTTCTTCTTTTGTATTCCCATCCTGGCTATGGCCCTCGTTTTCCTCTTCTTCTTCCTTGGACTCGTTGCTTTCTACTAACCTGGAGAGAGCACGCTCCAGGGTCCGGACATGGTTCTCAGTGGAGTTGGATCCTCCTGGAGTGGTGACCGTAATCTCGAGTTTGTCTGTATTCAGAAGATCAGCAGAGTAGGAGCGTCTAGCAATGACAGGCTCGGGCACTTGGATCCGAGGGGTATTGTGTCCTTGATTTGATTGGCCGGAGTGGTTGATACCAGTGCTAATGCTGATGTGACCCTGATGTGATGGGTGAATAACTGAAAAACCTGGTCGCTGCAACGTTGTCGAAGAGCTAGGTGCAGAGCTGATCGGGTAGACAGGATGTTGGGACCGTTGGTAGGCAGCATTCAGGTAGTAGGAGCGAAGGCCACTCGGTGGTGTCCCTGGAGGCGAACTAGAAGCACTGCTGGTTCCAGGACGTCGATTTGATCCGCTACTGCTGCTAGCGGAGAGGGTATTGCCTTGGGTATAGTTCCCGCTCATCCTGCTGGGAACTGCTGGACTAAAGCGAGGAATAGGAGGGTATTGAGATGGCGAGGCATGGGGAATTGTCCTATGGTTGCGTTCTATATTGAGGCTTGCCTGAGAGGCATCAAGGTGTCGTGGTGAGGAGGGTCGTGTTGAAGAGGAGGATGACGTTACTGTTGTAGCCATGGTTTGTGTGGAGGAAGAGGACGAGGTCCGAGAGGCATTGGCATTTCGGTCGTGCATTTTGGATTCGTGCAATAATAAATAGATCCTGTCAGGAGAGCGGTGCTGTTTGTTTGTTCCACAAACTAGTGCGCTGCGTGGTGGATGCAGATCGCCAGAAGCTGGAAGGTGAGGTAGTGTAGGGGCAGGCTGCGAGGGAATAAGAGGGGTGGGGGATCAGTGTCTGCAGGAGCACTGCAACCAAACCCAAGAGGTGTGGGTCGAAGGAAATGGGGTTGAGATGAAGAATGGGGAAGAGAGAAGAAAGAAAGAGAAGAGAGAAGGGAAAAAAAGAAAGAGAGAAAATTTTCGAAAAGAACATGAGCATTGGAGATGAGCGATCGATCTCGCAAGGAGCAACCAGGATGGGATGATGACCCACGATGAGATAGCGACGGAGAATACGAATAGACATAAAAGAGGAGACTGAATTCACTTGGGCAACGTGGATGAGCCAGCTCGTTTGACCGCCGCCCGATCCCTTACTGCGCGTTTGCCCTGATTGCTGTCTGTCTGGCGTCCAAAGGAGAATACTCGGACTGGATTGGTTACTGTCACCAAACTGGTCGACCCACATTATCCTACTCATCTATGGGCTGCCAGTCTCACTGCCAATCAATCTACCAGCAGCTACAAGGAATGGATGCCTCTCTAAGACTGCCCAACGACGACAAATGCATCTCTAAAATGGTGGGGAAGGCGGAGAGTGGGCGAGGGAGGTAAATGGCCCACGCAGAGGCCTGTGAATCTGTTTTCTGGGCGCACAAATTGACTGTTTGTCTGTGCTCGAATTAGGTATTTTTCCACGCAGAGCCTTAGCCGAGGAATATCACCATCCGACGATGAGATGGCTACAGAGCAACATCTAACCAGTGCCTTCCTTCGCCTCTCTTTTCCATGCTTTTCGCTCTCTTCACCACTCTTGTACAGCCTTTACTTACTCGCTAGAAAAGAGTTACTAAAGGTGAGTCGAGAAAAAAAAAAAAAAGAACAAGTACCGACCTGACTATGCTACATTTCTCTCTCTCTTTTTAGAAACGGAATCAAGTGGAGATCGAAAATTTGAATCTCCAGCACCTCACGCCGACCGGCTCATTCCTTTTGCTGGCTCGACTCTTTCTGTATCGTAACCCCTTGTCACCTCATCCTGGACCACTCGCAGCCCTTCTTCGAGGCGCCCCGCCAAGTTTCAGAGGCAAACACGGAAATGGCTATCCCTCCTTCTTTGTCCAAAGTTTCTGGGCGAGCGGCCACCGAATGAACCCTGTAAAAAAAAAAAAAAAAAAAAAAGACGCCATACAGTCCGTTACTAGACTATCACTGCCGTTATTGCTGCTCTCGTTACTAGTCCACCACTGCGTGATTTAGATGTGGGAAACGAAGGTCCACGATTCTTTTCTTTAATAGGGCCATCGAGCCCTCTTCTCCTCGTTCCGTTGCCCAATGCTCATTTCAGCCTTGACCTCGTTCCTTTCTGCTCACCAATCAACTTAACGCGCCATGGCACCAACTAGGGCTCTACCACACCCCCCGCCAGAGAGGAGGAAAGAGAGAGAGAAAAAACTTAAACCCAAGAAAAAGAGTTGACATATCCGCCAAGAATGCCAGAAATGCTAGCAATGAGGTTTCGTATAGAAGAGAAAAGCGGGAAGTCAACATTTGGCTCTGTTTAATGGACTATGTACACCTTTTTATTTTTTTTCATGTTCGTTGTGCGGGCTGGCTTGCATTAGATGGTTTTTTTTTTTCTTCACAGAGACATGGTACAAGGAGGTACGAAACAGCTGATAAGAGGGTGAAAGGAAAGGGGAAAGGCATGAGCATTGGTGCAGACGTAGTAAGACGTTACGTAGTGCATGACATAGTCTTGAGGGGAAATGAAAATAGCTTTTAGAGAAACAAATAACGGTCATCAAGGACATGAATTGAGTGTATGGAGGGACGATACTTGTTCAAAATGAAAAAAAAAAAAAAAAAGGGAAAGAAAGGCATGTGTAAATGAGAGACAGGGGTATCGTTATATGTTACAAGGATCGAAAGGTGTCGTCAGGTGAGTAGAAGATGAAAAGGTAGAAGAAAGAGTCGCGCTGTCAAACAGAAAACGTCGAGAAAGGATAAAAGGTTGATGGTCCTGTCATAGCTCTTCGCACGTTGCTCATGCGAACATTTGGTTCGTTACAGAGTGAAAAGGAAAGGCTCCTGAAATGTGTAGGATCGTGCAGGTCGTGGGATAGTGGTGGCCCTGCATTTTTTTTGGTAGTACCAAAGAACAGAACAAACAAACAAAAGCGAAATAGAAATGCAAAGGGAGAAAGGGGAGAAGAGGGAGAAAAAAAAGGGTAGAAAAGTAGGCACCCTATTGCTTGGAGCCGAAGCGCTTGCCCCAGCGAGTCTTGGTCTTGGGAATGATCTCGGCCAGCTTCTTGGAGTGCTTGCCAGCAGCCGACTGGAAATTATTTAGCATTCCCTGGAACCGGTCGCTCCACTTTTGACCCTCAACATCCCATCGCTCAGGACGAACATCCTTGACGGCCATGCTCGAAACGGCAAGTGGAGAAGAAGGCTTCTTAGAACGACCAAACCGAAAGTTGGACGAAGTTGGCGTAGGGGGCAAGGTCGAGACAGGAGATGAAACGGCTGAGTGCCAGATAGTGGAGGCATCGCTCCGGTCGGACATGTCTGACGCGAATGAGGAGCTCGAAGGACGGCCGATGATGGGACTGTAGTACACGGAGGGCGACTCGACTTCATTGTTGGGGAGTGGAACACTCTTGACTGGAGGCGCTGGGGCAGGCTCTTGCAACGGCGACACAGCGTTAGAAGTAAAGAGTGTAGAGAGAATTGAGGTCCTTCGGTTGACCAAGAATGAGGCTCTCCTCATCTGGGACTCGATCGCCAAGAGCCGTTGCGAGAGAGCATCCATGCTTGATAGAGATGCTGGAGAGAGTAAACCAGGCGAAGTTGCGACAGGCGTTGTGGCCGACCCAAGGCACTCTGAGGATGTAGTATCGAGTTCATCATTGGGAGTGATCACCAAGACTGGTGGAAGTTGGGCAGCCCTGTGGCGCTGGCAACGTCCGTTGGAGGCTGGTTGAGGGGAGGGAAGCGCGTGTGGGTGTGGGCAGACATCGTCTTCCGTCGGAGGAATGATGACCACACCAGGTGGGATGGCCCATTGGCGCTTCTTGCTGGAGTGCTCGCGGCGCGACTTGGGTTCGCTCGCTTTGCTGGAGGCACGTTGGGGAGGGGTAGGGAAAAGGGTCAGAAGAGTGTCGCTGCTCATCTTGGAGACAACACCCTCATCAACCTGGGAAATGTCATCCTTGGCGAGGGAGAATGTACGGGGCGAAAGGACAAACTTGGACTCCCGGCGGGGTCGCTGAGTAGCGTTTGTCTGGATGCTGAGCGGCGAGTGGTCGATACGGGAGTTACCCTTCATGGCGGTGTCAACCATATCGCAGAGGAAACGGACATTGGCCTCAAGCAGAGACTGTGCTGAAAGAGGAGATCGAGCCCAGTGAGTTGTCTTCTTAGTAGTCGAGGTGTTGATCACTGTATTGATGGTGGGGAGAGCGTGCTTTGGGAGGATGTTGAGAGGTGCGATAGGTGTGAAAGGCACCATCGATGCTTTAATGGCAAAGGCGTCCATTGGTGCGGGTCGGTGCTGAAGAACAGTGCGCTGTCTGTGGATGCTGGAGTGCGAAGAATGCCACAAGTTGAAACGACACGTTCCAAAAGCTGAGCGATATCAGTGAAGAGGGAGGTAGCAGGAAATGGCGGAATAATGAGACGACACTGGTTGAGGAGAAAAAGAGAAAGAGAGAAGAAAAGAAAAAGAGAGAAACGGAAGAGGGTCGCCCCTCGACTTCCCCTCGCTACTTATATGAACTACACGACCAACGGACCTTTTTGCCCCTTGTTCTCCGGCTCAACGGATGCTGCGAGACCCTCTGGAGGCGATCTCCGGCCGGTTGCCGGTTATGTAACACACGGGCTAAATGCCTTTGGCTTGCCCGTGCGTAGGCCCATTAGGAGACATTTACCGTCCCGCTCGCGTCCCTGCACCAGGAGGCGTGGTTGTCTGGCCATTTAACTGGCAGACGAGCAAGGAGACACAGAGGACGCCAACAAGGAATCTTGCATGAGAGCCTCCAGGAGAGTCCGCCCTTGAATTGCAACTAGAACGAGATGCATTCTAACTAATTGCGGTCGATACCGCAGTTCGTCCGCACCGCAAGTGGAGCTCTTCAACGGTGGCGATTCCTGTGGACCATTGGTGAGAGTGCCAGCGGATGCATGCACGTCGTGCATACTTGCAGAGGCGTGGCTGTTGCGAAAGTGTATTCTCGAAACGCGTACTTCCTGGGCATGAATCATGAAATGTCCGGTCCTTGCTCCTGGAAGTCTGCCTTTGCGTGCGAAGTAAAGTACATCCACTGGGGCGGGATAAAGCTGGGCTCCCGCATGAAATGCGAGATGTTTGGAGCCCGTTGGAACACTGAGCTACCTGTCATCGCAAGGAGAGGATCATGCAAATGCTGGGACGGCGCGCCATTGGTAGTTGCCGCAGCAGCGATGCTAGATATTGGGTACTCGACACATGATGCTGGATACCATCCCGGGACTGAGTCACGGAATGGCAATATGGGGATGATGGAGAAAAGCAAACAGGGATAGTTGGCTGGTTAGAGCAGAAGCCATTGAAGTGAGAGAGCGCAACGGTACTTATTTTTATCGCAGAGAGCGGCTGCTGGTCCTCTGCCCGGCCCCCTCCTTGACACGATAAAGAAGGATGGTGTTTGAGATGTGTTCTATGGGGAGGACGCTACCCAGGAGAAGCCAAACTTGTTGTAGCTCGTTCCCGCGCGCGGGCCATCCCCGTTGTCCAGTCCAGTCCTTCCTACACACAGACGCACAGGGGCATATATAATCCCGACGTGTCTCGACCCGCCCGCTGGTCCCTACTCCTCCATTGGGCTAGCCACTAAGCTGTCCCTCGGGGCTGAAGCCTGCGACAAACGCGAATCCCGATGGCCCCGCCAGCGAGAGCGTGAACGTTTGGCAACCTAAAAGCGCCGTTATTTCTGGAGCCCACACTAACAATCACAACCGTAGCCATCTCTTGATGCATTACCAAGTCCAGGCATTTCAATTCGGTTCCATTGCAGTTGTTGTCCCACAATCTGTGATCATCATTAGGTAAGAGAGTTCATCTCAGTTTATGCGCAAATCCAACATGGACTCGTGCCAATCCAGCAGTGCTATGGATCCATGGGCACAGGGAATGCATGAAAAGGACAATGAATGACTAGGGATGTGGCGCTTAGAATGAAAGAGAGTATTGATCATTTGCTGAGATTGAAGAGAGGTCTTGAGCACAGGCCAAGTCAGATGCGGGCTTTTTCGCGTCGAACGTGCAATAGCCTGCACAAGGCACAATGCAGCGGCATCTGGCTTGCCGCCGACGCGACTGCCGAAACCGACTGTAGACTCCTCAAGGATCGACTAGATGCTTGGATTGGCACATCATTTGCTCCGCACCTTGTGAGGGACACTGGCGATGGAGGAGTGGATTCAGGATACACTAGACCACCATCCAAGGTCAATGTCCAATTTGACTTGACCTCCCTTATTCCCACTGCTGCCTGGACAATAATTGAAAGGATAGCTTTTTCTTAATTTTGTCAAAGTTAAAGCGAGTAAGGAGTCTTTACTGTCGCATAGTTAGCAGAATATGAATCGCCGAATGGATAGCTACCTCACCCTGCTTTCTAAAGAGACGCTGCTTATCTTCCTCTCCCTAGAACACATACTTTGACTGTAAACTCACGAGGATGAGGTAACTGGAAATTATATTCGGCCCACTCTTTCCACTTGAACTATTCTTCGCTATAATAGTCGAATCTGTTGGTCCAATAGGGCTGCAGTGACTTACTCAGGATCACTCTCCCTTGTGGAGGTAGCGAAATTCGAGTATGGGCAAGGCGCCTACTAAAAGTCTACCCAGATTGCACCTGCCTCGATGGAGCACCGATCGACATGCAGGAACCTAGAGCTACCCACCACACAAAGACAGCTAGCCAACGACAGAGCCAGGGCGAGGGCCCACACAAAGGAATAGTCATTGAGTGGTAAATCCCAAGTGAAGGGAGAACAGGCAGTCAGACTTGAACGGAGCGCCGAACAACGAATATTAAAAAAGAAAAAAGAAAAAAAAAATTGCCTCTCCTCGCCTTTGCTCCTTGAACTCGACTGTCTCCTGGACTCTGCGCACCGCGCTCTCACATACGCATATGCGCCCTTTGTAGCCTGGCTATCCTTTCTTTTTCATCAATAAACACGGACACACATGCCCGTGGAGGCTGACCGGGCCCACACAACCTCCCATCGGGTCCTCCATATTGGTCTCGTTTCCTTAACCCTCTCCTTCCGTTACTCCACCCTCAGCTGAATCACACACAAGTCCCAAAGAAAACCTCGAATCGCAAAAACGATTCCTCATTGCAAACATTGCATTGCGCCCCATATTGGCACTACCTCTCCCTCTCTCTCTCTTCACTCATTTCTAATTCTCAACACAGCTCCAGTTGCTGACTGCTACCATCGCTAGGAACCAACCCGTGCTCCCCGCCTCCTTGTTGCTTCAAGGGTTGTGAATCCGCTCCAAACTAAACGCATTGAAGCCTCGCTCATGACATCGAGGACAATACCCGATTGAATCTACTGCATTCCCCCCTCTCAATCGGCATCCCATTCCTCTCATTCACTTGGCTACCGCAACAGCACCTGTGTAGAATCCAATTAGACATCTTTTCATCAGTTCTTTCTCTCTCTCTCTGTCCCACTGCCCATCAGATCAGTGTCCCTACAGCATGTCAAGTAAGCCTTGGAAGGGGAGAAAGGGAAAGAAAGGCTGTGCCACACAACTTTTTCCCCTGTCCAACCCCTTCTGTTCCTGATACAACTTTGCTATCCCCTCGACGCGTCTCGGGTTTTGAGCAGAAACCTTACCTCCCCGCCTAGTCACAAACTGACGAACAAGCCCCTGTCCCCATCTGTCCCCCATGGGCACCTGATATTGTTGCTCTCTCGTTTTCTCGCTTTCTCCTTCTAGCGCACTGGAGACGACAAAAGGTCCAAGACCACAAGTTTGACTTTATCGACGTTGAGGACTATGTCGACAACTCGTTCTGGCGCAAGTTCAAGTACTCGCTTGTCTTTGCTGTCGTTATAAAGGGCATCCTTATCTACTGTGCCGACTTGTGGTACGGCTCCTGCTTGTTTGTCAAAAAAAAAAAAAAAAAAGAGCACTTTTCAACACACTCACCTTTCTTTCTCTCCTTTCTCTTTCTCTATCTCTCCCTTCTCATTACCCGTACCCATAGGACGGCAGTCAACTTGCTAGTATCGGGGACATGGAGCACTAATCTTGGCGTTCAAAACGGACGTATTCAATATGGTACTTGTCAACGCCTCCTACTCCAAATCTCGCTGCCTCGGATGTCAGCGTCGTCACTCGCTCTTGACACACGTCTTCTTTTTGATTACTTAAATTGTTTTAGGTGGAATTACCATCTCTTTTCAGATCTACAAGGTGAGCTAGACTGAATGTCCCAATTTGATCAAATCTTCCTTTGAAAAGTATATCCAAAAACTATCCATTTGCTGACAAGCACTTCTATTTGCCAAAATCAAACTGTGTTCCTAGTGGATTTTTGCCGCCTGTATTGTTCTTTCGTTTGTTCTGTTAGCATGGGATATCAAGAAGGCGGTCGCCATTATCCAGAGTCGAGATATCAGTTATGCGTTCACAAGCATGATCGCCTACCGATACTACGCCATCAAAAGCTATGCTCATTTTTGCCTCTTTCAACGTATCCACAACTCTAAAAAGAGTATCGATGAAGTGGCCTTTTTCTGCTTTTTCACTTTTAGAGGTAAAGTGGCTCCATACAGCGTATAGAACAAACGCTTCGATTTTTTGGTTTTTTTCTCTCTATCCCTTCATTTTCTGTCCCACTGAACTCACGCTGACTCTACTCTATTCAAGGATGGAAGCGACTCATGTTCGCTGACGGCCCCAGACAGGTTATCAATGGCATCATCCTCATCACTGTCATAAACAAGAACAGGACGACCTCCGGAGAATGGGATCTAGCTTTCTGGAACTATCAATTCCCTTTAATGACCAAGATCACGATGGGTGTCATGACTTTTACATTAACACTCTGGATTACATCGGTCCTCCTCATGCTGGTGGCTGTTTTTCTTTACATACCACTGGTGATGCATATTCAAGGGAATCTGAAGGAGTTCTGCTGCCACAAGATTGACAAGAGGTAATGAACCATCTTTTATCTGGTTGTAAGACTGAAGGTACAGACACAGAAGAAGATGAAGATGAAAACGAAGAAAAAACAAAGAATTGTCAACTACAAAAAAAAAGAAATTGACTGAACGTTTATCTTTAGAATTGATGAGATGATCAAGAAAAAAACAAAGCAGCGAGCTCAGGAAGCCGCCAAGAATGCAAAGCAGGGTAAAGGTGGAGAAGCAGCACTCCAAAAGCCCACACTGCCTAATATTGACTTGATTGAAGAAGGTGGCCGAAACTCACCCGTGCCTGGTGGGACACCAAGACTGGCCCCTCAGACTCTATACTCTGGCTCGCCTGTCATCCGGAAGGCCCTTATCAACGAGCAATACCGGCGCAATCACCCACAGGCGCCGGCTCGCCCTTACTCCCCTGCTCCGCGATCCTATACCCCAACTTTGGAGGACGATACAGACACTACACCATTACGTCATGACAACCACCAACAAGCGTACCACAACAGGGCCTTGAGACGCCATGATCAGCAGTATGACTTTTCAGATACCCGAAGTGAAATCAGCGAGAGCACACAAAGCGCCACTAGTGGCTATCCTCGGTTCCCGCCCAGACCATCATACCCAAGTCACCGACGTCAGCCATCAGAAACAAGTACTGTCCTGAGTGGGTCTAATCACGGTAGTGTTGTTAGTGGATATAGCACCCGTCCTGTCCGACCACACCCACTTCAGCACGGTCATAATTTCTCGAGAGACAATGGCATGGGGAATGGAACCAGCTACGGAGATTCAATGATGATGACTGACCTGAGTCAGACGCCCCGAGGTATCTATGGAGGATGCCACGGGCCACCTACAGGTCTCGGAGGAGGAGTTGGGAATCATACCAAAGGAAGCGTCCATGGGGGAAGTGTTCATGGAGGAAGCGTTCATGGAAGTAGTGTTCATGGAAACAGTGTCCATGGAAACAGTATCCATGGCGGTAGCGCTCATGGCGGAGGAAGTGTCGTTGGAGGACCAGGATACATGAATCAACAACGTGGTCGGTACCAACAGTCGCAACTGCCGCATCGCAATCGACCCTACAGCTAGAGATAACTTCATATGTATAATAGTAATCGTGCCCTATAGATTCGCCGCGACTGGGATTAGATGCATGTCGATTTGTCCTTAGGTAGCACGGCAACGTTTTTTGTTTTGTCTAAACAAGTCATGGGTATGTAGTGCTGAAGAGTGAAGTACGAAGAAGAGCAGATGATATAGGAATTTGGAAGGCAAATACGACCTCCTGCATCGTTCCTAGGAAATGGAGAGAGAGAGAGAGAGAGAGAGAGAGAGAGAGAGAGAGAGAGAGAGAGAGAGAGAGAGAGAGAAAAGACGGTCCAGGCATGTGGATGCCAATAAGAGTGGGCGAATTAGGTAGGTTGGGGGTGGGAGAAGATATGTGAGTAAGGGAAGACACGGAGCATTTGTGAGGTGTGCGTGCGTGGGAGACGCCAATTGAGAGGGTGGGACGATGTAGGAGATGTATTCCATTATGGACCACGCGTTTTGGCCGTGCATGCGTCTGGCGTGCCTCATTATCTATCCCTCACCCCCCCCCCCCGCGTGTGCACGCACTGTCGCGCACGATTCTTCCTCCAGCTAGGTGGATTGTCAGCCTGCAACAGATCCTTCGCGCCCTAGCATTGACACGGACGATGAGAGAGAAGGGAAAGAGAGAACAAAGGATAGCAATGGGGCTATAAAGTGTTGCCAAATGCTTGGCTCTGACACTCTCTTTTCTTGAACTCTGATCGATCTCCACCCCCCTTGCTTCCTCCAACGACATTAACCTCTTCCAGTTATGCGCTTCATCCTCTCCGCCCTCCTTGCGACTGCCCTCTTCGGTGCCATCGCCACTGCAGATGTTCAGCACGGCCAGCAGGCTGCATTCCGGATCGAGCCTCGTCATCTTCACCACAAGAAGTCTCATGGACGCCATCACCATCAGTCCGCATCGCGTAAGCACCGCCGCGACCTTCAGGAACCTTTAGTAGCAGCGGCGGCTATTGCTGACAATGTTCCCGTTCTTGCCGGTGCTCCTCCGGAGAACCGTATCGATGTCGCTGGTGCAGTCCAGCCTCAAAAGGCTGCTGCTGTGGAGTTCCGCCGCAAGGCATCGCACCACCATGGCAAGAAGGCCCACCACAAGCACGGCAAGAACTCCGCGCACCACCACAAGGCCGCTCACCACCATAAGAAGGCCTCGCGTCACCACAAGGTCTCGCGTCACCACAAGAAGGTCTCGCACCACAAGAAGGCCTCGCACCACCACAAGAAGGCCTCGCACCACCACAAGGGAGTCTCGCACCACCACAAGAAGGCCTCGCGCCACCATAAGAAGGCCTCGCACCACCACAAGAAGGCTTCGCACCACCACAAGGCCAAGCGTGCGCTCGAACTTCACCGCAAGAAATCCTCGGGACATCACAAGAAGGCCTCTGGATCGTGCAGCAAGCACCAGAAGCGTGAGCTTGAATTGCACCGAAAGAAGCACTCGGCACACAAGAAGGCTAGTTCGTCGTGCAGCAAGCACCAGAAGCGCGAGCTCGAGCTTCATCGCAAGAAATCCAACCATAGCCACAAGAAGGCCTCTGGATCGTGCAACAAGCACAACAAGCGAGCATTGGGACTCCACCGCAAAGTCTCCCGCAAGGGCAAGAAGGTTCATCACCACCGCCATGGCAAGAAGACGCACCACAAGCACCAGAAGCACTAAACGTAGAGAGATAGAAGACTGCCAGGACGAGCAGTATGAATACCTTTTTAAGGCCTCTGTATATAATTAAATCGAGCCTTCCATAATATCATCTGGGTCCGAGCCTGTTCTGTTTGAGGGTTGTAGAGGAAGAGACGCGGCAAGGAGTGGTGGCCTAGAGCAACGAGGGCTGGGAAGTGTGAAAGTGGATAAGCCACCTGTTGGATGAATTTATCTGGGATCGGCTCCCCCCTTGTACAGATCCTCCTTTCTGATTGAACTCATTCACAATGGTGGGTTATTGGGCTGCCGTGACTGCGTAGCACAGGACAGAACTCAGCATCACAGGGGAGGAAGGAACAGGGAAATACGATGGGCGGATTTGGAGCGGACACCCATACAGCACCAACGAACTTAGCATTGTATCCATCGATCCATCGATCCATCAATCAAACTACCACCCCGCCGCCATAGCGCCAGTTTACTCTCCAGCGACTCTGGAAGTCAGCCCAGCACCCGGAACCCGACATCGGATGGAGAGATCTTGTCTAGGCATCGGACCTGTGCTAGAGGTCAAGACAGCGATGATGACTTTAAAGAGAGCATCGTCCCATCATCACCATTGAACAGAGTCCGATGCAACGATATACATCACCGCAACAGAAACAACTCGGAAAACAAAGAGTTTCTTCAGCACACTACTTTCATTTGTAATCAGGAAAGGAGTCTTCAGGTTCTTTTTACGAGCCTTCTCGACTTGATGATGGATTCAAACCTGGGCTGATCACAGCTCGTCAAGTATCGGAAGAGGCGCTTCATGCAACAACACAACTACATCACCAAAGATTGCGCCATCTCAACCTTTCCTACCTAGGCGATGGCATCTACCCCCTCTCGCAGACTCAGAGAGTTGTTCAGCGTTATTGACCGATAGCGACTCCTTTTTCTCTTATCCAACCTCTGTTAATAGCGCACTCCTACTTTCCAGCGTGTCGTTGAAGTCGGCCGTGTCGTCATGGTCAACTATGGCCCCGATGCCGGCAAGCTCGCCGTCATTGTCGATATCATTGACCACAACCGTGTATGTGCCCTACTATCCTGGAGAATCTGGGGGAGAATGGAGTGGTAGCCCGTAGAAAGCACTTTGGAAGACAAACACAACATTTCCAGCAGGACAACAAAACGACACATGATGGGAAACACCTTGAGCTTTGAAGCACACTTATTATCGATAACCCCAACATGTCCTTCAACTCCCTTTTGCAGAGGTAGCATCAAAAGACAGCGAAAAAAACATCGGGCGCTACTACTGTAGGCCAGAGCTTCGGTTTTCCGTCTCTTGTTTGCAACCCAGTATCAGCTTCGTCACCAGCAGGGATAACGATCCTTAGCATCTCAGAACCCAGGTGGTATTTTGCACCGTCACCAACTTCAGAACGATATTTACTATCTGAAGGAAGCATCTGCCAGGAAGAGTTCAAGTAGAATACTTGGGCATTAGAGATCATCGACATCCATTCCCCCCACGACTCTATTTCTATCAACGCTACGGACGTTCCTGCTTGATTGTTCGAGACCTTCAGGACAGCACGATTGAAGAAAAAGAAAAAAGGACCTTCCCTAACCTCTGCGTTTATCTTATTTTCGGCTGCGGTTTTCCTTTTTTTTTTTAGGCTCTCATTGAGGGTCCCGCCACCGGCGTTGCCCGTGCTGCCCACGCTTTCCGCCGCTTGACTTTGACCCCCTTGGTCGTCAAGATTCCCCGCGGTGCTGGTCAGGCTGTCGTCAAGGCTGCCATTGAGAAGCAGGGTCTTGCTGCCTCGTGGGCCAAGACCTCGTGGGCCAAGAAGATCGATGCCCGTGCCAAGCGCGCTGCTGGCTCTGACTTTGATCGCTTCAAGCTCATGAAGTACAAGAAGCTCGTAAGTTTTGGGATTCCCTCTCTCTTTGTTTTTTTTCACGAAAGGTCTTTTTATTGGCTGAAAGGAACTTTTGTTTCCTTGGGCGAAAGCAAAGAAGAACAAAAAGGAATTGGAATGGAGAGAGAGGCCGCTATGAGAGAATGGGCTGATCAAGAATGTATGCGACTGACACTGTCAAAACACCCTTTTTTTTTTCTTCCTCTTCTTTATAGCGCCGCGAGATCGTCAACAAGGCCGTCAAGACCATCAAGGCCTAAATGGTCTTGGAGCTCTTCATACAGATCGGCTTGTCAACGAGAAAAGGAAAAAATAAAGCATCGTGAACTTCGTGCCCAAAAAAGAAAATGACCTGGTTCTTTTTTTCCTTACAGCTGCAGTATTAGACGATCATGGGAAGAAATTTGGAAGAGAGAAAGAGCATGTGTGCGGCGATAAAGAAGGGTGAGGGGGACCAGTGTACTCTGTTTCAAAAGAACACACAGACCAAGTAGCCAGTCTTCATGGTCTGTTCCTTGACACTCTAGTCTACTCTAGACTCTACGACAACTTTTATTTAATCTGCCCTGCCATTCCGCACCGTCGTTGATAGCCACAACAACTAGCTTTTTTTTTTTTTTATAACAATCTGTTTCCACAACAACTAGCTATTCAAAAGAAGTGCTATTTTGGTTCTAACAAGTTGTTTCTGAAAGCAATTAGTTGACCACCTTTGCAGATTGTAAAGAAAAGAAAAGAAAAAAAAAGGATAGCATTATAGGGCAAGGTGGCAACCCTTCCTATGTTGACTACATGTAGCTGTTGGTCCCATACAATGACCATCCGACTTGGAAACGAAATAGGCAAAAGTAAGAGAACGCCAGATGAGACAGGGTAGAAGGTCCGGGGGGGAGGGGGCTCTATTTTTTTTTTAAAAAAAAAAAATCTAGCCCCCGGCCACCTCTTCGCGGTGGCAATCCTCCATCAACCATAACGGCACCATGTAGGCAATGATTAAAGTAAGAAAAGCCCATCTATCCCTGGCCACCGCAGAGCGATGATCCTCCCATGAGTCCCACAAGTCCTCACCAGCCCTCTCACAGGAGGGGGGGGATCTGGGCTGATATTGCGGCCGGGAGAGAGAAAACTCCGATGTTTTCAGTTTGACCAAATTCATGTACAAAGGATACTCGGAAATACAATATACAACAACCGACTGTCAAAGTCAGAAATGGTGTAAAGCGCCATTGAGGAGGATCTTCACCTCTTCCGGTCCTGCTTGAAAAGAACGGAGGTGGAAAAGCATAGGAGGTTCGGATCCGAGTCTTCTCTGTGGGATCCCACGTTTCTTCCAAGCAATACGAACTATGATATATTCACCCGCATAAACCGAAGTAATCCTGTATCGCTTCAATTCAGACTGCACTCGATTCTGTCGGGTGTAGACTGTGAACTGTGGATATGAGTTCATCTTTTTTTTGGACGAGTCTATCAGATGTACTGGCCCCTCTCTCACACGGGCTAGTAGGACAAAGCTAAACTTCGGGACTCCCGAACGTTAGTTATCGTTCGGGACTGTCATTTTGCCACTTAAAATTCGGGACCCACAACCTCTTAAAATTCGGGATTGCGGTCGCTTAAAATTCGGGCTGCCACGTCATAAAATTCGGGATTGTAAACTTCGGGAGCAATTTCTACATGTTCTTGCTTTCGTTATTTTTTTTTTTACGCGGGTTTCCTGCGATGCTCTGGCTGCCAGTGCGACGTTGTGCACTCCCAGGGTGATAGTGCAGGTCCCAGGTAACGATTATGGGCTCTCAAAAAAAAAAAGTAACGGACAAAACAAACAAAAAAAAAAAACAAATAAATAAATAAATAAAAAAAAAAACAACAACAACAACACTGTGAAGAATAAACCAAAAGAGAAGACTAAGAAGCCATCAACCGATGGGTTTAGAAGCGAAAAGATAGGCTAGGGAGGTTGGAGAGACGCAGGTTAAAAAACTAGCAACCCATTGATGGACTCTGTTAGGCGAGGCGAGCCACAGGAGGAGCTGAAAAGGTATTAGTGGTGCGAGTTACCGACCCTCGATCCCGGAATTTTTAAATTTTGGCCAGCCCGAATTTTTAAGAGGTTGTGGGTCCCGAATTTTAAGTGGCAAAATGACAGTCCCGAACGATAACTAACGTTCGGGAGTCCCGAAGTTTAGCTTTGTCCCGGGCTAGTACACTCAAGGTTTTGGACCATGTGCCCTCCAACCTGGGGCCTCGGTTTCCAGAATTTTTTTTTTTTTTTTTTTTTATGGGCCCCGTTAGGGGTTTTATTCGTCGGCGCGCACTCATACCACGGTCTGCGGACGTGGCCAGCTAGTTCACAAAAACTACACTATCCTACAACAGAAGAGTAGAGAGAAGAAGGAAAAGGTGGAGGGTGACCCAGAAACGATATAGCTACTAGAAATACAAATGCAGAGAAAGGGAAAAAGACCAGGTACAAAGACGGTTTCCAGAATTTTGATGCTCTGTGCGGAACATCAGCTTCTCTCAGTTCATATCAAAATGTTCTTGATGTCCTCGTTAGAGATTCTATTTGTTGGCGTGCACCTTCCCATGTTCTGAAGATGTAACCATCTAGTTTTCAAGACAATCTACCAAACAAATGGAGAAAAGAGAGAGAAAAGGAAAGGTGGAATGCGATCCAGAAACGATATAGCTACTGAGAAATATAACGCCTAGAAAGGAGGAAATGATCAGAGTACAATGAGTATCAACAGAGAGAGCAAGTCAAGGGCTGGATCTACTAAGGGTCCGAGAAGTCCGAAAGTTGCGAGAGTGGCTCTCAATCAAGCAAGTCAGCGTCAGCAACATCTGTCCAACATTGTTGCTGTTGCTGTTGGTTCATTTACGAAGAAACTAAAATACTGTCTACCAGCGAGGGTCCTGTGTGCATCCAAGCTTATGTCCAGTTTTGTGAGTGTCTTGAGCTACACAGGTACGATGACTGACTAAAAAAAACCAATTGTCTCGCAATTACAGTTGCTCTCAAAAAACCGTGCCTATCATCATAGCGCATTGCCCTTTCAATCGCTACTTCCATGGAGATGTACGCTAGATGTGGAGCACTAGTAGTACCCAAAGGTCAATGCGAGGTGTACTGTGCTAGCCGAATATCAAGCAGATAAGAAGTCGCACGCCGTTGGATTATCTTCTGCTCATGATTGCTTGTTAAGAAGGTATTTATTAGGTTCTATTTGTGACAAAAGTAGTAGAAGCTGCGGCAAAACTAGAAGGCTTCAAGTAACGCCTCCAGCACTTAGGCATAGTAGTATGGACGATCAAAGACATGGAATCGGTGGTTACGAATTCCTTCTCCATAAAAGATGGACGGGAACCGCATGCCCTTTGGCACCTGCTCTTCTGAAATCTGCTCGTATTTTTCCTCCTTCTTAAACTCTTCGATCGATTGAGTCTTGTCCCATGAAGTTGGATGATTCTCCAACAACTGATACTTGCCCACCTGGATCTCCGTATCCGTGATACCTCCGTGAGAGATACGTGCATATCCTGTCCGTTTGACGCCACGGAAACCCAAGTATTCGCACCATCGATCCCAGTCCGAGACTTCAATGTCATGGATATGACCTCCATTCATCAATAGCTCGTAGATCTCCTGACCTTCACCGGGTCTCGTGACTACATAGCCCAAGAACAAGAATGGGTTATTGGATTCGCGCATGATCCGACCCAGCTCGGTCGTCTGAAGTTGACGATCCAACAGGTCCTCCTCTTGACCATTGTGAGAAACAATAACATCGACCTCCTTTCCATACACATCCAAGGTGGCATGAATGGCGCAAGCCAGTTCTCCTTTGGGTGAAGGTAGCAGATGATGGGTCGAGCGCTTGATGGGAAACTTTGAAAGCATGGTGCATCCCCAAGTGTGCTTTGTTGGACCTGGACCATAATCGGCATACATGTTCAGGTCCTCAGCCAGGAACTGGGTCAGATCACGGTTGCCCATGATCATTCTCTGCAGATCCGACTCGAGTAACCCAATCACATCCAGTTCCAGATCCCGGATAGCATCGCGCATTCGCATCTCACTATTCCACATATCATTATCGATCGCAAAGTGAATCGTCCAGATACCAGCTGTGATCAGTTTGTGCTCAGGGTGATAGGGCTGTGGAGCAGAACGAGGTACACGGCTTAAGCAAACAAGGACAGAGAGAACAACCAGTGCCATCAAAGTCAGTTTAGAGTATAGGCGCGTGGCCATAAAGGCGGTTCGGGTTCGGGTCTCCACTAGGAAGGATCCAGCAGAAGGGTTGGCATTTCGAATACCGAGTAAGATGCAAAATTGCATGGCGATCAGGACATAATCTGTATG
Organism: Mortierella sp. BCC40632; assembly: GCA_011634665.1. Lineage (NCBI taxonomy): Eukaryota > Fungi > Mortierellomycota > Mortierellomycetes > Mortierellales > Mortierellaceae > Mortierella > Mortierella sp. BCC40632. Next base: position 213,258 of record WAEK01000001.1, read on the forward strand.
TTCCCGCATGATCTCACCGCCGGGAACAAAAGCATAGGCCACGACCCAGACATGGGCCAAGGCCAGGATGTTGTAAGTCATCATGGCAACAAGGAATGTTCTGCCTGGAGGGTGGCGGCTTAGCGACCGGATCAGGGTTGGAAACAGAGACAGTGCGTAAATTGTGAAGACGATACCCCCAGCAAAGCTCAAGTTTCCTTCATATACATGCAACACTGTCAATCCCAAGCTTCCAACTGCCCACCACTTGATCGAGGTCGCCAATGGCCGTTCGGCCGACAAAACCAGACCGATAGCCATGGCCATCACAACCATTAGGCCACCTGCGACTGGGAAGGGGCCAGTGTTGGGGTATCCGCCGAGGGCCCAGCGGCCAATTGTCGAGGAGTCTGTGTACATCGAGTGCATACAGAACAGATAGCTTCCTGCACCAATCGCTGCCCAGACCCAGCGCTCGCCCACCTTGGAGCTTTCGATGGATTTGGCTTCATTCAAATGGGGTTCCTTGCGGACTATGACCTGAACAGAGGCCAAGATTCCGAGTAAGAGACCAAACATGTTATGGCCTCCATTCTCGGCATGCATAATTGGCCAGATTGGGTTGTTGGCCCACCATCCCTGCTTGACCACATTGTGAAGAACTAGTCCCAAGGCCAGCGATAAAGCTCCACGTTCAGCGCGCCCATGCTGGTGTCGCTGTCCAAAGAGGGTGGCACCCCAGGTCAGGAGCGAGATGGAGACGCCCAGAGCGACTGCCATCAGGCGATAGGCGGGATCCAGAATCTTGTAGGAAAGGACGCCTACCAAGGACATTAAATGAAAATGTCCCTTCTTCCTGTCGATCAGACGGCGCAGTGTGCTGATACCCAAGAAAGCAATAGTGACATTACAGAACAAGAACGCCTCATATCCTGAAAGTCCCATGTTCCAGAGAGGGAAATACCAGATCATCAATGGTAGTGATGTCAACATAGACCAAAAGATAAAACCTATATTTCAAGTAAAGTCAGTCAGAATCATGCGTTAGCAAGATGATAAAATAGAGCCTTTCATTTTCTTCATGGACTCGCCACGTCGGAAACAACTTACCGAGGTAGACATCTGCAATAAAAGACAAAGCCTCCCTGGGTCTGACTTGATTGAACACTGATGTCGACTTGCTGCCGCCTCCAAAAGTCCTGAGCTCGTTGTATGCACCAAAGTCATCCTTTTCGCCCATGCCTACGTCCACTACACGCAGCTCGAATGTCTGAAAGTCGATCATGCAGACAGAGTCGAATGCAAGGTCAGAAATGATCAGAGACCATTCAAAGAAGGCATACATTGTGTAGGCTAAAAACCATCCGATACCGAAGGACACAGCCAGTCAACAGCCAAGGAGAGAAAGGTCAGTATTCCGCTCAGGAGTGTAATATGTCTTTGAGGACCAGTTTTTGCAATTGAAGGACTATTACCTCCTGGGACACGGTGAACATTATGCTGGATAAAGTAATATATCATGGGGACCAGGGCACCAAAGAAGGTATAAGCAAAGATGCGTCTATACTTTTGAGCGCGACGGTTCTGAGGTGCGCTCTTGATTGTTCCGATGACATGGGGTACGGTGCAGAAGAGGTAGATCATCATAGCAACGTCATGGATGTCGTGGTCGTCGGACGAGGTGACATAGACCCAGCCGCCACATGCTACCGTTCTGATGATGTCGTTTGTTAGGAGGAACTTTGCAAAGCGCAAGGAGCCCTGAGGCGGGACATTGCGAACAATGAGCAGATACCAAAGGTAGCACAGGATAAGACGAGGTCCTGGAAACAACAGTCAAAACACAAACAGCCAAAAAAATGTATGCAAAAGGGCGGCGGTCAAACGGGACAAACGGTTAGACATTCCATGTCGCGCTGCATGTAATAAAACCACTCAAGCACTGGTAAGGAGCGCCATCAGCGTACCGGCGGTGAGTGCAATCAGAATCTGACAGATGTTCCTTTCGGGGTACCAGTCTCCAGTTGTTGCACTGACGCTTGGGAACCATTCCTGATTGACAGAGAGAGAGAGAGAGAGAGAGAGAGAGAAAGAATCGATCAGCGAAAACCTTTTTTTTTTTTTTTTTTCATTGTAAAAAAAAAGCTTGGCTGCGCATGTTTGCTCACTGCAGACCGGTCTTCCCGGTGGACGGACTTACGTCGGGGTACCCAGCAACCCCATTTTGAACGATCTTGTAGTAATGTCCATAGCAGCCGATGACGAGTGCCAACAAGAACGCGGCTAAATGTTTTATGTGATCAATTGAGAAAGTCAGTGGTTGGTTCACGAAGAAAGGCAACGTATTCTACTAGGAGAAGGAATAGGGTGACCAACAGTCCTGAAGACCAGTCATCGGGTAGTGAGAATGCTCTGTCGAGTGAATGATGGAATCCAAGGCATGCATCTTGACTGGAAAGAAATTGAGACAGTGGATGCGCCGCTTTTCGTATGGTGAGAGGACCAAGGCACTCTACTTACAGGCTCCAAAGACGGTGTGAGCAAGGGGAATAGTCCGTCCTGGGATCTGTTCAAAAAGTTAGGTGAAAAAGAAGAATGAGGCGATTAGCAATGATAATCAGAATGTGTGTTCCATGAGAGCATTTGGTGGCTCATGCATACCCGTGAAAGCACGGCACCCTTCTTCTCGGCGAGGTTAACCATGGACGGCACAGGGGTGAAAGACAACAGGAGTAGGCGTCGGTTAGGGAGAATCAAAGGGGAAAGAAGAGAAGAAGGAAGGAGGAAAAAAAAAGTCAGACCAAGAGAGACAAAATCTCAAGGACACCTACTACAGCCCACACCCGGGCCTTGACCGAGCGCCGTTCTTTGTGTCTGGTCCGAGAGAGAGCCACAACGGAGTAGAGCGTCACTCTGCAGCCGTGGCTGCGTTTATTGCGGGAGAATTACGATGCGGGGATGTGGTATTGTGTGGCGGAAAAACAGGTCGAATATGGTTACGGTATCTACATAATGATGCACTGCTTGCCCTTCTTGTCCTTCTTGCCCTTGGCCTCAGCTGCTGCTGGCGCCTCGGCAACCGCTGGCTCAACGGCCTTGACCTCTGCTGCTGGAGCGGGAGTAGGTGCGGCTTCGGTAGCGGGCTCGCTTGGTGTCTCGACAGGTGGCTGTGCGGCCAACGCGTCGGCGGGTGTTGCTGTCACGGCCTCAACAACGGCTGTAGCGACTTCTGTGACCTTGTCGGCTTCCTTCTGTTCAGCAGCAATGAATGCGGCCTCAGCAGCAGCAGCAGCCTTCAACTCCTCTTGAACGGCCTTGACCTCGGGGTTTGACTCTGCAGCAGCCTTCTCAGCAGCGGCCTTCTCAGCAGCGGCCTTCTCAGCAGCAGCCTTCTCAGCAGCAGCCTTCTCAGCGGCAACCTTGGCTTCCTCCTCAGCCTTCTTGGCAGCTTCCTCAGCGGCGGCCTTTTCTTCAGCAGCCTTTACCTCAGCAGCAATACGAGCAACCTCAGCTTCGGCAGCAGCCTGGGCTTCGGCGTCTTTGCGAGCGGCCTCCTCGGCAGCAGCCTTCTTGATGGCCTCCTCCTCAGCAGCCTTCTTGGCGGCTTCCTCTTCAGCGGCCTTCTTAGCAGCCTCCTCCTCGGCAGCCTTCTTAGCAGCCTCCTCCTCGGCAGCCTTCTTAGCAGCCTCCTCCTCCTCGGCAGCCTTCTTAGCAGCCTCCTCCTCGGCAACCTTCTTAGCAGCCTCCTCCTCAGCAGCCTTCTTAGCAGCCTCCTCTTCAGCGGCCTTCTTGGCGGCTTCCTCTTCAGCGGCCTTCTTGGCAGCCTCCTCCTCGGCAGCCTTCTTGGCGGCCTCCTCCTCAGCAGCCTTCTTAGCAGCTTCCTCCTCAGCAGCCTTCTTAGCAGCCTCCTCCTCGGCAGCCTTCTTGGCGGCTTCTTCTTCAGCGGCCTTCTTAGCAGCCTCCTCCTCGGCAGCCTTCTTAGCAGCCTCCTCCTCAGCGGCCTTCTTAGCAGCCTCCTCCTCAGCAGCCTTCTTAGCAGCCTCCTCCTCAGCAGCCTTCTTAGCAGCCTCCTCCTCAGCGGCCTTCTTAGCAGCCTCCTCCTCCTCAGCGGCCTTCAGCGGCAGCCTCCTCCTCGGCAGCCTTCTTAGCATCCTCCTCCTCGGCAGCCTTCTTGGCGGCTTCTTCTTCAGCGGCCTTCTTAGCGGCTTCCTCCTCGGCGGCCTTCTTGGCGGCCTCCTCCTCAGCAGCTTTCTTGATGGCCTCCTCCTCGGCAGCCTTGCGAGCAGCTTCAGCAGCAGCCTTCTCCTCGGCCTCCTTGCGAGCGGCTTCTTCCTCGGCAGCCTTCTTGGCAGCCTCCTCAGCGGCAGCCTTTTCCTGAGCTTCCTTCTCCTCCTGCTCCTTCTGTGCCTTGGCCTTAGCTTCGGCCTCTTCCTGGTCCTTCAGCTCCTGGTCCTTCTGTGCCTCAGCCTCAGCCACAGCCACGATAGCGGGCTCCTCAGCGGCAATGACAGGGGCGTCCTCCTTGATCTCGGCGGCAGGAACGATGGCAGCTTGTTCTATTGAGCAACAATAGATGAGAAAGAGAGAAAGAGATTAGATCATTGACTAGGCAAGTGTTTGAGTGGCTAGGTTCATAGACCATTTGCGCCCACCCCTCTCCCTCTCCTCCGGATCCTGAAGCACGGGATCCAGGCCCAATCCCCGTAGTCAGCTGCCCCGCTGCCCCGCTGCCCCGCTCTCTCCTATTGGGTGGAACTGGGGTCTGTGATCATCTCCTATCCACCTGGGTTCAAAGGACGATCAATTGTGATTGCCTTCGAGTCCCATCGACCTCTCACTTCCTCACGAATACACAAATACCCCACCTCAACTAAATGCTGCGGCAGTTTAAAAAAAAAAAAAACTGCTTATCAGCCTATCCACCATCCTCCTTGCAGCGACTCTATTTTGCACCATTGGGTCTGTGTGAAAAAAGAAAAAACACGGCCTCGAAAGAGAGACATCCTGCGGCATGTTCTCCCAGGGCTGGATAGGGGTAAAAAAAGAAAAAAAGAAAAGAAAAAGGGAAGTGCAGGGGTAGGTGAGGTGGAAACGGGAAAGGGCTATCAGGCATGTCGAGGAGACGAATGGTCTATGCAACGGTATCGAGCCAGCTGGACAGGGGCCCTTTTCCTCTTCCTCAGGAGAGAGAGAAGCGTGCGCGGATATGGGAATGCGTGAATAAGTGTGTGTATGTGCGTGTGTGTTCGATATCAATCCCGCAAGCAACAAAAGAACGCGCACGGAAAAAAAAAAAAAAAAAAAAACACACACACACACACACAAACGCACACATATTCGCACACACAATGTGGAATATGGATGCATTCAATGTCCTCCATGGTTCGAGCCCCCATCTTATCTTCATTCCCTCTCACGCGACCAAGACCATCTTTACTGGAACAGAGATAAAGAGAAAAAAATGGCAGCAGAGCAAGAGCCAGCCCTCACTGCAACCCACAGATCGGTCGCAAAAGAAGAGCGTCTTGGTCACTGAATCCACTTTGTCACCGGGAGTTATCCAATGCAGGGACTCCTGAGAGAAGATCCATCCTGATTCACCTGGGATAGCGCGCGTCTTTGTCAAAAGAGGAAAAAAGAGAGAGAGAGAGAGAGAGAGAGAGAGAGAAAACAACGAGACTTACCAGTGGCAGACATGATGCGTTAGTATGTGGTTATGGGCGTAACAACGAGGGTGTAGAATAGGAAAGTCGTAGAGCGATGGTGAGTGGTCGATGGATGAGATCAACAAATGAGAAAAAGGGGGGGATGAGTTGTTGGTCTTGATGCGGACGATGTAGGCGATGGTCGGATCTGATCTGGAAGAAGAAAGAAGAAAAAAAAAGAAAATTTTATTTTTTTCCACCTTAAATACGGCACCCGCACCGGACACACACACACTCTCTCTCTCGCACAACACATGCCTGAGAGACCTCTGCAGGTTCACCACCCACCTGCATCCTATTGCATTGATACCGACACGTTCCCGGAGCAGACACACAGCAGTCTCCCGTCATCCTGCATGCACGTCTTTCTTTCTTGCCGTCTTATGCCCGGGCCAGAGTGACCCGCGCGGTGGACAAGACACCCCCTCCCCCGAGAAGGGGAGTGGATCCGATCCCCTGCGCTTTTTTGAAGAATACAGCCCAGCAGAGGACAGACACGAGAGTGAGAGGAAGGCACATGGTTTTTTCGCCTGGTCCAAACCAAGCCTCGGTCGGTGCCTTTTCTCTGTGTCCCACGCATTGTCATTTCTCTCTCTCTCCGTCCTATTCCTGGCCTTTTTGTCTGGGGCTCTCTGGCCCTCGCGAACACTCCGACAGCTGGTCAGAGGCCCACCGGGCCAGCCACGGCCGTCCTGGCACATTTCATTGCGAGGGCTCAGCTGAGAGAGCAAAGGGCGGGGGCGAGAGAAAGAGAGAGAAGAAAGAGGAGGCCCTCACGGGAGCCAGATGTTACCAGTCCCCAGCCTAGACCCATTCCTACTCTTTCGCTCTGGCCATCTTCTTACCTGGACTCTCCTCTATTCTGGTGATTACATCCTGACGAAGCTCTCTCTCCTGCAGGTGGCTGTCGCGTGTCTCTACATACCAACATGAGCGCGACTCAGCTGCTCGAAAAATTGAGCCAAAATGGGGTCCTTTTCTCCAGGATCCCCCTTTCTCTTTATCACTTCTTCATGTCCTTGTTGTCTCTCTCTTATTTTCTCTTCTTCGCTCTCTAGCAACCTCAACTCTTTGGCTCTCCTGCATATCAGACACCTCGTCGTTAGCTATATTGAAACCAGACAACAATCCTCGGTTCATTGATTGATTGACATCATAGCGGAGCCCTGCAGGACCCTGATCTTGATATCTTCCTAGACTATGATTTTCTCTTCATTTAGCTAGCTACCACCACCGCATGTGTCCCCTCCTTTTTTCTTCTTTCTAAATCGGGGGCACAGGCACGGTCTTGACAACACATCCTTCCTTGCCTCCATCAATAAACACCACAAATCGTTTCACATCCGCTAATTTGCCTCCACTGCTGTTGGAGTTTCTGGACTTGATTTCCGTTGAGACCTGTGCATAGTCGAACCTGCCCACGAGATCTGTATATCCGTCCTTCCAGAATGTTGTCGCCTTGTTGCCTTGCTTCATTTCCGCATACACCTTCACATAACCTCCACGGATCGGCTGACTCTGAGCCTTGGTCACCACTCGGATCGTACCCGTTCGTTCCAGACACTGCACGGCGATCGTCTGAGAGTAGTATGCTTTCCAAGTCCTCGTCGCTGCTGGTGGTGTTGTTGACACCGAGATGATCACATTCGTCTTTCGGTACTTGGCCAACACTGGAACTTCCAACACATTTTCCTGTGGGCGCTTACGCGAGACAGTCGCCGACCCAGGTTCAGAAACAACTTTGTGGATATCGACTCCATTGGGTTGGATCAATCGGAAACTCGTCGATGACTTGTTATCTGTTCTGTTCGAATCGCCCGACTCGTTCGCTGATCCACTCGACGCCGTATTGGTCTCGCTCTCACCTTGGTCACTGAACGTCAAGGGCGAGGCAGAGAACATGGTCTCGGCATCGATCGCATAGTACTCGATCTTTAGCTCTGAGGCACCTCGGTGACGAACCACAATGGTACTGTCATTTCCGATCTTGAAGTCGACCGAGACAGGTACATCTGTCTCCTGTTCGTCTTCATCCTCATCCGCTTTGTCGCCTGCATCCTTCATTTCCTGATCTTGTTCAGTAGACTCGATCTCTTCAAACGTTTCGTCGTCATCCATAAGCACCACATCCACAACAGAGCATCTCACGATCTCGTCCACATAGTGGCCCATATCTTTGAAGAGCTTTCTCCATCGCTTCACGGGATAGTTTCGGTACTTGTTTACGGTCTTTTGGACTGCCTCCAGGTCCAGTTCTGATGTTATTTCCCGTGACTGGTCCACTTGAACCTCGACACACAGGCTGAGGTACGCCTGCAGGTAATCAAATTGCATCTGTTGGAAGTGACGATCATCTGTTTCCATATTCTGTTGTTCTTGTTGGTTCACGAGTTGCCTCAGCTTGGTAAAGAAGGTCTTGGCCTCCTCAATTCGATCCTGAGTCAGCAAGTAGATGATTAACATCAGCAGGTCCTCCACGTCATGCTTGGGCTTCTCGCTTAGAAGTCGCAAAAAGTGGTCATACTGGTCCTTGAACTTGTCATTGAGAATCTTTGCATCCTTCGTGGCCTTGTGAGCTATAAAAATAGAATTTAAATGCTTTGATTAGGATAGAGATCCAAAATAATAATAATACAAGAAAACTCATGTCCATTTCTGCGAGACATAGTCGAAGCTTGTAGAAGAAAAAAAAAAAAAAAAAAAGGATCTCTCTCGTTTCTTTTGATATAGATTTGCGTACCTCGTGCGTTGATCAATGGGAAATACTCCAGGTAATGGAACGACGATCGGATCTGGTTCAAGAGCTCAGGTCGGCGGATCAACAGGCGTGAGGTGAACCATTCAGGTACCATATTCACAATGCTCTGTTGTTCAATATATTCTCTCAGCAGTCGCTCATCCTTCTGCACAAGGCTCACACTCCAGATCCTCTGGTTGAACTCGCCACGAGCACGTAGCACATCCGTCACCTTGATCAAGAACTCCTTGTCTCGATACAGTCTTGGAATCAGGATTTCGACTGGCATCGATTCCAGTGAGGTATCCTTTGAGAGCTTCTCAAGAACTCTATCCTGAGAACCGCGCGAGAATACAAAATTCCATGTGGCGGCTTCATCGGGCTGATCGCTCACCTGTTCTTCAGGCCCACTTGTACGGACATGAAGAGTGGTGGGTCCTGCATAAGCAACAATATTGTCATAGTCCGAGACATGTGCTGGGTAATGCGAGTAGTCGCCCTCCTTAGGGAAGTAGAACTGATACTCGTACTCAAACTTTCCATGAGCTCCTAGGTTAATATCGTGTTCAGGCTCCAAGTTGTTGTAAACTGAGATGGATCCTGTAGGGAGCTGGCATTCTAGTTGAAGCCTCTTGGGGTAGGGTGTGGAGTCTATCCAATGTACAAATAGTTTAAAAAACTAGTAAGCAATTCATCCTTTATCGTCTCTTCCATGATCAGTGACATAATCCAATAATCCAAAAGTGGTCAACTTGAACTTACTCATCACTACAACATGGACACCGTAGCTCTCTAGTGGCCGGAATTTCATTCCTGACTTGAGATATCTTCGTACAGTTGTGCCCAGTTTTGCGTCATACTCCTCCCGTTCCAAGGTCAAGAAGTACTGTTGGGTCACAATCACAGATCCGTCAACAGGGGCCTCTTCGATAGCCTATTTTTTAACCAATCGAATGGAGATAAGATACAGTTTCAAGCTGTTAGTAAAGCATAGTCAAACTACAGGGATGACTGTAATGGTAACTTCGCTTTCTTGATTCTCTACTTTTATCGTTCCTCCTCCTTTTCTTCCAGAACGACTGTGAATCTTACCTTGGTCGAAGAATGGAAAACAACTACAGGAGAACGCGAGGAGACGACCAAATTTTGGTCCACTGAGCGTGTCACCAAAACGCCGGGAGGAGCGAATTCCACATCCATTAAGGCAAGAGTGGCCATGGCATCAGTGAATGATCCTGCGTTGGCCAAGAAGTTCTATTATGAGAAAACAAAATAGATCGAGTTAGGCTACTATTTTTTTTTTTCTCTTTTTCTCTTCCCACTTTCTTATATCAGGAAGGTATTCACGAATTACCTGTGATAAGAACGATCCACCATGGATTTCATCCCATTCCAGGAAATCCAACCAAAAGGCGTTAGGCGTACTCCTGCCCTCTGGTCTGAAATCCCGCCGTTCGTAATAATAGGTTTCGGCCATTTCCTTAGTAAGATCTACAGGCTTGAATTGTTGTCGCACAATATGTTCAGCCCGAGAGATGGAAGGAGCAGGGGGCGGAGGCGGAGCGGCTGCCGACCGAGAAGATCCAAAAAGGGCTGCTCCGCTGGCGATTGGAGTACTTCTGTGCAGCGAGCCGAGACTCAATGGTGCAGCTTGCCTGGCTGAAAACGAAGCAAGGGAAGCACCGGGCGAGGAAGGGGAGTAACTAGGCGAGGAAGGGGAGTAGCTCTGGGCCGCCATGCGTAATGCTCTCGGTTCGCCAGGGGAGAGTCTACGTCTTGCGGAAAAAGAATCATCGATAAGTACTTCCTTTTTTTCACATACAACCTCAATTTCGATGCATTTTTCTTGAACACAGTATTCCAGTATAGCATCAGAATCATCAGAACACTCGATGCTATTATCCGCCATGAACGAAGAGATGTTCAGCATTTGTTGAGTGGCTTGAGAAACACGGAGAAATACCTTTATCGCAGGGTATTAGCGATAAAGGTATATTTACAGCCAACCCTCTTAAAAATGCTGTTGCCACCTGGACCTTATGACAAAGTACTTACAAAGCATCTGCATCAGCTATAGACTTCTTCTTCTTCTTGTGGAGGTTGTCAAATTCAGGAAAGTCTTCCAGCGGTCCGGATTTCATAATGGTTCTGAACAGCTTGACGTCATTGGCAACCTTTCGGTTGAACACACGAGCCCTGAACCATTGAAGGATGACAGGTTTCATACGAGGGATCCTTTGTGCCAACAGACACTTTTCCATACATGTCAGAGCATTAAGCGACTTCAAGTCGGTGTACTTTTCGAGCGACAGTTCCAGCAGATAATCATCCATGAAGGATCTGATCAATTTGTTCTAAACCGATTGTAATATGAATTCAACGAACATAATAGACATACTTGTCAATAACAAGATATTTGTGCAGCTCGACCACTCCATTCAAAACCCATCTTCCTTACCTTAATGAAGGGTGCTACAGTCGCATCAAAAAAGGCTCTGTCCTTCTTGTAAAGGAACAAATTCAGCTCATGGCAGTTCCATGACGAATATTTTTCCTCTTTGGCTCCATTGGAAAGTGTGGACCAGCTCGTAATGAATTCGAATTTGCGTAGATTAGACTTGTCTGCTTCGAGTTTGAGAGTGGTCGACATCAGATCGAACAGCTGGGTTACCGAGCTGATAACCCGGATGGACGATGTTGAACTCCCATTGGTTGCAAGTGTCATCGAGCATGACTCCTGCTGTGCATTAGAGGATGAAGAAGAGCTAGCAGTGACCAGCTTCTTGGGATCCAGAGGGATACCTTCCCGCTCGCCAATATAGTGACTTCGGTAATCAAGGGTACTCTTGAACCTCAGATCTCGTGTCTCAAGTACGAACGTCTCTTCAGCTGGGAGCGAAAACGTTCGTTGGAGTGACTGGGAGCCATCGGTTACAATGATCTGGAGAAATGCTGTCTCCTTGAGCTGCTCGATTGGGATACGAAGTAAACCTGTGGTCTGGTCCAGCTCCAAGTTGGCCAAGACAACGCTTGGATGTGCCAGGAACGTGAAGAGTGGCAATGTCATGGAAACATCAAAGCCATAACTCAGGCTTTGACCCACTGGACAATCCATACCGTCTAGGTAACCCCGCGCAGAGACATTGCGCATGGATCGAAGGTCCTCATCCGCCATCTTTTGTTCAGACATAGTCGTGGTAGCATGAGCCTATGAGAGTAGAGTAGAGAGTTCCAACGAGTTAGCGTTTCGGAAGAAAATGATTAGTAAGTAGTAAGGGCATCACGAATGGCATATCAACAGACTTTGCATCTGTCGGCTACTTTACCCATGGGGTCAGCAACAGGCTCGGCTTTGACAAAAAGTTACCCGCCCAATGGTTCGTTTGAGACTTTCGGTTTATGATATACTGGTACTCTTCGCCGAGAATTCGTCCGGTCCTAAAGCTTGTCCTTATTAACTTAGCCTTTGCCATCTGCCAGGGGGCGTTCAATGTCAGCGCTCTCATTTCATTATAAGTGCTTTGGGGTGGCACAAATTTGGATGCAATGACGCTGATCCTTGTCAGTGGAGTCCAGTTGCAAACTTGGATGTCTACTGACTGTTCGGCCGAATTAATCGCCACAGGTGGCATATAGAGAGGGTGCTTGGCACTGTCAGGAATCTCAACCATCGGGTTGGAAGCCAAGTGGAAGTCTCTTAGCTCTGGGGAGATAGGCTCGGTGAAGGTTTTTGCGCTGAAGACGATGATCTGAATCGAGGTTTCCCCGATCTGTAGGGTATAGTATCCAGAACTCAAGTTATGGATGGACAAAAGTCCATGCTGCAGCTTAACATTCGTAGTGAGATCGTCTACAGTGACCCTATCAGAGACAAGGTGGTTGATGTATCGTATAAAAATGAATATCCTGTCAGTTACCGCATTCTTGACCTCTGACAGATCAAGGATTGAGCTGATACTCCTTTTCGAGTGACTATCACGACTTACCAATCTGAAGATGATGCAGAGACTTGACTAAACAATCCGATACCACGAACGAAATTCTCATCATCTTGTCCAACCGGCAGATGGATGGTCTCGTTTTCAATACCATGGATGACGCTAGGGTGGTTAGTTTTGTTGAATGCTGCCAAATCCCATCTCTGTTGAGTTGAGACACAGTTAATGAGGCTAACGCCCTTGAGAGGACCCAAACTAACGATGCCATTCTCATCAGAGCACATATAAATGCTAGCATTATGGGGATTCAATGGATGATCAAACTGGAGCCTAACTGGGACCTTTGGTCGCCTCTCGCCTAATAAATGGCAGTTGTAGGAGTAGATATCGAAGTAGCGGTGAATACATAGCCTCAAAATCAAAAAGGAAAATGAGTTACATATTCAAATAGGGCTGCGGATCAAAAGACCCAAATTACCATTCTTTCCTATTAAAAGGAGTTGGTAGCCGGTATCGCACTTTCGGAGAGTAGACGTGACTTCTCCATGGATTCGGATCGAGTGTTTTCGGTGGCGGTGCTCAACCTCCACAATTGGATCGACGACGGGACTAGTTTAGATAAAGAAACGATAGAAAATACGCCACTGCGGTTATAAAAGACCCGAGTTACTCTTCAGAAGTCATTTTCATCTGATGAATAGGCAATTACCTGCTGAAGTAGTACTGCTGCAGAGCCGCAAGATCAATAAGTTCACCTGCAGTGACAGATTTGATCTTGGCTCGGAGCTCTAGTCGGATCGAAACCATGTTTTCGGGGACATGGAAGTTATGCACGGACCAATTCGTATCATCGATCTTGAAATCTGTCACAGATGACTTGGAGGTCGTCGAGTTAGAATCAGTATACTCTACGTCCAGCGTCACCTGTTGCAAAAGATCGACAGGGCATGTGACGTTTGTGTTCTGAATCTGGACGAGAGGCCTGAGAAGGAACTAAAAGTTGATATTCCATGGTAAATCATGAACTTTTGTTAGCATAACGAACGGCCAACACTCTGTTCCACCTTTCTCAAACAGCTGTTGCATAATTCGAAATCGTTACGTACCTGTGTTGTGCTACCAGCAATCAAAGATTCGTGATTAACGTGGCAAATCAATTTCATCTCATATGCCTCGACTTTATGCGTAAAGGGTCGGCGAGTTGCAAATCCGTCTTGAATGATATAAATGAAGTCGGAGCTGGTGCTGGAGTCCTTTCGGTAGGGAATAAGAACATCACCATCTTCACCTGGCTACAGATATTGATACAAATCGGATAATTGAAGATGGAGAGAAAAAGAGAACTGGATGAGATGCTGGGGCACAAGATTCACTTTCATGGTCCTGTCGGGTAATTCGCAAAAACTCACCTTGTAATAGTATCCATCGAGCCAGACGCTACACTTGTCCGTAATCTTCTGTTGGTTTTCATCAATGATGGTCAGGAAGTGGCCCGCAACAGTCTGTCTCTCAATGAAGTCAAGATATCCCTAAGAGTATTCCAGAAAAAAAAAAGTTAGTATAACAAAGTAAATCACCACTTCACCTAGCCCAAGTCTTCTCTTTCCTTCCTCCCTTTGTTCCTTCCTTTGTTTTTACCTTGGTAAAGTAGGATGTAATGTTTTGACCATTTCCAATGACATCCATGACAAAGGCACCACGGCGGTCCGCCAACTCTGGGAGACTGACGACCACTTCTTCAATCTTGAGTGGCACTGCATCCACAGCAATCGTGTGCTCCCAATTCGGACTTAACCCATCCAAATTCAGCGACTGTCCTGCAGGCTCACTACCATATTGCAACAGATACTCCAACGTCTTGACCTCAAAGATTCGAACCAAAATCGATTTCATGTTCTTGACGCGGAGCTTAAAGACAACAGGGTCAGCAGGCAGGAAAACGGCAGGGTTGCTGGGACCGAACTCCAGCGAGGACTTGTACGTCAAGTCGGTCAAAGCTCGAGGGTTCGTCTTGTCCTCCAAATATCTGGACCTAAGAGACGTATTCAACCCATAAACCCCATTCACGGTTAATTTGTCAGCAGAGATCCACTTGTTCTTGTTCAGTGTCATTAGGTCTTATTCCAAGAAGGAAAAAAAAAAAAAAGTTTTGCCGTACCATTTCTCAACATCTGGGTCCCCGGAAGTTAGCATAGCCGTTCCAAACAGCGGGTGCAAAAACTTGACGTCAAAGTACTGCTCGAATGCCGCGGGCGTCCTGTCCTCTCTCAAGAAATGTGTTAGATATTCATTGAGAATCTCGCGATCTTTTTCAGCCGAAGCGGTTTGGACGCGCTAAAGAGAGCATTCCCACAAAATAAAAGAAGATAAAGCGTATGTCAGATAGGGCTGCACCGGCTCCGATGAACAATAGAGCCTTCTTATGGAGAAACAATAATCCCTTTTGGTATTGCAGTCATACACTGGACCAGTAGCTGAGCGAATGGTAGGAGTGTAGATCTACAGCATTCTCGGTCGGCTGACCATTGGAGGTCGCCCTGCTGTACCCCTCGTTGAGACGGGGAATGGCGATGTATCTATTTCCAGTAAGAGAGACGGTCCAAAATTAATAAAAAAAGAAAAGATGGTTCGCCCCCGACATCTTATGACCTAAGCCTTGGTCGGGGGATCAAAAAGAAATATCATCATCCTTCCCCAGTCTGTCCTTCTTCTCTCCTCTCTATTTTTTACCTCATGAATTTTTCACGGTCCATGACGCCCTGAGCCAAGTCAAAGTCAAGACTCATTTGATACACAGACAACTTGTAGCGGTTGAACTTTGGAGAAAGCTGGTCCACAAACTTGATCATCCTTGAGATCCATGCCTGCTGACTCTTCTTGTCCCGTTCGTCAGAGAATGGGCTCGGTGCAATCCTCTTCTCCAGTTGTCCGACAAAGGTCTCGTTGTTCAACAATCCTGGTGATAAGGCCAAGAGTGTCTCGAGTTGTGCACTCGTAAACTTGGAAATCAGGGGGGTATGCTCAAAGTTGAGTGAATTGGCAACAGCGAGTCGCTTGACCCATTTGACGAGGAGCTCATCCAAATGATTTTCTTCGGTTCGACCGATGATCTTGAGACTGGAGGGTGACGGTGTACGGCTAAGGCTTCCAATAAGCGCGTTAGATCTTTCTACAGAGGTCTTTTCCAAGAGAATTGACTCCATCTCGGGCTGAGCAAGCAAATGTGGCCACAAAGAGGGGGGGATATATAAACTGCTATTTCTGTTGTCTGAAAGCGTTTCCAGGATCTTCTTCGTCAGTGTCTCCGGCTGGATGGGGGTCTGATCCAAGGACGTGGGAAGCGCGTCGCAAACATCCTCTGGGACGGGGGCATCATCGGCCACACCGTGGGAAGGCAACGAGTCTGAAAGATCGACGGTAAGTGGATTGAATTTGAGTTCCTTGTGGAGCAACTCAGGCTTGACCTCAAAACCAAGAAGCGCAAATTGCTTTCGAAAATTGACCAGTACGTCCGAGTGGGTGAATTTGTTCGACTCCTCGGCGACGCGCAAAAACTTCAACGCCTCGTCAATCTCTTCAGCAGTGACGGGTGTCGACGAGTCTTGGAGTCGCTGCGAGCGAAGACGCAGCTGGTAGAGATAGTAGTCAGGTGTACCAAAGGGGATCGTTTCAACCAAATCTTGGCGGCTTTCTGGCTCAAGCGCGTACTTCTCCAAGAGCTGAGGTCCTTGCGAGGACGGGTTGCGGCTCGAGGCAGTGGAGAACATTTTAGGTGTGTGCAAAGAGTTGTGTGACAGGGCCTGTTTCTGGGGCCAGGTGGATTGAGGTGAGGAAGGAGAGGGGATTCACGAACTGGGTCGTATCACTCGGGCAATAAACCAAGAGGGCAGTGTTCTGAAAGAGCGTGGGAGCGGCCGTGTGATAATGCGAAAGAGCAAAAAAGAGAAGAAAGAGGTTCTAAAATTGCGCGCGCGAACCCGCGTATTTAACCTCATCGCCACAAGCAGTCGCATGCTCCTGATGGCTTTTCTTAATCTACCACGCATTTCACTACCAAGGCTAGACCGCGAGCGACCCTTCTTCCATTCTCATCAATCTTCTAGATGCTCTGCCAAGATCTCAATCGTGGCAAACAGGTTCCCAGAGTCTGCACTGACCTCCCCATTCCAATGAAACAGCCTTTCACTGGGGTTATTCTTTCCTAAGCCCAACCAGCAGATATCTGCCGCGCCCACAACATTCTGCCTCTCAGCAGACCTGGTATTGTATCTCTCATTCGCCCGATTTTCAGCACACCAAAAGAAAAATCTCGATCTTTGATTGGCTATGGTATGATACAAGGAAACGCTTTAAAGATAAATGGAGTAAAGAAGAAGAAGAAAAAAAACTACGATAAAACGAGTAGGCAGAGTGGCCTTTTTACAATTCAAAACGGAATCGGGGAAGGATGACGTGTAAAAGTACTGAAAAGGACAATAGTGGTGCATGCAATAGTGTGCGTATGAAGAAATTGAAAGCCTTGAACAGCCTCCTTCGTCCATGCCCTTGAACAGGTTGGACGCCCTGAACAATTTAAACCTCTTTTTTTTTGGTTGTTTGTTTGTTCATGCTCAGGCGGTGCGCTTGACTGAGCGCGAGACCGACTCAAAAAGCTTCTCAATGTCCGGATCAATCCTCGTAAAGCCATGGTCCCAGAATGCATAGCGTGGGTTCTTGATCAGCTCAATAAAAGTGATCAAAAGTCCCCATGGGTGGGGGCGATTGACGATCAAGCGCTCCAGTAGCACTCTATTCATACATGAACAGCAAAAATGCAATCAACATGTTAGAGTCAATACATGAAAAAGGATAGAGCACAGACTGAGGGTGAAAAAAAGCAATCGACATAAAAATTACCTGGTAATCTGCTCCTTGATCGGCTCTTGACCAGCCTCATAAAAGAGATAAAGCAATACTCGGCTAAAGTAGTGCGTGTGGCTATTAGGATATCTCAACTGGTTGGCAATCGCACTCAGGAATAAATAGCGACCTTCCGAATCTAGCTCGTTCAACAAGTGCTGGAAGAGATCCATCGACGGAGTATTGGCAATCGGCGAAGAGCTCTGTGCTGGCTTGGAGTGAAGTTGTTCGATTCCATTCACACCAACATACATCACGAGCGAATTGATGACAGGGACGTTATACTTCATTGACGAATGAGCTGTAGCCATCACGGACTGGTCTTGCGAGTTGACATCCAGGAGCAGGTTCTCATGGATCTTTGGCAAAAAGTCAGACACTTCTTCAGTCTCCCTTAAGAAGGAATCCAGGTCCGCCTTAAAGGCTGCGGGCAGAATGCTGCTATAGTCGGAGAGCACTCTGGGCGGCTGATGAATCTCTGGCAAGAGATCGACCTTCAAGTTGGGTGTAAAGGGATCTGGCAAACGCATGTTCCGTGGGAAGGCACTGAGAATCAAGTTCCGGAGCTGGACACATGTATGTGGGATCACATCACAGAAGCTTGAGTGATAGTCGCAGAGGAACTCAGGGAAGTCGTGAAGAAGGACTAGCAGGACTCTGAGGGTTCCCCTGTACAATGTCCGGATAGTGTCCTGCATCTCTCCTCCGACAAGGAATGGCACCAGGAACCGGAAGAGCGAAGCCAGAAGCTTCTGGTAGGATGTCCAGCCTTTTCCATTATCTGCCAGCAGAATCTTAGGCATGAAGGCACGATGAGAGATCAGCGAGAGCCACCCGTAAGTGAATCCAGGGAAGACCAGGGGCTGCAACGTCTGGAATGTGTTGCTATTAGTTTAGTTTAAAAAAAAAAAAAAAAAAAAAAAAAAAAAAAAAAAAAAAAAAAAGGCCACAATATCATTAGTATGAATGCCTCTTCAAGTTACTTTTCGGCTTGAAAAAGGGTACAGGAATAACAAGAGTCAAAGACTTACCTAAATGCGGTCAAGATTTGGAAGTACATGCCCGGGACAGCCTCATACGCAGTCATCATCTCTGTCAAAAGTCCAGAGAAGAGGCGAAGGAATGGCTTCTGATTGAACTGGCCTCGACGCTGCTCATGTGCCTGTGCCAGGACGAGAACAATAATCGACAGCAACGTCGTTAAGTAAGTCACCTTGGCAGTATTGTGGTTGATACCTTGAGGATCCGAGTAGTGCTTCACAAGGGTCACGATCAGCTTCACAAAGGCATCCACACCCTGAT
The DNA here is from genome assembly GCA_011634665.1 of Mortierella sp. BCC40632. Lineage (NCBI taxonomy): Eukaryota > Fungi > Mortierellomycota > Mortierellomycetes > Mortierellales > Mortierellaceae > Mortierella > Mortierella sp. BCC40632. The sequence continues at coordinate 231,818 of WAEK01000001.1, forward strand.
AGGCAGTCACTGTGTTGGTTGCCTTGTACTTCAAATAGCTCTCGACGCTCATCTCCGTACAGACACGGAAGAACAATGAAGAAATCTCTTCGCCCTTCAAGACTCCTTGTTGCTGGATCGAGTTGATGAATGCACCGTAAGCCTTCTCGTTCGACGTAGGGAGCTGATAAACGCGAATCCATTCCGCAAAGATAAAGGCTAGTTGCTCGCGGAGAATTGCATTCTCCACAACATCCTTATTCGCCTCTCTATGGGCTTGGGATTGATGACGAATGTCCTCCACCAGCATGATGATCGGCTCTGCTGCTTTACCACCGCGCTGGGCAAGGCGGTTGAGAACATTAAGCGAATTAATAAACTCGTTGCGGTTCGCCACGGGCTGGTCGCTAAGCACACACTCGCGAATCAGCTTGATCGTGAACTCGACAATACCAGCGCGACCAATCTCGATAAGACGAGCGAGCTGAATATCCTGATCGACAAGGTTCACAAGTCCTGCCTTGATAAGCGTCACTGTGACGGGGACATTGAACTTGCGCTCATCATCTGAATAAATAAGCCAGTCAGTGACCTCCTTGGCCACCTTGTTGGAAAGTGCACACAGTTGCTCAAGCAAAACAGCATACACCTCGCGAGACAAAGTAGTCTCGCACTTGTAGAGAAGTTGCACGACCTTTTGTGAGAATGTGAGTGCCATTTCATCGGGGCTGTACGACTGTGAAGCCAACATGGGAGCCATGCGAGCCAAGATCTTGATCTCATGATTAGGAGGCAGTGCTGCCCATGGCACTGCAGGTGAGAGGCTGATCAGCTTGTCCAATTCGGTAATGATCTGAGCAAACTTCTCAACAGCCTGATGAGCATTCAGAACCATAGGTGAAGCCTCATAGCCGAGTTCAGTAGCATTAGATGTGTAAGGATATCCTTGGGTGTTGTCTGCCTTGGCGACCATCGCGTTACGGGCGTTGCGGTCGGTGTCATAGCTTGTAGGAGTCGTCGCCTGTCGGGGCATACGCGCAAAATCTTCATAAACACGCAACTGCTGAGGGCTAAGTCCTGGAGGCTTGATACGGAGCGGGTCAGGTAGGTTGGCTGGGTAACGAGATGACTGATAAGTAGCCATGTCGTAGTAGGGCTGACCTGTACGTTCGCGGTGCTTCTTCCGGTTGTTGAATGCCGCTGCCAAACTTTCCTCAATCTCTGGGATAGCCTTCTCCATTGCTGCCTTTTCGATAACAGAGCATGCCAACTCCAAGTTGTCGTTGACAGTCATCAAGATCGACTGCTCGGGCATTGTCTGATCTGTGAATCCGTTCTGGAGGAAGAGAGCACGGATGATATTGGCCATGCTCACACGAAGTGGTTCCTTGCAGGTAACAAGAGCGAGACTGCCTGCCAAGTTTTGGACCATCATATGGGCAGCCTTGCGCATCTTCTCCTCGTTTGGCTCCATGGCAAAATCCTTGATAATCATCTCGCGTGTTGAGATTCCGGCAATGGTCACAGATCGGTCAACAACAGGGGCCACAATCTCCTTGATGGCACGATCGATAGCAAGAAGCACAAGTCGTTTCAGTGTAGGTCTCTCATTGTAGAATGCAGGAGGGTTGAAAGTAACAAACGCCGCCAGGTTAGGAATGAGCTCTGATGTCGGTTCCTGATGAGTAGAAACATTAGCAGCATGCTGGGCTGCTGGCTGTACAGGCATCCTTGCTGACGGAGCATAGCCTCCCATAGAGAGTCGCTCAAAGTCTTGGGTCAACGATGCTGGGTGGGCGACCAGTTCCTGAGGAGGTCTATCCTTGAGGATTGTCGTTGGCTCGATTTCCTTGAGATCCAGAGTTAGACTGTTGCACAGCACTTCAATTTCAAATTTAAGGTGCAGCTTCAGATCGGCAAACTGATACAATTCCACTAGAAGGCGCATGATAGCCATGAGCCATGGGTTTGGCGGCCTGAAGACCTTGCTCTTGTTGCACTGCTCCAAAACTTTGCAGACAAATGGAATAGCCACAATAAGTCGATTGCTATCATATCCTTCGATCAACAATTCCTGATGGGTTAAAGATAAAAGGAGCGGATAAACAGAACGGGTCAGCAAATTCAGCATCAAGAAAATAAAATAAAATAAAATGGTAATCAACGTCAACTATGCCACTCGATGCACAGCAAAGCAGAACCTACCTTGAATGCAAGGTTCTTGTGCTTGATAGGGCGATTGCGCGCTAGTGTCATTCCTCCTAGCCAAGAGCCCAGGTTCTTCAAGAGTGTCCTGTCTGACGAAGACTGGACAGTCTTTTCGGAATTGATCAAGATCTTGATATTGGCGTAGGTTTCATGAAGAATATGACGGTATAGAAGTGGACTCTGGAGACCATCCAAGAACCTAAGGTAGAGGATATGGTAGTTGGGCTCGATACTTGCACGCTTGACTACGATATAGTGACTGAACCAACGATAGGCGCTCTCGCGGAGCAACTCTTTCATCTCTGCAAGCTTCGTATCAATGTTGTTCTGTGAGACGTTGTTGACAATAAACAAGATTTTGTCTTGGGTTTGCTCAGTTGGAGCTTCATAGTCAATTTCATCTCGCCCAATAAGTAACGTGTCCACGTTTAAGGAAGTAAAAACTGGAGGAGCCGAGCTCTGCGAAGTTGCATTCGACTGTGATGGAGTCTGACTCTGCCTTTGGATTTCTTGGGATGCGGAAGGTGGTGGCACTGTAGCAATGGCGGTTTCCGACGGCTGACTGGCACCTTCTTGCGCTGCAGCGGTTGCAGAAGGTAGGATAGCGTGAATATACTGTACAATCTCTGGATGGACCTGCTGAAGGTGGGGGATCTGGAGTAAATGCGAGCAGTAGGTAGGCCACTCGTGGAGTCTTGACTGGAACTGGCTGAGTGCCTGGGTACCAAAATGGAACATCTTGGAGCCCGGGGGGTTACGGAGAGCATCAAGGACATAGCGGAGGGCAATGCCAAGGGGAATATATGATACAAGCTGTTCTTGAATAAGAGCCCCGAAGAGAGCGCTGGTGATTGAGAGCTCCTTTTCGCGGTAGGTCGAGAAGAACCGGTACTCGTCAAACAAGTTGTGAATCATGCACGCATAGATATCCTGTTCACGAGCGTCTGTGGAGTTCTTGAAGCGCTGCAGCAAAACCACAATCTCTGGGATGGCAATGTCACCCCGGTAGATACGCTTGTAGTAGTCATTGCTGGTCTCTTCGACTTCTGCCGAGAAAGAGGTTTCTGCTCCAGTTGCCGTTGACAAATCGATGGCAGGCGTAACGCTGGCGAGTCGCGGATACAGTTGTAAACAAGCCGCATGAATAGTTTTCAGTGCAGCGGCGTTCTCAGGCGAGAGAGAGCTATTCACACATAATGATAACATAGCACATGTTAGGGTAATGAATACATTAAGCAATCCTATCCTGAAACATTATGTCCGTTAGACTCACCTTCCAAGCAACGCCTGCAAGAAAACGGCAAGGGTATCGATAGGAATATCTTTCTTAGGAACTGATTGGGCATTCAAGCCAATTCCATCCCCAATAAAGTCAAGACAGGCTCGGACAAAAATATCCTGGCCAACAGAGATCCGATTCTGGAGCCATTTGTCCAGAGCCAGTTGCTCACGGCGGGAAGCGAGTACGGCGAGATCAATTGTGAAAAGATACGACTTGACTTCCAGGATCTTGCCCAGAATCTAGGATTTACATGTAAAGTAGATATGTAAGGGAAAGCGACAGTGTAAAAAGACTGCCGGGATACCTTGGAACATTAAAACCAAAAAGATATGATCAACGTGACCTACATTGAGATCTTCAGCAATCTTGAGAATCCTTGGGAGGGATGAACGATCGTGGTCATAGAGGTCCAACAGGCCCGAGGCAAGCATATTTTGGTTGACTTGCCACAGACGAATCTGAACAAACTGTGGGGCAGGTCCAGTGCCAGTGAGATACACATGTAGCAACTTTGAGACTAGATCTTGGTGCAGAGTGTTCCATGGAGTCTTGATCTGGGCAAGGCCCAAGAAGAGCAGGTCGGTGTTGGACTTTAATCCAGAGTCTAGGACCGGTTTGATAACATCTGTTACATCGTTATCAGCCAGGACAATGAGGGTCTCTATAAGGTGTAGAGAGTTCCAGATGCTGGATTCGAGTTCAACAGTTGCATGAGCCTGGACCTCAGGAGGCGACTGGGTAAAGTTTTCCCTCGTAAAGACCTTGGTACATGCCGCCCACTCTTTCTCGAGCAATGCCTTTGGAGATCTTACAGCCTCTCTTAACAAGGATGCTTGGCCTTCAATGTTGCTCCACTGACCCCAAAGTGCGTCTAATGGGAAAAGGGCTCCGCTCTACCACCACATTGTAATTTATAAAATGGAGAGTACTTGAGGATGAATAGACTTGAATCACACGGTGGTAAAACAATGAGGCAATATTTCTTTTTTCTAAAGTCTCTTCATTCTTACCTTTGCAGCCGATCTAAACGCACTGACGATGAATTCAAACCCAGCGGGATCCTTCACTTGAAAAGGTCTATAGTCCAAAGCCCGGATGACCCGTGTCCAGTCAAGAGGAATTTGGCTCAAGGCTGGAAGATATCGCTTAAAGTCTGTTTGGATGTCCACACTGGAGTCCGCAGACTTGGAGACCATTGCCCCGAGAAGTCGGGCAACAGCATCCTCTATAGATGGTGCGATCTGTCCGAGTCCCGCTTGACGGAGATAATCATTTGCTGCAGAAACTGTCTTGATGTTGGACGATCCAATATCGCGGATAGCCTTCGCAATTACAGCGGCATCCTGGCCATCACTCATGTTGCTAAATTTAGTTTATGTAGGGATCAAAAGGAGCGCAGCCAAGACATTGGAGGTTAATAATTTGTCTCTTTTTGCAGTATACGAGGATTAAGAGTGGAAGTAGTGACGTTACCGAGTTTCCTTAATTGAGACTTCTACGTCTGCTGGGACACTGTTGCTGAAAATGTTGTTGACAAGACGTGTAACGATATCGTCTGACTCGCCCGAAGACCTGAGATGCGAAGAGTCAATGGATCTTAGAAACTCTCGTTGACTGTCACTGTTCCCGCCTAAAAATTCTTTTAGCGCTGCGGTGTTTGTTTGGATGACACGTTCCGCTATTATACCAAGGACAATGGAATTAATTGTGAACCAGTTAGCAAGCGAAATTAACAACATATCTATCAGGTTTACGAAAGTCGTGCCACTCTTGGTCTGCCCATCTGGGAGAGTAAGAGAGGCGCCCTAATCTATCTCTTCCCCGCTGATTGCGTACCTTGCGACACAAGCTCAGATTTGGGAGATTGTAAGAGAGCAACAGCAAGGCGGGTCTTTTCGGCAGCACTCAGAGGTTGGTTCTGGATAAAGACCTCGAAATCAAAGTTCTTGAGCGCCTCGCTTTTCTCGGACGAACTGACGGCTTCACAAAAGGTTTCTGCAGACTTGGAGGTCTGTGATAAGCTCCGGAGCTGGTCAATGAGCAGACGATGAATAGGTAAACCTGTGTAGTTTTTACCACTGTTGGTGGCACTGTTGGTGTTGTTGCTGGTGTTGCCAGTGCCTGAGCTAGAGTTGACTAACGAGGCTCCCTGACCGGTTTGCCAGGCGTGGATGATACGTCGAATAAGGTCGAGATGTACTCCTTTTCCGTTGTCCTCAATAAGCTAAACCGAGATACAGTGCAAAGTGTGCGATTAGAATACCTAGATCGCACTTGGGATTTCCTCTACCAAGGGCTCATCATTCGTTGAAGATCAGAGGCACGCGAGCAATAAAAAAGCGGGTGGAAGAGAGAGAGAGAGAGAGAGAGAAAAAGAGAGAGAGAGAGAGAGGGGAGAGAGAGAGAGAGAGAGAGAGAGAGAGAGAGAGAGAGGGAGAGAGAGAGAGAGAGAGAGAGAGCTGATCCCCTTACCGAGTTGATATCGTTTACGCTGCGTGCGTAGTTAGTTTCGGAGAGGGTCGAGAGGAGAACGGCGACCTGGGCCTTGACAATGGTAAGGAAACTGGACTTCTTGGAGGGAAGACTCGACCTGGACGAAGGAGGTGTTGGCTGACTTGAATGGACGGATGGCTTGTCTTCAGTACTCATGCTGAACAAGAGTTCATGGTAATGGGCCCTTTCTAATGCTGGTGCTAGGGTGAACGTGAACAAGGTAAGTTAGGCAACGGGTGACTTGAGAAAAGAAAAAAAAAACAGATGTTGGTTTAGAGCTGGAGCTGGCAAGGAGAAATGATGACAAGATGAAGCCAGGCTCAGCAGCAAGCGGGCCGAGCATGTGATGTCAGACGAGGGCTAGCCTCACAGCGAGCTGCAAGGTTACATCTAGCATGACTCGGCCATTCCAGTTCCTAGTTGATTGAGGAGAGGGTAGGAGGCTGGTCTTCATGGGTCCATGTCACTGAGGTGGTGGCGGGATTCCTGCAGGATTTACCTTGCAAGGACAAACCGATGCCAGATGAAGAGGACGCACGCAGAAGGGTGCAAGGAAGGATATGAAGGGCTGGAGCGTGATGAATTACCCACGTCGACCTGCCAGGATGTACAGACAGTGATGCAGAGGAGGAAGAGAAAGAGAGATTGAACGAACGCGATGTTTCCTAAAAATGCCACGCATCCTTGGAATTTTCCATTACGTCACCGTATCGTTTAGTCTGTGGTCTGCACCCGACAGATATCCACATTGTTTGAATGTTGGCATAGAAAAAGAAATCACTGTCTCTGGGAACAATATGTCCTTGGCCTGGTATCCTTGGCTATTGATACGCTTGCGTCTCTATTAACAGGACCGCTGTTCAGTCGTTATCCCGAATACAAACAACGAGTTCATCCTGGCCCTTTGCTCTCTGGCAAAAACCTGACTGAAGCGACACTCAGGTTTTACGGTTGCGTATGCTTCTTAGTCTGGAGTCGTTGATGGATGTGCCCTAACCCACTGATAGCCTGTATCGCTTGTACAAGTTCCCTGTTGCGAATTATTCTCCGATTCTCTGGAGTAGTATCCTTTTCAAGACAGACTGGATTATCGATATACAGACTATATTCTCTTGCCACTCTTTTTTTTTTTTTTTTTTTTTTTCTGGATAATTTTTCAGTGGCGAAGCTGCAGCGAGGAAAACTCTGGTGGCATCATATTTGACAATGAGAACTTGGATAACTCACCTCCCACGGATGAAGAAGAGCACCTCGGACCGGACCGATCATGGATCTTCAATTGAACAATATGATATGACTGTAGGAAGCAACCGTTAAGCAAAATATGCCCACACCGTGCGTCGGTTGGCACAGGATAGAAAGCACGTACCGGAATCTAAAACTTACTAGTAAAGACACTATCGTCATCGAATATTGTTGGTAGAGCACCTCTGTCGATGGGGACGAACAAGCTAAAAATGGATCATGTCGAATTTCAACAAATGACTTCACTCGAAAGTGAGTTTTACCCTAAGGAATAAAACGTCTATTCAAGCAAAACTTTTTTTCATTGCCACTGCAATGGCTCGATGGCACACAAGTCCACAAAACTAAAACTCATTTCAATAGGCTTGAGCAAAACGATACTTTCTTCCTTAATCTCTTGATCAACTTTTAGGATGTACATAGAGTGGTTTACCATCGGCAGATGGAAGAGGCTACTAAAGATAAGAATATTTTCAAAAAAAAAATGCTCTCCTTTGGATCAAGGATATCAAAAGTAGGAATGAGCTGACTTTACGAGCCTATCTAGGCGTTGGCTAGTCGATATTGAACTACCTCTCTTTAGATCATGCAGCGTAACTGTCTCTTTGCTTGCATTGAATCTACACATAATGCAGTCATGTCCTTGGTGTGTAATATGACCAAAAAGTAAAAGTCTCGGTACTGCTCACCACCCTCATCAAAGCTTCTGTATTGCAGATAGACATTCCCAGTGCGTGTTTGATTTGCAGTGCAGAGTTCAGACAAGTAGTTTGATCCGATCCAGGAGAATTGATGAAATGACTAGTTCTCTCTGCCCTGCGCATCGCCGAGAGCCCCAATCGCATATCTGATAGATGCTGGAGGTAGGTTTGACTGGGTATCGTCGTGTGTCCTGTTTACAATCACAGATAAGTTTGGTGAGACGAACATTCCCGTACCATTAATGTGTAATTTTTGTTTAGTCTTCTTTACTACAGTAACAGCATTGGATCAGCACAAACTTGGGTGAAAAAAAAAAAAAAAAAAAAAAATCTCCCAGGGCCCACAGCCCTTGCTTCTACGGACTGTGTCGAGACTCTTCAACTTTCTTTGACAAGTCAAAGTCTTTTTCAATCACCTTTTGACTCTTCTTTTTGCCTTGACCACGGTTGGGTTTGACGCGATCATCTTTTTTGAGGGAGGAGAAGGGGGGGAGCGAGAGCAGGGTTTAAAGTGTGGGAACAGGATTTCCAGGATAGACAACAGTTATTTTGGATAAAACAAAATTAAGGAAAAAAAAATAGCAAGCAACTAAATGCCATTCTCTTTCTTTTCTTTTCTTTTTTTTATCCGCCAAGCAACTCAGGTGTGTGGATCATATTGGGTGAGGGTATTTATAAAATAAAAGAAAAAAAAAACGGAATACGCAGAAAAAAAAAAACTATTCGGACCTATCTCTTTTACCTCTTCCTCCTCTTCCTTCTTTTTTCATTCTTTTCTTTTCTTTTCTTTTCTTTTTTTCTCTTCCCTCCCCAAATGTACTTTCTATCTATTTGACTTCAGAAGAAAAAAAAAAGGAGCCTCGACACAAATCTTCTCCTTGTCCACCTCATCCTCATTATCCTCGGCAACCCGCACCATTGCTGTTGTTGTTGTTGTTGTTGTATGTGTTTTTTTTTCTTTTCTTTTCTTTTTTCTCTTTGCTTTGTTTGGCTGGTCAGATCCTTCAACCGCGTCTCAAGAACTGATATCCCTCTTGGGCGGGCTTTCGTGCCTTATGAAGCGCTCGGTTATGCTCAAGCGCAGTGATCGGTGCAAGATATGGTTCAAAACCCTCGCTCTCCACATCCGCATCGTCTTCCATATCCTCAACCTCCATCTCATCCTCATCATCGTCGTCGTCATCCTGATCATCAACATTGCCATTCACAGGCGAATCCTCAGCCTCGGGTGCTGGGACAGCTGCCGATGGATCGGCCTTGACTGACGGCTGAGTATCCGCGGGCGACGCTGGTTGCTGTTCGGGCTTCTGGGGTTGCTCAGACTGCTCGGGTTTCTGGGGCTGCTTAGATTGCTCGGGTTGCTGCTCCTCCTCTGGGTCCGTATCAACCTCATCGTTTGGAGTTTGCTGCTCGTCAGGTTGAGGCTGCGACTGAATCACAGGCTGGATCTGCGACTCGGGCTCTGGCTTAGACTCGGGGTTGATCTGCTCCTCGGGCTTCAATTCAGGCACGGGATTCGACTCGGGCTTCGACTCCGGCTTCGATTCAGGCACAGGATTCGACTCGGGCTTCAACTCTGGCTTCGATTCAGGCACAGGATTCGACTCGGGCTTCGACTCCGGCTTCGATTCAGGCACAGGATTCGACTCTGGCTTCGATTCGGGCACAGGATTCGACTCGGGCACGGGCTTTGATTCAGGTTCTGGCTTCGACTCGGGCACGGGTTGAGCTGCTGACACAGGTTGCTCAGGCTGGGACTCAGGCTGGGCCTGGGGTTGGGGCTGAGATTCGGGCTTGGGCTGGGATTCGGGTTGCGGCTGGGAGACAGGTTCTGGCTGCGATGCAGGTTGGGGCTGAGACACTGGCTCGGGCTGCGACTGAGGGACATCTTGGATCTTAGGCTTAGGGTCAGCAGCTGGTTTAGGGTCAGCCTGAACCACAGGTGCTACATCATTCTCAGTCGAATCCTCATCTCTGTCTTCATCATCATCATCATCATCATCTCTGTCGTCGCTATTATCGAAATCTGCGTCGTCATCCTGGTCTTCCTGGTTGTCAACCACGATCTCCGGGAGTGTGTCCGTCACGGCGATGGCAGGGCCTGAGAGAGGGTCAGCGTCCACAACAGGGGCAGGTTGAAGGGTATCGACATCGTGAAGGTTCGCACTTGGAGCGCCATTGTCTTCAGGGCTGGGAATCATGTGCTGGATCGCAGGAGCGCCTGTGTCAGTGGGCTCTTCTGGGGACTCGGGTAGAATCTGAGGTTCCTCATTCTCATCCTCATCCTCATCGGGATCATAGAAGTCCATGTCGGGGCCAACATAAGGGATGACCATCTCATCGGGCTGGTCGTCTTGGTCGAGTGGTGATCCGTTCTGAACGGCAGGCATAGGCGTGGAAGTCGGGCATGCCGTGGGTGAAGGAGTGCACTTGGGCACCATGGTCACAGTGACAAAGACAGTGCAGTCATCTTCATCATCCTTTTTATTGCACTTCTTGTGCTTGTCGTCTTGATCCTTGTGACCGTGATGGTCATGGTGATCGTGGTGGTTGTGGTGACCATGGTGACCACCATTGTGGAGGGCGTGCATCATGTTCTTTTGCTGCTTCAGCTTGTGCTTAAGCGAATGGGGATGAGAAGCATCCTTGTGGTGTTGAGGAAGGCTTTCAGCATGCATTCCCTTTTCTTGCTGAGCCTGGTTCTTGTGGTGGTGGGCCTCCTTCTGAACGTGGTGATGATGGGCTCCCTTCTGGGCATGGTGGTGATGGACCTGCTTCTGGGCATGGTGATGGTGGTGCGCACCAAGAGCAGCAGCCTTCATGTGGTGATCATGTTGAGCAGCGTGCTTGTGGTGCTGAGCGGCATGCTTGTGGTGCTGAACGACATGCTTGTGGTGCTGAGCAGCATTCTTGTGCTGGTGGTGAGCAGCCTTTTGAAGATGGTGGGCAGCTTTCTTGGCTTTATGGGCGAACTTCTCGAGTTTGTGCGAAGCCTTCTTGTGGTTATGGGAGACCTTCTTGTGCTTCTGGGACACCTTGTGGTGTTTGACGGCATGCTGTTTCTTCGGGATGGCCGCCGCAGAGAAGGCCTTGGCAGCCTTGGCCTTTGCAGCCTTGGCCTTAGCCTTAACCTTTGGTTCAATCGCCTTCACAACCTTTCCATGTTCAGCCTGCTTTGGTTGTTGCTGTTTCTTCTTCTCGACCGCAGGCTTTACTTCCTTGGGCTTCTCTGGCTTTTTAGCTTCCTTCTTGGCCTCCTTTGCTTTCTTATCTACCTTCTCCTTTGGCTTTTCGGCCTGGGGATGCTTTGCGGGGCCTGCAGCGGCAGCTGGGGCAGCATCTTTGGCCTTGGCCTTGGCTTTTTCAGCGCTACCCTTTGCGCTCTCGTCACTTTCTTTACCCGCATAGGCATTGAACATGTTAATCCGCGACTCTAGTTCGGAACTCGAAGGGTAGAGCGAAGGGTCGATTTTCTTCATGCCCTCGGCACTGATCCCTGCTTGGCCATTCTTTGCTGCCGCTGCGATGATGGGCTCTTGGGCGTGAACCGAAAGCACAAAGAGCGCACAGGCGCCCAGTCCGATTTGGATCAGACGCATTTGTTGACGCGTAGAAAAAAAATGAAATGAAAAGGGCTGTGCGAATGCTTATGTCTTTCTGAGTTTGGATGTCGTGTGGAGATTTAGTGTGTATGGGTGTGTGTCTGTTGAGTGGGTACAAATTGTCGTCAGAACTGCCGCCTCAGGGGGATTGGTATTAATGGGATCGGTTGACGACGTCCCAGGGTATGGCAGAAGATCCAGAGGAGGCGTGTCCCAGAGTATCCAGCAGGCCGGGGTCCGGGAGAGGAGAGGAAGGAGGAGAGGAAGGGAGGAGTGTAGAGGGGAGCGGGGGAAAGAGACAGAGCGAAGGGGTCAGAAGAAATAAAAAGAAAGCGGAAAGAGAGAGATAGAGATAGAGATAGAAATAGAGAGAGAGAGAGAGAGAGAGAGAGAGAGAGAGAGAGAGAGAGAGAAAAGACTTCATCCAAAGGGCTACGCTTGGAAGAGTGCTTCTTCTTATGGCCCTGCCGTGCATGGCCCCCGTCTGCACGATCGTCGGCTGAAAGAGCGTGCAGGCCAGGCGACAGAGAAGATGGGCGGATGGGGGGGGAGCTAGGTCGACAGAAGGTCTGTCCATTCTCTATTCCGAAGGAGTTGGCAAGGGGGTCGCGACAAAGAGAATGCAGGAATGGGGGCAGGATGCTTTGAAATGTCCTCCGTTTGTCACAACGCACCGCACATGCACGACAGCACTGGCCTTTGCATGCCAGTAGAGCCGTGTGCGTTGCCCTCACTTCTGCACTGTTTCTGGCTCGATCTCAAATCGTACGCACGACACTGCTGACTGCACTTTCGGAAGTGGGGCCGTGGGGGTGGGGGGCCATAAGAAGGGGCAAAAAAAAAAAAAAAAAAAAACAAGAAGGACAACAAAGACGACGACAAAGTCATTTGTACAGAGTGCGAGAGCATCGCGGTCGATCTCAGTCTGCGGGATGCGCCTCGATAAGGAGGCTGGCGAGGCCGATGCAGGAGCCAATTTCTTCAAGAGTGAAGTACACAGGATCGTTTATTACACAACCGGACAGCCACGGAGGAGTGATAATCTCGATAATGGTTTTTCTCCCACTCGCTCGGTGCCTCGGAGCTTTGCAACCGGAGAGAATGCAACAGAACGACTTTCACCGAACTCTTGTCTACCTCGCTCTTACTCTTTTCACTAGCTTCCACTGTTTTCACTCTGTTCATTGGCGGCATACTGTTCAATACTCGCTACTAGCCTTAGTCATAAGCTACTACTCTAAGCCAGCACCTTTTTCTCCCGCTGGATTTTTTTAGCGTCTCCTTGCTTTGTCTTCTTGTCCTGACCTTGCTTGTTATCCGAAGAGTCCTTGTTCTTGCCAGGCTTGTACTCATGCACGACCCTGAGGTTGACGGGTTCGTTCACAAGCGAGTCTGCTCGAAAGTACTTGAATGCTGTTGCGCGCTGCTCAATCTCCAGACGCGACGGATAGCCTCGACCCCGCTTCACTAGCCTTGGGGCTGGCATTGCTTGGTCCTGGATCTGTTCCTTTTGTGCCAGCTCCCGCTCCTGACCTGACCATTGGTCCATCTCCAGATCAAAATCTTCTTCTTCATCGTCATTGTCGTCGTCACTGTCGTCGTACTCGTACTCGTCATCGTCTAGAGTCTGTCTTTTCTGATACACTGCCATGCCAGGGCCATCCTCCAGTTCCGGGATGGTCACTAAATGTGGTTTCTGCTTCTGGAGCAATAGTTTGCTATTATGGATCAGATCCTGGTCTAGAGCCTTCTTTTCGCTATTCTGAAGTTGTGGGGGGTTGTTCTTGTTCCTGTGGTGGTGGTGTCGACTGGTATGCTTGGCCTTGGTCTGCTTGCTCTTGGTGCTGCGGGCCACAAGCTCTTGTGCTAATTTCATGCTCTCGAGCCATTCCTCGGGTGCGTTCAGCTCCTGAGCCTGAACTCCATGACCGCCACTCGTGCCGCCAGAGCCGCGGAAGGGTGGAGGAAGAGCCACAAGAAGGACGAGTGTGGCAGCCAGGTTCCAGTAAACTGTCTTGAAGAGCATATTTTCTTTTCTTTCTTAGAGTTGGGGTATCCGGGGGACGAGACACGAGTAGGCGAGCGGGGGTGGGGGAAAGGGAGGGTAGGTAAGAGAGCAAGAGTACACCTTGTGGCCACTTGCCACGGCGGCACTTTGAAGTGTAGGGTCAAAGGCCGCGTGCAGACGATTCCAACGACAACCAGGTCGATACCACGCTCGCTCACTGCAGCCTCACTAGAAAAACTGTCTCTCTTTCTGTCATGTTCTTGTCGTGGACAGGAAAGTAGACACCTGCAAAGTAGTTTGTTAGTCCTGAACTGAATTTTCCCCCGATGTTGTCGAGTAAGGCGAGTAGGAGTCGAGTCTTATGGATTTATTTGTCTTGCGCGTGGCTATGGTATATACTATGGATGCACACTCTGCTTGCCCTCGGTTAATTGAGGTGAATGTTAGCATGCGCCACCTGTGCTATCGCTCTTCCCCTTGCCTCTTCTCTTTTGCCACGAAGGGCCGGACGCGAATACCAAACGTTCGTTGGAACATGGTTCGTTTTGCGAACGAGACTTCTTCCCTGTCGTCTTCATTATCGTTATCATGGTCACCGTGATTCCTTTCTCTTGTCTTTCTCTCGTCCCTGGCAACACTAGTGCTCTTGACTCTAGACTTTGGCTTCTCTTCGCAAGTCGACTCGAGTTCAGTCTCATGGTCACCAATCTCGATTCCCTCATCTACACAGTCGTCACCCTCCACCATCGCGTCGCTATTGTCATCCACACCACTCTCTTGTACCATTTTCTCTAGTATTTCTCTGAGCGTGTTACTCCACTGTAGTGCCTGTTGACTTTGGTGACTCTTCTTCATCTGCAGCCGCTCCAACTCGGCCGTCTCTCGTTTCATCCTCCAAGCTGCTCTCTTCTCGGCTTCGAACAGTCGTTGCTGGAGCAACTCTAGCTGCCGAATCACTCGGGCCTGGTACTCCCACGGGTCCTGACAGTAAAGGGCTGCTAGCAGAGAGAGAATAGGTTCTTTCGCGCCATGGTACCCAGCACCGCTCTCAAGTCTACCCCCCTGACTAAAACTAGTACAGTCCGGACCAGCTATGGACCGCAAACACTCTGTGTCTGGAGTAGCCCGTCTTTGGACAACATGCATCAAAACTGTAGTCATGAGCTGTATTTGTTGTTGAAGAGTGCGGACCTCGTTCCGAGTCTCAATATGAGCCAGGGGTTGAGATTGCAACAGAGGCGGTGGGGCGGGGGTACATTCGTTCTCGTGTCCATCGAGAGCCCTTGCACGATGGGTCGCCATCGTCTTTGGCCCGGCGGCAGCAAGGGCCTCAGGAGTCGAGACGAGGACCAAAGAAGAAGAGGAAAAAGAAGAAGAGGGGGGAGGAGGGGCCACAGCAGACGACAAAACAGGCGAACGCTTTGGGCAAGGCGCAGATGTTACTGCGACTCCAACTTTTGTTGTTGTTGATGTCGCCGTTGTATTTGTTCGAGTTTTTGTGCCGTGCATGGGTAAGCCTGCAGCTCCCTCGAAGGATGCCTTGTCCAGGAGTGTGCGCTCAGGCGCAAGCGGCAATTGGGACGGGCACCCAGGGGAAGACTGTTGTATCGTATTGCTTTCATTACTCTGCAGTGTCAGCGTCCTGTGCGCCTGCGCTAAGTGCTGCTTGCAGCTATTGTTGGGGTGGTCGTGGTCGTAATCAGGGTCATGGCCAATGTTGCTGTCCTTGGCAGGGAAGGGGTCGTTTTGATAGGTCTTTACAGGGGCAGATGTTGTGACAGAAGAAGGCAAGGACAACGACGACAACGACGAGACTGAGTCGTTTGTGTACCTTTCTCTTGGAGAGGGTAGTGTTGAGGGCAATGCTGAAGGGAGAAGCTGGTGGATCCCGTCGTTGCTTTCACCAAAGGTATTACTGCTACCAACGCTTTCTCGGCCGCACTGGTGGCTACTTTGGCTGCTATTGCTATGGGTCTGGTTTCTATCTGATCTTGTCATTGGGCTAGGTCTCTCGTGGCCACCATGCCCTCTCTCAACCAATGGGTCGAGGAGTTCGATGCCTGTCGGCAAGGGCGTTGTTGCCAGCTCTGTGCTTGTTTTTTCTTCATAGAGTTCACCGTACACGCTATAAACCTCTGGCGGCGTGGGTAGATAGCCAGACTGGAGAGCTTGGAGGTCGTGTGGCAGATGCTGTATCACTTGGTGACGCGCTGGATCGAGAGTGTTCCGTCTCACGGACGGGATTGGCGGCAGTGCCAGTACCGTTGGAACCTGCACAGCTCGCGAGAAAGACGAGGACCGGCGCTGCTGCTCACGAGGATACCCTACCCAAGATGCCCTTGCCTCATGCGGTAGCGGTGGCAGTGGCGGCGAGGGTAGTCGTGGTGCAAGGGCAGAATCCGCAGGGTTGCGGAGAAACAGCGAGAGTGACCGGGCCTTGTTCCGTCGGTTGGGGGCTCGCGCCACGGGTACCTCGGAAGGCATCAGTGATGGGGACAGCGGTGTTGGCCGTGGTCCATGAGACTGAGAGACGTCTAGACGGGAAACAGAAGAAGTCTGGCGGTGGCCAAGGTTGCGTAACGTGGGACTGAGAAGAGGCTGCGACTGCGTGCGCGCGCGTGCTGGTGGCAGCGATGGTGGTGAGGCAAGTGATGGTGGAGGATGGCTGGCAAAAGTGTAGGCGCCGGGATGGTAATAGTACATCTTGGAGGAAAATGCGGGGTGGTGGGTTCAAACAGGCCACGTTGCGCGCGCGGACAAGCGGCGGGTTTATATGCGATGGGATTTATTTGCCAGCACTTCCCCACTTCCACTTTGCTCTCACTCTTTCACACTCTTTCGCTCTCTCACACACTCTCGATCTATCTGCAGGGGGCGTGCGAGGCGTCTCGTATTGCAGGGCCTACAAGGAGCAACTAGAAACGCGCTCTGGCGGCGTAGGGCGCAGGTCAAGCCCCCTATCCACGCCTGACCCGCGTTGACCAGCCCATTTAGACCCATGACAGGTGAGGAGCAGGAGCAGGAGCAGGGGTGAGGAGCCAGGGTTGGGGCCGGAGCGAGGAGCGAAAACGAAAACGAAAACGAAAGCGAGAACGAGAACGAGACCGAGAAAACGAGAACGAGCCGAAACCAAAGCAGATGTGGCGGTGCACACGTGACAAACAAGTAAGACTCCTCATCATCAGTTGTTCACACAGCACATCCTCCAGAACATCTCACTGACGGCATCGTTGATCTATACCCCCCTAGTTCCTCTCTCTGTCTCTCTCACTCTCTCTCTCTCTCTCCATCTCACACTTGTTGAAAACCAGCTCTTTCCGCAATCTATATCTAATCATCACAAGCACAAGTCTCGCTCTCCCTTCTCTTCCTCTCCTACTGTCGTTTGTACATTCATCCGCCCCAAGCATATTCGCCCAGTTCCTAATTCGCCTGTGAGCTACTTTACCAAGAGACGAAGTCAAGATGTCGGCCTCTGCAGAATCCAACTTTAGGAATGCATTCAAAAGCTTTGGCGCCCGTGGAGGTGTCTCCGCTACAGACAATGCCACTGCATCAACATCGGGCGAAGGCGCCTTTAGCCGCGCATCAGACTGGTTTGGAGGCGTCAGGAATCAAGTGTCGGGCTATGTACCTGTATCTCTAGGAGGTCAACCTCAGGAAGAGGACTGGCTCGGCCTCTCCTGGTTCCAGGTACGGATACTAATATCCTAGTACATTGTTTCTGCGATGAGCACTGCTCTTGTCATTGAATAGACAAGCTGGTGAACAGTTGTTGTTCTGGAGGAATAGGGAGGAATAGGGTGTTTAAAATGTCTTGGCTTCTTTCTGCCAAGCCCATCTAACCAGTCTGCCTTTTTTTTTTTTTTTTTTTTTTTTTTTTTTTTTTTTTTTTTTTTTTTTTTGGAATGTTCTTGAAAATAATCCTTGTAGCGTATGGCTGGATTCGCTGTCTTTGTTGCAGGAGGAGTTTTGTGCATGATTATTGCCTTTTTCGTGGGTATTCCGCTGTTCATGATCAATCCAAGCAAGTTTGCAACCAGTTTCACACTTGGAAGTCTTCTCTTGATGGCAAGGTAGCGCTTCTATCCCTTCTGATATGCTCATTCTAGGATCCAGCAGTGTGTGTGTGTGTGTGTGTGTGTTTTTCTGGTAGTAACCATCCCTACTATGCTCCTTTGCACGTTGTCTTTCTTCCCTAGTTTTGCCATGCTCAAAGGGCCCATGGCCCATTTTAAGGTGCTCGTGTCCAAAGAGCGCTTGCCGTTCACTGTCACGTATTTTGGATCCATGATCTTTACACTTTATGCAAGCTTGGGCGTAAGTTACTTTGGTTTTGCTGCGAGCCCCTCAAATGGAGAGCTTAACATATTGTACGTGGCTATCAGGAAGTTCGCCTCGTTAACGCAGTCGTCAACACTGCTTTTTTGTTTCGTTTTCATCGTTTTTTAGGCCCGCAGCTGGATTTTGACAATCATCGGCACAGTCGTGGAAGTCTTTGCATTGATTTACTACTTTACTTCCTATTCGCCTTTCAATGGTGGCTCCATCCGTCTCGGGTCTCGCATGGCAGGCGGTCTTCTTCCAGTCTAGGAATCTATGAAATCAGAACAGTGCTTTTTACTTTCTGTGGACTCTTTATACAATTTTTTAACCAAATGCTGTGGTTTGTGAAGTTTGGACCGGCTCGTCTCTGTCTTTTTTTTTTTTTACTCTTTTTTTCATCCCTGTGCTTGATTCCATGGACAAAAATTGCCGAGCTGGCGGTGACAAAGCGGATTCATGTGATGGGGTCTTTAGCAGATGACATACTTTGCAACGTGTAAAACCGTGTGGTTTATAGGTAAAGATTGTTTGGCTGATATGTCTACGTGGCATGAAATCGTAGGGAGGAACAGGCGCGTCTCTAGGAGAGGCGGATAAAATTCAACTTGTTGGATCTATATCCTAGCGTCTTTCTAGAGCAGCTCTGATTCTTTATTTCCATACTCAAGAACTTGATAGAAACTCGAGTGATTATGAAAGAGATCGGAGAACTTCTGCAGGATAGGGACGGATGGAAGGAGAGATATTATTGTAGTCTTTAGGCTTACCCGGCAAAATGCGGCGCGAAGAGAGGGTTTAGAGACTTCCTTTTTGGGCGCGAAGTAAATCGGGTTCCGCTCTTCTACTGATGGAAACCAAGACCAAACATTAAAAAAAAAAAAAAAAAAAAAAAAGGTTTGCTTGTAGTTTTTTTCATCGATAAGCGACGGAGAATCGGTTCTTTGGGGTTTTCATCCAAACTCTCTCATCTATTACCAATGCATGACTGCAGGCAATCTGTAAAGGTGCTGGAGAGATTTGCTCGCGCATGACAGGGCGCGACTCACGCTTGTTACAAAAAAGCGATGGACAAGTGGGTTGAACAAAGAAAAAAAAAAGTTTACGCCCACCACAATATTTTTTTCGACCTCATGGCTCTGTCCCTGCATGTAGTTATCCATCGATCCGGGAGCAAACGGCTCAGCGACCGTTACAGACCGCAGACTAAGAGCAGGTACAAGGTGTCCAGTGGATGCCGTTGGGCGTGTCTTTTGTTATTTTTTTTTTTCTTTTTTGCGTGGGAAGCACAGACCTTTGTTCCAGCTCGCCATTTTCGTCCGCTCACGACGAAAAAGACAAGGCAAACAAACCAAAAGAACAAACTCTGAACCCAGCATAAGCTTCCGCTTGCTCTCAAGGGCGCTG
Organism: Mortierella sp. BCC40632; assembly: GCA_011634665.1. Classification (NCBI taxonomy): domain Eukaryota; kingdom Fungi; phylum Mortierellomycota; class Mortierellomycetes; order Mortierellales; family Mortierellaceae; genus Mortierella; species Mortierella sp. BCC40632. Next base: position 251,066 of record WAEK01000001.1, read on the forward strand.
TGTTCCGTTTTGGGAAGAGCCAGGGCATGAGCCTGACCAATGGACGCACGGATTCAAGTCCACGTGTGAGAATCTCTCTCTTTTTGTCGTCTCTTTTCGACTGCGTTTGAATCATATGGTGGAGTGAAAGTGATGGGACTTTGGGGTTCGCGACCCTACTAGTCTACACATGCTTATCCCTAACCTCTCTTGGCCTAACGATGGTGAGACTAACAACCAATTGTATTTTTTTTTTTTTTTTTTATTTTCCCCTTCTGTCCCAGGGGAATATGCTTTCCTAACTTAGGAGAGTTTAATGACGAAGGCAGTTTTTTCCGAAGTCCAGGCATTGAATCCGTTCCACGACCAGAGATTCAGATGGCATATCAGATCAGAATAATTACCCTTTGAAGGATGACACTTTTTAAAAAGATGGAAAAAGAGGGGACTATTTGCTTCGGAATAGAGGCCAGTCATGAGAACACGCAGTGTTAGTGGAACGGGGAAGGAGGAGGGGGAGGAGAGCATATTGGACATAGTGGGCATGTCGGAGCTGGCTTTCGGAAAGGGACGACCACAAAGAGAGAGAGAGAGAGAGAGAGAGAGAGAGAGAGAGAGAGAGAGAGAGAGAGAGAGAGAGAGAGAGAAAAGAAAAAAAAGAAAAAGAAAAAGAAAAAAGTAACAACACACAGCAATACTTCTATTCCACATCGGTCTCTTCACTCATGTGGGCACTCCGCATGCATCGGATTGTATTTCCCAGTAGGACAGGGCTGGCATATGAAAGGCCGTTCTGGGGGATGGGGGCTAGGGAAGTGAGGGGCGAGGTGCAGGCTGTGTTTTCATTGTATCTCTGATCCTTTAGCCGTTGGACTTTTCTTTGAGTCGATCATCCCCTGGTGGGATGATGTCTCTTGTGAATTGGAGTGTGTTTTCCCTCATCAATCGGTGTGGCTGTCCTATTGTGCGATCAGCGCGGAGGTTGAAAAAAAAAAAAACCGTTTGCAAGTGCGGGGTGACAAGGGCACCGGGGTGCCAAAAGGATTTACGCCATCCGAAACTTGCTTGGCCAAGTCTTTACTGCAAACCTCGGTCGCGGACCTCGTCCAAAATGAGTTGGCGGAGAGTCTGGGAGAAGGCGCTCTCCTGCGTCCTTTCGCAAAAGACTGAGCGTCCTGCCTCTCGATAGGTGCAGACGCAATCGCAGACCAAGAACCTGTGCGGAGGAAGAGGGTAGAGCAGAACGGTCCTCACTTAGACTGTGTAGGAGTTCCATTCAAAACGCTGACAAGGATTAAAAACGCTCCTTTCCCTCTGGCTTGCTGGTCTCTGACTGGGGATAGATGCCTTTTTTCCACACTCCTCCAGTAGTGATAGGATAAACTCTTATGAAAGCAGCATCTAGGTAGACTGGATAGGTGGTTATCAAGGATTGGACGACCTTCATGATGGAAGTCAACTTGATTACCGGCGATTGCCCACGGATCTGCACGCCAGAGGAGGTTGGCAAAGTAGAAAGGCGAGCCAGAGTGAGCAGTTAGTGCAACCAAAGGCTGGTTTTCTGTTTAGAAAGATGGGCAACATGAGCTCTTAGCCGGCAGGGCATAATTTCTGTCAGATGTTTGGAAATCCGTGGCCATTCGAGACCAATGCAGCAGTTGCCCTGTCTTTTTCTGCTTCTCCTTCTCCTTTTCCTTCTCATTCTCTTTCTCTTTCCTGCAAGTGGGTAGCTGTGCCTGTCATTCTCACGCATATCAGGCGAGACCTTGGTCACAGAGAGCCGCATAGGAAGAAAGGCGCCAGAAAGTCAGTCATTGGCTAGCGATGACTCGTAGAGCGGAATGGGAGAAGGTAGTGATAGCTAAGATGGGGCAAAGCACGGCTAGGCAAGGGAATGGGATCTGGCGTTGAATCGGCTGTTGGATGCAACGGTGTTGATGCCACCAACCAATGCCGCTGCAGCCCTCGCAACGATGCGAGTGTTGACTGACTGCAGGAGAGCGAGTGAGAGAAAGTGTGTGTGTGAGAGAGAGAGGCTGAGATAGAGGATCAACGCCAGCCTCTGTCCATCGAACAGGTCGCGTGGGGGTTGCACAAGAACGGTACTGCTACGAAGTACATTTCGAGAAGAGCGGGCGAACGAACAGACGACAGGCGCTCAGACACACAAGAGGACTGAGGACCTATGCCGTTGTGCGAACATTTGCTCGCTTGCCCTGGCTCAGGTAGACTAGATCCTCGGGTCGGGGCGGGAGGACAGACAGGTTGCAAGGCTGAGGAATTGGGGGGGGGGACCACAAATGGTTAACGTTGCGATAGTCGAGAATGATGCCCCTGGTTGTGGTCGTTCTCGTCACTTCCCCCCTCCCCTGAGGCTGCCCCCGAAGCTTGAGCTTGGCTACTAGCGTCTCCCTAGCTGTGCGTATCTCGAAACAACGAGAGCACGCAGACACAGACATCGCGGCTCTGAAAGCTCCACCATGCAGTTGGTATCGATGCAAAGGGATGCAACGGGCAGCACCTGTTGGCCATGGGTACGGGCAAATGTACCTGCAATTAAGGCCGAGCGCAGGTAGCCGCACCATTGCCATCGACAGCACGGCATCCGTCAAAGAAAAGAGAGGATATGGATGGGGACAAAGGCCGAGGAAATCTAATGCACGTCCGCGGCGGCCGCAGAGAGCGGAGCCGTGTGCTTTTCTTCTCCCTTCGATTATTTCCCTATAAAAAGGCCCACCGCGCCGCGGGCCAATGCTCAGCGTCCTCAGTCGCCTTCTCTCTCTTTCTTTCTCTCTCTCTCTCGTCCGGCTGTTCTATCTTGCTCAACTTGCTTCACCGCAGTCCACTCTACCACCCCCTCGAGGTAAGCACGCCAGGCTCTGCAGCAGGAATACTTCAAGCTGGGCAAGACCTCTGCTGAATTATTCTTTACTTGCTCGCTTTCCATTTCTCTGTCTGTCTCCCTGTCTCTCCGCTCGTATCTGGTCGTGTACTATGCAGCCGGACCTTTTCACTTTCCCCTCCATCCTATCCCTTGCTCGGCTACTTCAAGAGGCAAACCCCTGCCGAGAACGTACTCACGCGGGGATACCTCGGCCTACCAAACTACATACCGATCTGTTACTATTGACTGGCAGCCCAGGGAGGAGCCGGGCTGTGTGTGTATATGTGTATGTGTGTGTAAATGACAACGGTCCTTGCTGGGTCGTGTGAGCACCTTTTGCCTTGCAGCAGCAGTATTGTTCCCGATGTGTGCTGGTCGGGCAGACCTGTTGTTAGACATGTCTGCTCGTGCGAGCCCCTTGCAGGCCGGGGACGTCCGCATTGGCCATTGCCGCGCAGCATTCCAATTCCCAATTCAGCGCGATGTGAACTCGCCATCAACCATCGGCCCATCGCGCCTGGACAGGTCCCCGCGCCTGTCCGGCCCTGTCTCTTCCAGTCTTCAATAGCGACTTCTAGGCGAGACACCAGTTGGTGACCTCCATCTGTGCTGACTGGCCAATGGCTATCTTTCTGCCAGAAGGCAGCAGCGGCCTGTGCCGCAGACACGGGGATGCATGACTCCAGACGGACAAAAGGGCAACGAGACCCGTCCAGGAGCGGCTCCCGCAGGCTTTGCTCATTTTTATTTCTCTCTTTTCTATCTTTTCTCTCTTCTCTCTCTCTCTCTCTCTCTCTCTCTCTCTCTCTCTCTTTCTCTTCCCTCACCCTCCTCTCCCTTTTACACTTTGAGTCGCTCATTCTCCCTTGTGTCTCCACTCTGAGACGCCTCCTCCTTCCTCCCGCCATTCTATCTACTGCACCCCCCATCAATTCCTGACTCGCTGTGGTCCAGCCACCTTTGTTAGTCTTGCCACCTCCAAACTAGCCTCGGACTGACCGAGAGCTCTGCGCTTTTTAATTCCTCCATTCACCTATTCTCAGCTATCATCCAACCAACGCTACTGGGGTGAGTGCTCCCCTCGCTCTTTCCTTTGTTGGTGGAAGCGACGTCCACAACTCAACGTTATCGTCAACTGAATTCACAATGGCTCGATGGGCTCCTGACTCTGTCCCCACCACACCAGTGTGCAGAACAGTCGCTGCCTAGGAGAAGAGCCGAACTGGGCCAGATGGGAAACCAGGAGGGAAGGAGTGAGATGTTCCCGTCTGCAAACAGATCGGATCCCGTCTTGCGCAAACCCGTTCTGTGGCTTCCCCCAGGGAGTCGCTGTGTCCCTGCATCATTTCTCATTAGCACAACACCTTTCCCCTGTTGCACCTGCCCAACCTTGTCTCGCTCCTGTTGGCCAATGCCAAATCGCAGGATAGTAGCGAAGGAAAAGAGCATCGGTCGTGTCTCGTCAGGCCTTTTTTTTATTTTATTTTTTTTTTTAGTATTTATTTGGTCTCCTCACACGATACTAATTTTCCTGTTGAATTTTTTTCCCTCTCACTTTTTACTTCGTCTCTTTTCATACCGCAGCAACCACACAACAGCCGTCGTGGTAAAAAAAAAAAAAAAAAGAACAGGAAATCCTCAGTCCGATTAGCGACGTCAGACAAAGGTCCAAGTAAAGAATGAAGTTTGGGAAGCAACTTGCCGCCAATAGAGCGCCCCACTGGAGGTACCACTTTGTCGACTATGATCGGCTCAAGGCACATCTCAAGTCCAAGAGCCAGCATAGTCAGTTCTCCGATGAAGATGAGACTGCATTTGAAAAAATGCTCCTTGCCGAACTCGACAAGGTAAAGCCTACCTGTCCTTTACACACCGATAATCTTTTAGCCCTTTCTCTTGGGGTTGATCAACCACCGACCGTTGAGAGCTGCAACACTTCTACTTTCTCCTCTTCTCACCTTTACCCCTATGCCTTCTTTTTTTTCTTTTTTGCTCCGCGCTTATCCAAATCCATATTAGGTTGCGTCATTTCAAGAGCTCAAGCTGGGCGAAGTCCAGCGCCGGACAGAGCACTGTGAACAGATGATCCAGCGACACCAGCAACCGGCCTCAGGCTTTGATTCGGACGCTGACCTACAGAGGCCCTCGTCGCCCTCGTCCATCGAACATAGTAGGCTCACACTCGCGTCCTTTGTCGCGACTGAGTCTGAGATCAACAAGGTCACGCAGGATCTACAAGACTTGGCTCGCTTCCAGCGTCTCAACTACACAGCGTTCCTCAAGATCCTCAAGAAACACGACAAGCACTCGGGCCATGAGCTCCGTGCAAAGTTCATCAACATTCACCTTCTGAATCAGCCTTTCCACAAGCAGAGCCTGACCCCTTTTGTCCGCCGCCTCTCTAATCTCTATAACACGGTCCGCACAGGGAAGGCCTCGGTCACCAATATTGCAAAGGCTGGATCCACCGAATCGTCCGAGGACGAGGCTTTAATGGATCAGCAGGGATATGTACCTGGCAAGACCTCGTTCTGGGTTCACCCAGATAATATCATGGATCTCAAGATGTTGATCCTCAAGTACCTACCCTTAATCGTATACGAGCCAACGCCTGGTTCAGTCTCATCTAATCGACCTCATGACACCGGCGATTTGAATTTGGCCTGTGATACTCCTGTTTCGACCATTTACCTGGACAATACTGACCTAGATCTCTATATGGCTCATGTTGAACACCAGGATCGGACCGAGACGGTTCGACTCCGCTGGTTCGGATCTGACAATCGACACATCTGGGTTGAGTACCAGCAAAAGCAGCTCGACAAGGGCAAAGCTCTCGCATCCACATCCACATCCTCCTCGGGTCCTGCAGGCTCCTCAACGTGTTCCACCACCACCACTACCAAGCATCGCTTCCAAATAAAGTCCAAGAACGTGCCCAAGTTGATCGAGGGCAACGCGAGCCTAACCAAGATCATTGAAGCAGTCCGCCGTACAGGTCAAAAATCGGAACAAGAGATCAGTCAGTTTGAGGAACGGACACGGATTGTCCAGTCCAGGATCAAAAAGCGTCACCTCCAACCTATCACACAGATCTATTTCAACCGGACGACGTTCCAGGTTCCGGGTGACCCGCGGGTACGGATCACGATTGATACGGACATGGTCATGGTTCGGGAAAGACCTATTATCCCTTCAACTATCTATGAGCGACCCTGGTCACCATCCTACCAGCTCCAGACTGAGAATTATCCATTCTCGCACGTGAAGGAGCAAGATATCGTTCGGTTCCCTTATGCAGTAATGCAGATCCGGACCATGACTGAGCCCCATGAGGAGGCCCCAGCATGGGTTGACTATATCTCTCAGAGTCATCTTGTCGAGATGATTCCTAACTTTGCTAAAGACCAACATGCCATTGCCACCTTGTATGAGTCTCGTGTTGGACTTCTTCCCTTTTGGGTAAGTTTCTTCTTCGTTTTTATGCCTAACTGATTAGAGTCACCAGTGTTCACTCTGAGAACTAAACATGACATCTTTCTCTCACTCTCTCACACACGCTTTCTTTCTTTTTTTTTTTTTTTTTTTTTTTTTTTTTTTTTTTTTTTTTTTCTCATTCAACAGTTGTCCGACATGGATCGCGACATTCGTAAGGCGGCTGTACATAGCGGATATCTTCGCCGGAGCGCAACCCTTCAGGATTCTGACTCTTCCAAGGCAGGATCCGACGATACCCTGGGCTCTAGCGGTTCCACCCCCGCCACCTCCATCTCTGATGTCGAATCCAACCTCAAGACCTCTTCTCAACGTCGTAACAGTAAAAAAACCAATGGAGGTAAATCCAAGACCAAGGCTCGTATCTTGGCAGACTCTACTCTTTTGTCCGATTCTGCCTTGTCTCATGTTCCTGCAGTCAAGTTTCAAGAGACTGTTGAAGAGATCACGGTTCAACGTGCGCTTTTGACAGGAGACAGTAGTCCAAGTGTCTCTGGTGAAAACGACCTTTTCAAAAACAGTATTAGTCATAGTAGTCACCATCATCATCTCCAACAACAACAACAACAACAACAACATCCATTCCATGAGGCTACTGTGAAGAAGACCTCCGCAAAGCCTGCTCCTCTCAACCGTACCACCTCCAGTTCTTCGACAACCTCGGCCAACAAGGCTTTGACCCGACCCATGGTCAGTTGTCTAAAGAAACATCCTTCTTATTCAAGTATTCAAAGTCGACAGAGTGGTAGTAACGGAGGTGTCTCGGATGAGGAACTTGTTGGAAGTGATGGATCCATTTCTGAGGGAGGAACTCCCCGGAAACGAAAGACGGTTACCTTTAAGCGAGCCTCAAGACCCAAGACTCTTTGGACAAAGACAAGACAATGGATTCCATTCCTGAACAATGGACAGGACCATGGAGATGGTCATGATCAAGGCGCTGATCTCGAGGCGCAATATACCCGTGGTCATGTTGAAACTCTTCATGGAGAGGAGACATACGACAATCAATGGGTCCAGGCACGACGATGGTTGCGATCTTTGGCCTACCGTCATAGTCAAAGTAGTCGTTATGCCGAGTTTTCGGTTCAAAAGTTGTTCTGGACTTGTCTCTCTGTCACGAATGTGGTTCTACTCTTTGTAGGTTTGGTCTTGGCATTGATGAACCTGGGTGATAGTGTTGGGTTGGAGGCAGCCTCCTTGTTCTTGGTGGTCAGTTGTGTCTGTATGGGCAGTACTGTCTGGGCTCATTTGATTCGTCTTGATGGTCATGATGATGAAGAAGAGGCCGAGGAAGAACATGAACGAGCCATTGCTGACCAAGTCCGAGAACGGAATGCTGCTCGACTTGAAGCCCGTGGGTTGTTGAGTGGAGTGACGGATCGAGTCAAGTTACAACAGCATCAAGTTCAGGGTCGATCATTGGCTTCGAGGAGTCGATGGCTTCGAACCCGATTGTTGCCTGTGGTGACTTTTGTATGTTTGACGGCCGTTGTTGGATTGAATGCCTTTGTACGAGCACATGAGGCGAACTGAGTATGCTCTAGGTTCGAACCAGTGAGTGACGATCAGCTGAAAAGCAAACAAGCAAACAAGCAAGCAAACAAGCAAACAAGCAAGCAAACAAAAAAGTAGTTCTAAAGAGGAGGGTATCTGGCCGGCCTGTACAATAAACATCCTTTTTTTTCTTTTTTTAAAAAAAGTCCTGGGTTGGTACAAGAAGATGAGAGAGAGAGGGGGGGAAGGATGCCTTTCTCCAGTCAAGGTTACTCTTGTTCCGCAAGGTTTGCTGCGATTTGTCCACATTGCAAAAATTAAAAATTAAGCAGGGGCATCAAAGTCCCCGAGTGAAAGAGAGAGAATTTGTGTATGTGTGTGTGTGTGTGTTTGTGTGAGGGGAAAAAAAAAAAGGTACCCTTAGGTCCATGATGGATTAGAATGTTAACCATCTATCCGTTACTCTGGATCATATGGAGGGGAGGGAAGGATCCTGCCGTGCACAGCCTCTCTGTCTCGCCCTCTTCCTCTTTTCCCTCTCTCTCTCTCTCTCTCTCTCTCTCTCTCTCTCTCTCCCTCCTTTTGAGTAATGTTGTTCAGTCATGCACATTCTTTGAGGGAGAAAAGGAGGGTTCAAGACAAATTTCATAAGCTTGGTTCAAAGTCCTGTATTCCCCCGAGCCGTCCTCGCTCAAACCAAGGGCAGTGTAAAAAAATGTCCCCGATGAATGCGGACGAAATTCAGAAGGAACCTCCAGAACCGATAACATGTCAAAGGGAAGGTCTTTGACCATCCAAGAGTAAACCAAAGTAACAGACAATCAAGGAGAAACAGGGGAAAGGGGAGGGCTAGGGAAAATTTTTTTTTTGTATCTTTATTGGGAGTTTTTTTTTTTTTTTTTTTTTTTTCTTTTTTTTTTTTTTTTTTTTTTTTTTTTTTTTTTTGTTTTGTTTTGTTCTGTTTTTGTTCAGCTTTTGCTAAAGTGTGCCAGTTGTCTGCATGAATTTAGTCATCAAAAAAAAAAAAAAGAGATAAAGATATAAAAGAAACACACAAAAAAAAGGGGGAGTGTAATATCAGTGACGAGAGAGATAGAGAGAGAGAAATAGAGGGTGTTTGTGAAAGAGTGAGAGAAAGGGAAAAAGAAAAAAGTGATGGTGGAGGCGGGTGATGGTGTAAACAAGGAAGAAGAAAAAAAGACTACAAATAAGGTTGCTTTTGTGGTCGTTAGAACAAAAGAGAAGACAAAGTGTATACATTATGTTTTACATTATTCAGAAAGAGAGAAAGAGAGAAAAAAAAAGGTCAGGAGAGTAAGAAAGGGGAAGGAAGAGAACAGAAAGAGGCGAGGAAAAAGAGGAGGGGGGGAAAGGAGAAATGGTCCGTAGACAGAAAGAAATAAAGAAAAAAAGGTCGGAACTGCTGGTCTTGGGGGATTGAGAGACCGAAAAAAAAAAAAAATATGAAAAAGTAAAGAGCTCTCCGCCTCTTTTGCCGACAATCCTGCCTGTGGATCCTTATCACCTCCCCATTCCCAACCATCCCCGGCACTCGTCACCATAGGGACTGGTTAGAAACAGATAAGAAGAGGAATAACATCGACAGGGTTGAAAAAAAAGAAAACAAAGAACAAAAAACAGGACGGCGTCGGCGAGGAAAGAACGCAGAAAAGAGTCTGTGCCCTCTCCTAAACTGGAGATGGATGCGTGTAGCGAGAGGATGCCAGAGCGGACACAAAGTGCATGGAGAGTTCTTAGATGGGATAGAAAACCCATCACAGAGTCTGGGGCGTTGGCTGGTCTTGTCGGCTCCTGTGAATTTCGCAGATTGTATAGTTTGTCCAAAGCGATAAAGAAGAAAGAAAGAAAGAAAGAAAAAGTCTGCATAACTCTCAAAGATCGATTTTGTTTGCAATAGCCCTCGAGTTGGAATGTCAGAGAGGCGGAAAGGTGAAATCCTGTGCGTTTAGGAGGCGAATCCAGCGTTTGACATGGTTCGTTGTTGTTGATGCATCATCGATGTCCTTCGAGCGGCCTTTGGAGAAGCCCCTGCAGAGAAGTTGGGCGAGCCTGGTCGAGATCCATGGCTGCCTGGGTGTGACATCTTTGCCGATGTTGCGTTCGAGGTCGAGTACGATGGTGGAGGTTGCAACAGTGGCGTCACTAGCGATCTGCAAGAGACAAGTCGAGCCTCCAATGACTAGAAGAGATTCCATAAATTCAAAGAATTGGTAGTGAAGGATATCCATGCCCATGCAAGACAAGGATAGGAAAAGAGCCAACATTGTCAGTGCTCATCGCTCAAAATGACATTCGTGCAGCTGCGCCTTTTGAGAGAGCATTGGACTGAAAACAGGATCATCAACCAAACATACCTTGACGCGTCCAACCATTTCTTGAACCATTTTGACTGGATTCTGATGAGGAGTCGAGTGTCCAGAAGCCCCTGTGCCTCCTGCTCCAACAGACAGACGATTTGATCCCATTGATGCGCGCTGTGCAGCATTCTTGGCCAACCTTGCACGAATAGCAGGCATTGCTTCGTTGTTTCCGGTCACCAACGGTCTGCGAGGAGCCCCTGTTGCAGAGTCCACGAGTGATGATGTGCTTCCTGCGTATGAACTCAAGCTTGTTGCAGATCCTGCCATTGTCTGCTGGTTTGTCTTCATGACTGCAAGCTCAACGTTGGCATCTATAACAGAAGAGTTTGAGCCGTTAGGGTTCAGAGCAATAAAAAAATAAAATAGATAGAGCCGTAGACATGGCGCTAAAAAAGACAATGGCGGCAAAAATCTTTTCTTGATTTGCCAATTCGGTTCGTAGAGAGCGTCCATACCTCTGAGCTCGTCCTTTAGCCTCTGTAGCTCGTCATCCATAGCGTTCTTGGAGACAATTTCGTTCTCGAGGAATGCCGTCCTTTCAAGCGACACATTGTACTTTCGTTCCATTTCCTGGAGCGACCAGCTTGCGGCTCTATATGCAGTAAGCACAGGGCGGAGCAAATGCAAATGCAGAAAGAAAGATAAAAGAAAAAAAAGGTCAATATTAGCCCAGTCTGTTTATAGTCTGGTCGCGACTTGCTCATCAACAAACACGCCATGGCCTGGGGACCAAACCCAAGTCTCGGCTAATAAAAAAAAAATACACAGGTCATGTCGCACAACACATGTTTGCTCTCTTGTTCATCCAACTTGGGGGTCCAAGGCCCACAAAAGAAAAAGAAAATAATCCCGCTCTACACATGGAAGATAAACCACGCGGCTAGCATATGGCGAAATACAGACTGTGCCCCCTCTCCTCTCTCCTCTTTCTCTCTTTTCTTTTGGAAGACGAGTGGTTCATACCTTCCCTTGCGCTCCAGGTCATCGTTGTCCTGTTCCAACTCTCGCTCCTTCTTGATAAACATGTCTGTTTGTTGCTTCAGTTCCTCGAGTTGGCGTGTCAGCTGATTGATGGTGGTGTTCGACATCTTTGTTGATTGCTGATACTTGTCCTAAGAGAAGGGAACGAGGGAATAACGGTAGGAAGCGACGGGAATAGCATGAGTCACTTGTTCGAATGGGCCCGTCTGTCCTGTTCTAGGGGCAGAGGCGGAGTCGAACGCAGAAAGCCACTTTGTTCCTGTTCTCAAGACATGCAGCCACATGAACATGATATCATTTTTCTCTTTCGCCGACCATGTTGTCCGTGTTCGGGCAGCAAGCAATCGTACCCCGACTCTCTTTGTCCCCCTATATTTCACCCCCCTTTTTTTTTTTTTTTTTTTTTTTTTTTTTTTTTGTTGACTTGACAATGCAGTGTGGCGATGTGATCTGGTACTGTCTTTGCAGTGCGCACTGTTGTTGCCTGAGCGTAGAAAGGCAAAACTGCAAAATGAAAAAAAGCACAGGTCTCCCAGGGGCTGCCTAAAAGGGCAGACTTACCTTCCAATCATCGACCTCTTGGCGCATGGATTCGTTACGTAACTTGATCTCATTGTACCGCTTTTCTGTCGATTCAATCTCTTTCTCTAGCTCTTCTTCCAGCTCTTTGGACGATTCCTGGAACTCTTCGAGAGCCAGCCGGGTCTCGTTCAGTTCCAATTCGAGTTCCTCAGCATGCAGCTTGTAATACTCGAGCTCCTCATTAATGTTCTGAAAGCTGAGGGTTGTCAAAGGCATTGTTGGTGTTCCAGGGAATGGGTGGTGAGAGAAGTGAGGGAAGAGTGGAGCAAAATGGTAGGGTGAGTGCAGGGCGGAGGCCAGAGGGGATAAACAAAGGGAAAGAGAAAGAGGAATAGGAAATCAAACAAGGCGAATCACAATGGGGTCGTTGTCAGGCACATAGTTGGTTGCAAGGGAGAGGTTTGAGGGTGTGGGGATCGGCGATGGGAGCAAGGGAGAAGAGGATCAAGGTCGGCAGGCAATGGATAGTTATAGAAAAGCCGGCAAAGCAGACAGGTAAGCAGGCAAAGAGGTCGAGTCGGCGAGAAGGACAAAAGTGGAAAAGCAAGGAGGTTCATATAAATAGCGGGCGGGGCCGCAATACATAAAAGAGATGTTGGTGCAAGGAGAGCGTTTTGGTAGTTCCCGTTATCGTAACAAAGACACAGGCAGCAGCAGGGTCAGGAACGGGTTGCCAATGGGGAATATAGGATGGAGATGAGCCGTGATGATATCAGTCAGGACGGAGCAGCGCGGGGCCAAACAGAGGTGTGTAGAGAGGACATCCAAGGGAAGCCACGCATGGTAGAGTGCACCCAGACGAGTAGAATGCGAGAGAAGAGACCAAAACAGGAGAGGAGAGGAAAGAGAGGACGATCATGCTGTTAGTATATCTCTCTCTTTCTCTTGCAATACAAAAGCCAAAGGCGTTCGGATCCCAAAGGAACAAAAAAAAAAAAAAAAAGAGGACAACCCCTGAGATAAAAAAAAAAAGTGGCTCGAGACGCGATGTAGATTCACAACCACCCATGACACGAGCCTCTCAGCAAAGCATGAGGAAAAAAAAATAAATGGATGGAGGTACGATGCAGAGTTGAGAGTGACTAGAACGCGGTGAATCGCAGCATTGACCGTCTGGTATTGGGCTTGGTCCAGATTGCGAGAGGATTACTGCTTCGGCCTGTCGGCCGTGCGCTTAGCCTGTCCTTTTTCCTTTTCTCTCTCTCTCTCTCTCTCTCTCTCTCTCTCTCTCTCTCTCTCTCTCTCTCTCTCTCTCTTTTCCTATATACTCCACGAGGCCCGGTGGTGCAGCTCTCGTACTCTGTCCAATCTGGAACAATAGTTCCACGCGCTGCAGAGTTTTCGCGCCTGTCGGAAGCCTCCATTGCCGCTTCTCTCTCTCTCTCTCTCTCAAAACACCGTTGTCCCAGACCGGAAAGGCGCTTTGTGCCCGTTCCGTTCCACGTGCGTCTCGACAGAGAGAAAACGCCATACGGGAAAGTGTGAAAAGAGAAAGAGAAATGTGGCCCGTTCCTCTCACGCACGCCCCAAAGAACGGAGCACTGCTACCAGAGCGCAAGGAGAAAAGATACCCAATGCAAAGAAAGAAAGAAAGAAAGAAAGAAAGAAAGAAAGAAAGAAAGAAAGAAAGAAAGAAAGAAAGAAAGAAAGAAAGAAAGAAAGGTCATTGTAGAGTCGCTCCTTACCTGGGAGGTGCTTGGGACATTATAGCGATCAGAAGGTGGATTCGAGTGATTCGTGCGGTTTAAATCGGGCCGATGCGGAAGGGGCGTAAAGTCTAGTATCGATTGAAGAGCATTGAGAGGAGAATGGGACAGAAAGAAGATGAATATCCGGAGCTAAGAATCAAGGGAGCACCATGCCAGACGATGAGTCTAGCCAATGTCTCATGGCAAGTGTGCAAGGATCGGATAGAGAAACAGGGCGTGGGGACACATCCGCCCTTGTTGCTGCCTCGTTGCAATGTGCATATCTCTGCTTCCGCCTCCCTGCCCGTCTCTGCTCTCTCCTTTGCTCGACTTGTAGAGTCGGAGAGGGTTTGATGGGGACATGCAGAACGCAGAGAGAAAGAGTGAAAATATTCTGCCATTCGAGCGAGCGAGTAAGCAAGAAGCAGGGGGTGCTAGCAAGGGCACAGACAAGGGTCAAGAAGGACGATGTCGAGATTGCGAGGAGAAGGGCAATAAATCCTGGGGGACGGAGAGGGGGAGTTATGAAGGATGGTGGGAATGGAGACAGGAGGAATGGATCGACTGTGGCGATGATGGGCAACGGCCGTGGGTGGGTGGGGGGAGAGTGAGAGAGTGAGAGAGAGACGCACTTTTTTGCAGAGGACAAGGAGTGATGTTCGACTGTGGGGAGAGAGAGGAAGAGAGGAAGAGAGGAAGAGAGAGAGAGAGAGAGAGAGAATGAAGGTAACGTGAGCAAAGGGGCGGGTGTGCAAAGACCGATGATTGATGATTTATGATGTGGTCAGAAGGAGAGGATGGAGGAGAGTGAGAGAAAGAGAAAGAGATGAGCTGCCACAACAACAACAACAACAAACAAACGGCAGCATTTAATAAACCGCGAGAGCAAAGATTGAGAAAAAATTACCGATGCGTGCCAGGCAAAAACGGGGACCAGGGGGGTAAAAGAGCGGATTTGATATTAACCGAGCGGGATTTTAGGCAGAGCAGAGAGACGAGTCCGAAAGCAGGAATGAAGCAGAGGCTTTATGGAGACCGGGGAGGAGGAAGAGGAGGATTAAATGATGATGAGGGAAGGGCCGGGAAGGGAAGGGAAGGATGGCGATGGGGGGATGATGAAACAAATGATTGGATTGATGATGAAGAGGAGCGATTATTTACGAGCGAACGGTTTGTTTTTTTGAGGAGTTTATATTTGAGTGAGCATGAGCCGAGATTAAGAGAGATATATATATATATATATAAGAGATAAATTTTAGAGATGAAGAAAATATAAAGAGATTTATATATATATATATATATATATATATATATATATATATATATATATATATATATATATATATATATATATATAGATATATAGAGAGAGATATATATATATATATATATATATATATATATATATATAGAGAGAGAGAGAGAGAGAGAGAGAGAAAGAAGAGAGAAAAAAGAGTGAGACAGACGAGGATGAGATGGGACGGAATGGGGAAGAAAGGAATCGAGTCGAGTGCAGCCGCCGGGGTTATTTTTTCTCTCTCTCACTCACTCACTCTCACACTCTCACTCTTTCACTTCGCCATTCTTTTTTATTCATTTCATCCACCGCGCACATGACCCTTCATCGTTCTGCCATAATTGCTCCTATTCATCCTTTTCGTCTGCGCTTTTGCCTCTACCTTTGTTCCTTCTCTCTCCTTCTCTCTCCTTCTCTTTTTCTTTTTTTTCTTTTTTTCTTTTTTTTTGTTCTGTCTATCTCTTTATCTCTCTCTCTCTCTCTCTCTCTCTCTTTCTCATGTCCGCAGCTTGTTGCAGACCTGAGGCATTAATGGTAGCAATGGGACAGATCCACCCGCAGATAGTGGCCAGTTGCTCCCATGTCCTCTACCGGTCCCGCTGCGTGTTACTCGTTCCTCCCACTCTAGCATAACATGAAAGGTATGCAGACATGTCGCCCGGAGAGGCCAGGACCGGGACTGCTGCACTCGCCAGGGCCCTGGTACGACGAACCAGCACAGCTCAGCTACCTATCTGAAATAGAAATGCATGTCGCCCCGTCCCCCTTGTCCTCTTGTAATAGACTCCGCACAATCCTTGCCCATGGTATGAGCAAATGCAATGCACCTCTTTCCAGGACGGAGGAAACAGAAAAAAAAAAAAAAAAAAAAAAAAAAGACATACGGGCCTAGGCAAGACATGCAGAGAGAACAAGGACGAACAGGGGGACTACTGACACTGTACAGACTCGCTCGACTCGAGCGAGTCATCGTGCATGTCCGACCCATGTCTATCCGGGAGGAAAGAGGAAGTGACCTTCGAGAAATAGGCAAAAGGTCAGGAATCAAGGAGGATAGAAACAGGGACTACTTGACGACATGTCATAGCTCGCAAAAAATAAAAAAAAAAAAAAGTGGTAGGCACAATGGAACACCGTCAGAAGCCAAGGTCTGATGTCGCCTGCAGGAAAGGAGAAAGAAGCCAAGTAGCCTGTGGCACCATGAACTCTCTGATTACAGAGTACGAGTGCATGGATATTCTGTCTGTGCTTATTTGTACGAGGTATCCTGTTACTTCTTTCCATGGACCTTGCGCGACAACGGGATGCGAGATACTACTTACTTCCGTGGTCATGTGATCAACAAGCCACCGAGTCCGTGATGTTCGGAGCAAGTCAAATGCTGAGAAAGGGTGGATGGAGGCCGATCTCACTCTCCTTCTCCCCACTCTACCGCCGCCCCTTTCCATCCATCCATCCTTCACAGTCTTTGCCATGCTGAAGTCGACAGGCGTCTCTAAGGGTAATACCTCAACTCTGCAGGCATAGATGCGCCACCTCATTCACAACCGAGGTGCATATGTGTATTTCCGGCACCTCGGCAGTCTCAGGATGCTCGGTCTTCGGATTTTCTGTTGGACACGCAGATCATGACTCTCTTCGGATGATCCGGTTTTCTCACACTACGTTATCCGAAAAGGAATTCCTACAAGATCTCAGTCGCGGAGCTCCTCTGCTTCGGTGTATTCGTCTCGCATCTGGATCATCTGGAGACGACAACCCCTTCACGGTCTTCTCTCATACACACTCACACTCACACGCTCCCCCCGACAACAGACTTTCCCGAACTTCCGAAGGAGAGAGAAAGAGAGAGCCTCGGAGCAAGAGAAATTTTAGTGGTCAGATGCTAACCGTGTGTGTGTGTTTTCTTTTTTCTTCTTCTTCATTCCTCACTTTCATCTTCTCGCATCCTTGTGATCTCGGCGTTTCACGACCATCATGATGCTTTGACCGCTCTCTGTCTGCTGGCGACTCCACTCAACAACATCTACTCCTCGCCCTTCCTCAATCTTGCTCGATTTCGCGCCTTTCTCTCTATTTTTATTTTTTTTTTTATTTTTTTTTTAAAAAAACCTTTTTGCAGCCATCCTGGCCAGCACGCGTCAGAGCAACTTGCTTGCCAAGTCTGCCATCCGTGCCTTTGCCACTGCTGCCCCCTCCAACCCTGTCGTTCCCCCTGCCCGCACATCCTTCGGCAACTTGAGCGACGAGGACCGTATCTTCACCAACATCTACAGTCGCCATGACTACAAGCTCGCTGGCGCTCTTAAGCGTGGCGACTGGTACAAGACCAAGGAGATTTTGCTCAAGGGTCACGACTGGATCCTTAACGAAATGAAGGAGTCTGGTCTTCGTGGTCGTGGTGGTGCCGGTTTCCCCTCTGGTTTGAAGTGGAGCTTCATGAACAAGCCCTTGGATGGCCGGTAAGTCTGCAGCAGTTTGAGCTTTTCTAGGTCTGACACAGAGAGAAAGAAAATCGACTCTGGAACGAATATTTTTTTTTTAAAAAAAAAAAAAAAAAAAAAAGGGAGAGAGAGAGAGAGAGAGAGAGAGAGAGAGAGACAGCCTCGGAGGCATTGTATCAGTTATGGCTAGACAGGCGATCCTAAGGATATATTTCAACTAGGACTTAATCACGCAGGAATGTACCCTGAATGAAGTCCTGGCGAATCCACGGATGTTAACAAACCTTTTGCTTTTTACTCTTGATTTGTCTCAATTGACTCTAGTCCTCGCTACTTGGTCGTCAACGCTGATGAGGGAGAGCCTGGTACCTGCAAGGATCGTGAGATCATGCGTGGTGACCCCCACAAGTTGATTGAGGGATGCTTGGTTGCCGGACGCGCCATGAACGCCAATGCTGGTATGTTTAAAAAAAATTATCTAAATCATAGCGACTGATCAATACTATCAAACCACGCTCCAATGATTTATTAATTCGCGTCTTTTTACGCTTCTGTTCTTTCTTAGCTTATATCTATATCCGTGGAGAGTTCTACAACGAGGCCTCTAACCTTCAGACTGCCATCAACGAGGCTTACAAGGAAGGATTGATCGGCAAGAATGCTTGCGGTTCTGGATACGATTTCGATGTTTACATTCACCGTGGTGCTGGAGCCTACATTTGTGGTGAGGAGACTGCTTTGATCGAGTCCATTGAAGGAAAGGCTGGCAAGCCCCGCCTGAAGCCCCCATTCCCCGCTGATGTCGGTCTCTTTGGCTGCCCCACCACCGTCGCCAACGTTGAGACGGTCGCTGTCGCCCCTACGATCTTGAGACGCGGTGGAAAGTGGTTCGCCGGTTTCGGTCGCCCCCGTAACGCTGGTACAAAGCTTTTCTGTATCTCGGGACACGTCAACAACCCCTGCACGGTCGAGGAGGAGATGTCGATCCCACTCAAGGAGTTGATCGAGAAGCACTGCGGTGGTGTCAAGGGAGGCTGGGACAACCTTTTGGGAATCATTCCCGGAGGCTCTTCCGTCCCCGTTCTTCCCCGTCAAATTTGCGACGATGTTCTGTAAGTCTCATTGCTGGTTCTGGTTTTGTTTACAATGGCCTTGATCTCCATGCTCAGTGTCAATATGCTGTTCAGGCATCTATGCGATACTTACTGAAACTTGCTGTTGATGAATCTGAATAGGATGGACTTTGATGCTCTCCGTGATGTCCAGTCAGGTCTTGGTACTGCTGCCGTCATTGTTATGGACAAGTCGACCGACATTGTTCAGGCTATCTCGCGTCTCGCTGCATTCTACAGGCACGAGTCTTGCGGTCAGTGCACCCCTTGCCGTGAGGGTACCACATGGTTGGCCAACATGATGACACGTTTCGAGAACGGACAGGCCCGTCCTCGTGAGATTGACATGATTGAGGAGCTCTCGCGCGAGATTGAGGGACACACAATTTGCGCTTTGGGTGATGCCGCTGCATGGCCCGTTCAGGTAAAGCCCCACATCCAGTTGTGCAACCAATGTTTTCTTTCTTTTTGTCATTAGTACAAGTGACGAATACTGACTTTCTCTTTCTCTACTTCTATGTATTACTTTCAGGGTTTGATCCGTCACTTCCGTCCAGAATTGGAGGCTCGTATGGCTCAGTTCAGGCAGGAGGCTCAGGCTGCCCAGGCTTAAATCAACCTCATGGGAAACAAGCGACGCATATACTCCATCTTCCGCCATTCACTCCACCCTCTCTCTCTCTCTCTCTCTCTCTCTCTCTCTCTCTCTCTCCCATTTTCTCCGTTCCGTTGTCATTCCTTTAAATAGCAGTCTGCCTCCAACAACCCTTACAGACATTTTTTTCTTTTTCTTTTTTTTTTTTTTCCCCTCCCCACCCACCTCTCTGTTTTTTCTTACCTCTGAACCTCTCTGACCAAATCGATAATGACGCTGTAAAGAGTGACTCGAAGCACAAACATGCATTTGTAGCCGATAGAGCTGCGAGCATTAAAACATATCCTTTAGAAGTACAAAAAAAAAAAAAAAAATCTTGCGAGCTTTCTGTTTGTATTTTTTTTCTTTTCTTTCTACGCAGGGTTCCCTGCTTCAGGAAGTTCCTGAGTTCTATCATTGGGCGGTACTAACATCTCGTCCTCTTCACTGAAAGGATCTTCCTTCCAAGTCAATTCATCTCTGATCATCGCTTCTATGTCATCCTCATTATCCATCTCTCTTAACACAGTACCACGTTCCAACTCGTTCAAATCCTGTTCTAGAGTTGATTCACGCTTTAAAGCAATGCCTGATGTGGCCATGGTCGAGGAGGAGGCAGTTGTAGTCGCGGACGAAATGTTGGTCCTCAGTGTTGTTGCTGTTGCTGTTGTTGGAGATTTCTTTAGTCCAAACTTTTCTTCCATGTCCACCCAATGAAACTCGCCACAGGTCTTGCCTTCATGGGATCCTGCGGCATAACACATGTAAAAATATCGACCATAGTTGGCCTTGTTCTTGAAGACACATCTCAAGACCATGGCAACTCCACATCGGCAGACAGGGGTGTCTTCCGGAGAAAAGCCCTCTCGTCGAAGTCTATAGGTGATATTGATCCGTGCTGTCCCGCTATAAAGAGAGTCAAAGTATGAATGCATAGAGATACAGAATGAGAACGGGCCAGTAAGAAGAGGAATCTTTCTCTGGACAAGAGAACGCTTGCTATATTAAAAGTTGTGAACAGACCTGATAGGGTGTGGTGTGACCGTGGGCACTGGGGGTACTTCGTGTTTCCACTCTTCTTGCTATTCAACAAAAGCAAGGCAAGCAAAGTTAACAAGAAAGGTTGAACTCCTAGATCTCTCCCTCCCCTCCCCCTCCCCCAAAGAAGCATGAGGGTGTAAATGACTTTTACCATCGGTGGCCACATAATACAGAGGCTATTGTGAGGTAACGAGATACTGATGAGCTGACCTGCCGTATCTGGGCGTTTCGCATCTGGGATCACTTTTCGTATTCGAAAGAAGCGAGTCGCCCCCAAAGTCAAGGAAGCAATCGTAGGCCGAGGACCGAGATAGGTCAACTTGTCTGCATGCCAGCCTACAGATTCTTTTGAATGGGCATAGTGATTGACAGCTGCTACATTGCAATCCCAATCCCCTTGGATCTCGTATGGGTGTCTATGGCATGACCACTCGGTTTTGTTTAGAACAGAGAACAGAGAATGATGACAAAAACGAACCTTTTTTTTTTTTTTTTTTTTTTTTTTGGTACACATGGACTCTGCTCTCTCTCTCTCTTTTTGTTCCTTACATGTCACGGGTTTTTCGAAGATCATTGACAATCTTGCGAACCACTTCCTTGGCTTCATTCATCTCTGGAAGAAACCGTCTTGGCGGCTCCTGCTGCCGACCGTTATAAGTCCACCCAGAGACCTCCTCCATATCGTCCTCTCGTTCTGCAAAGTAACTAGTCTTGTGAGGAGAGGTGACCATGCGTTCAAAGAGCCACCACCGATTCCTAGACCAGGTCTCCGAGTCTTTGAGCATGACCTTGAGCAGTCTACTGGCCAAATCCTTGTCAAGAACATTAAATATCAAAGTGCATGGACAGTGCGTAGCCACATCTTCAGGACGGTAGAGGATCAATGGCCGGGGTTTTGAGGCCGCCAAAGACGAAGAGGCAATTGACTCGTCCAAAGACTCCTTCCAGCGGAGGCGGTCATTCAGAGAAGGCAGAGCTGGGTCGGAGGACATAGAGTAAGGGTCTTCGAGAGAATTTGAAGTGGAGCCTGAGAACAATGATAAAGAAGGTTGTGAAGACATGGGTAAAAACGCAGAGAGTCGGGGCTGGACCAGCTTTTGCTTCTTTCTGGGCAGATTATCTAGTTCTCTAGGACTGGTGTTTCCTCGGGAAAGGCTAGTTTGGCTGTTGCTCGGACTATGGACTTGAGCACTCGAGTTGATCGGTTCTGAGGTCTGATTGCGGCTCAGAATAAGGGGTATAGCCAGCTCGAGATCACCTTTTGTAGAGTGCAAAGCCTGAAGCAGCACTTCCTCTGGCGTGGACTCAAAGATGGAGATTAAGGTGGCCAGTTTAAAATCCATAGTCTCTTCCTCCTCGTTCCCATTGCTGTGAACCCCTGTGTGGGCACTGGTTATGCTAGCGTCCTTTGGAAACGGGGTCTTGTTACTCAGTAGGGTCGAACGAAACTGCCATTCATGCTGACTGGGTTGTTGTGCCATTATTTTTAGCCCTTTTTTTTTTTTTCTTTCTTTCTTTCTTTCTTTCTTTCGTTCTCTCGTCGGATCCACTATTAAGAGATGATGCTGATGCCTGAATTGTGAAGGTGGATGGATGAAATGGAAGGAAGGGCTCACTTTTGAATCGGTACGCCACCAAAAAAAAAAAAAAAAAAAATCGTCCTCTCAACTGTTCACGCCGCAGCCCTGCATTTCCTCCGCGAGAGCAGTCTCAGACCGGTGCATCAATGCAGGCATCGGTACAGTCCTAGGAGAGGAGCCTTTGTCGCAAAAGTCTGGAGGACAAGACACACGGTCTTGATGGCATCTGGGAATGATTGAGCTGTATCGCACACGTGTGGAAGGGGCTGTGCGCAAGAGCTTGACCTCGTGGATTGTGGGACAAGGAGGCGCGTCAAGGGTCTTTTTTTTTTTTTTTTGAGTCCCGTGTGGCTGCTACTTCCAGCGGGACTGCTTGCATAGACATGCTGAAACGGTTGCCCGAGTCCCACGGCCTCATTCGCTTTCTTTCCATCGAATCGGATCCGAGTCGCTCGACTTGAATAAGCTAGACTCCATTGGATCCATCCTTCTCATCTCCGGGCTGCCGTCCATCATTTGCCTGCCCGTCACCACGCCCTAGCCAACGAATGCCATGCATCTCCCAGCAAGAATCCCCGCAATGCGAACACGTCTTAGCAACGCTAGTTGCTGGGGCTTTCGTAGCCAACAGCCAACACTGTTGCTGTCCCTACAGTCTCCTCGGCTCTCTACAATGAAGAGCACTATTGCAACTCTGTCAACCCGTTCTTATTCAGTGTTACCTGGAATCCGAGCCAGAAACGGCTATCTTTCATCGGGATCTCTTTTGTTCGCACGCTCTACCGTTCCAGAGAACGACCGTCACTTAATATCACTTGCAAGTGGAATTCCTTCGGTTCGCATCAATACAGCAAGGCATTACTCATCACCCAGGCAACAGTTCTACCTGAACAGGATCTTGGACCCATATGTCCAACAAGCTGTCAGTCCCATTACGCTGCGTCAGTTAGTCGTCTTTGGTCGGAACATGCAGCCGGATAAACTCCTCAAGTCGGCCAACTATGTCCGGAAGGAGCTCCCGATCCGACTGGCACATCGTATTCGTGACTTTCAGAATTTACCCTTTATCGTTGGGACCAATCCACATATCGAACAGGTCTATGATCTATACTGGCAAGGGTTCGATCGGATTCGACAAGTGCCCGAGATCAAAACGCTGGATGATAACGACCGGTTTTGTGAGCTAGTCAAGGGCTTGTTGAACGATCACTTGGTTGTTATCCCTCAGCTAGCGCTTGGAATCATGGAGAGTGCCAAGCATCTGACACCTGAGCAAGTAGACAAATTCATGAACACCATGCTCCGGTCCAGGATCTCGCGTCGCGTCCTAGCAGAGCAACACATCTCCTTGACAGCCAACTTTAACTCGCCGAACTACATGATGACAGACCGCGGCTATATCGGCATTATCTACACACATTGCAACCCCAGAGAGATTGTCGAACGAACCGCCGTCCTCGCTGCAGAAACATGTAAACGACAGCTCCAATATGTTCAGCGTCCCGACTGGATCAAGTCTGGTCAGCTCGAGCCACCAAAGGTGTTGCTTGATGGGGATATTGATACCGAATTTGCTTATATCCCAGACCATATCGAGTATATTCTCTACGAACTCCTCAAGAATTCGATGCGCTTTGTCATGCTTCGAGGCAAGATTAATCCCAAAACTGGAGAATTGCCGCCGATCCAAATCACGGTCTGTGAGGGAACAAACGATATTGTATTTAGAATCTCGGACCAAGGCGGAGGAATTCATCCGGATATGGAGGCCAACTTGTGGTCTTATTCACAGTCTGCAACACGGTTTGCTAATTTCGAAAAGGTCTCTAAAATGGCAGCAACGGTTCAGGAGCAGATGGTCTCCCCCAGCAGAAGTGTCAATGCCGCCGGCCTCACCACCTCTCAACAACACAATGAACGGAAGAAAGAACAAAAGGAACGTGGTATCCATGGAGATGCCATCACACCAACAGCCGCCTGGGATCGGCATCAAACGGAAATGGAGGTGATGAAACATCAGCAGGAGCAACGGACGCGGAAAATGAATAGTGGAGAGATAGACTTGGGATATGAGAGTGTGAGTGGAAGGCGTAACAGGAGTAGGAGACCGAGTGATGAGAATGTTGTCCTACCTCCACCACCAGAGAGCCACAAGGATACAAAATCAGACCCATCACTTACACCAAGTCCATTTGCAGGACCAGACTCTGATGATTTCACAAAACCAACCAAAGCGGCTACAACGAAGAGTGTTCCATTATGTGATCCGACGACTATGCATGAGGTATTAGAGCAACATCAACATGAGCAACAAGAAGATTTGGCAATGCATCTCGGTATTGGATTACCGATGAGTCGAGTGTATGCAGAGTATTGGGGTGGTGACCTCAAGGTCTTTACAATGCATGGCTATGGTACAGATGCGTATGCAAGATTCTGTAAATTTGGAAATATTTATGAAAACTTTGATGTATAAAGAGTAACGCCATCCATGGCTCGATGGAGGAAAAGCTATCATAAAAAAAAAAAAAAAAAAAAAAAAGAGGTAAAGACGTCTATTTCATTCTATGTATATATATATATATATATATTTATTTGGAAGAGAGACCAATTCTACCTAACACAAAGGTGTTGGGGATGATTCACGCTTTTTTTTGCTTTGTAACTTATCTTGACATGATTTAGACCACCTTAAATTGAATACAATTTGACCCGCACATTCAAATGTGGAAAGAAGAAGGGGGGGAGGGGAGGGGCACCTTTACATTTTTTTTTTTTTTTTTTTTTTTTATTCTCCTCGCCTCCATTTTTTTCTTATATATATATAAGACTAACTTTACCAACAAGCCAACAAAGGTCAACCAAAGTGTCATAACAATCAATTAGACCTCTGAGATTCTAGATAGCGCTAATAGGCTACTTAAAAGAGTTGAGAAGAAGGACCTGATTCTTCATAAAGCCATCCACGCAAATTATTAGCCTTGGCCAGCTTGGTCACAGCATAGAGGGTAGCCTGGGACATGACTCGAATGGCTTCTTTGCTGATGTTGTCAATGTTGTCGCAGCTGTAGGGAAAGCGGTATCAGGGTTTGAGTCTTTTCCAAAAAAAAGCTTGGTTCTTATGGCTCAACCAAGAAAAGACACAGAGTCTATCTTACCTTTGATGATAACAGGGATCAAGAGGAGCACCAGCAAATCCACCGTACCGTTTGCGTTGTTCGACCGATTTCTGTTCATCCGCTCCTGTCAACACACCACCCGCTGGAATACCCTCCAGCAAGAACGGGAGAAAATCTGAACCAGCATCCATGGGTGTGAGCTCAAAGTCATGTCGGTAGACATCGAAAAACTGTGCAAAGAGACCTTCGATCTTGACTGAGGGCTGAATCAAAGGCTTGGGTGCTGTAGTTCCGTTGTGAACCTGTTGTTGGCAAAACAGTCGCAAAGCTCGGGTAGTCGATTAGTGAATTGAGCTTCATATATATATACACATATCAAAAGCCAGAGGAGGCATCGAGAACCAGGTCGTCCTTCCCAAAGAGATCACTTACGAAAGGCACATAGTTTGGACTGGCAAGCATATCCAAGTTCAAATTCAGGGCTATTTCCTTCTTCCTACCCTCTGCCACGAGTTGCCTCACGTAATGTCTCGATCCTAACAAGCCAATTTCTTCTGCTCCCCACCAAGCAAAGATGACCCTGCTCTTGAGTGGGAATCGATATTTGGCCATTATTAGAGCAATCTCCAGATTCACACTGGATCCTGACCCATTATCAACCAAACCGGGACCCTCAGGAACAGAGTCAAGATGGGATCCGACAATAATTGTGTCCTGATCATTGCCATCCTTGGTAGTACACAAGACATTTCGAGTGGTTTCCACAGAATGGGAATTGCGAGTTCGGAGGTCGATCAAGACAGTGGACTCGTGTTGGATCAAGTTGGTACCAATGGCGTATGTGACTGAGAGGACTGGGATGTTGATCAAAGGATCACCTTCCTTCCAAGGGATGATACGCATCCGGCTATAAATGAGACCCACCTGCTTTGCCTGGTTATAAAAGATCACGCCACTTGCCCCTGCCTATAGAGAGAGAGAAAAAAGAGCAAAAAGACATGTCAACATCGTAAACGCCAAGCAGTTGCACTGCAGGAAATATCAAGAGGTTGACCCATACCTTTTCGGCGTTGTAGGCTGCTGTCCAATAGTCGCACTGAGGTTCACTGTCATCTCTAGCCTCGATGACAGCAATCTTTCCTGCAACATTGTGATGGTCCCTGGGTCGACAGCCGTGATTCGACACATGATGAATACGCTTCTCCCTAAACGTTGCAGAGGGTCCTCCAGATCTAAAGACTACAAAAAGTCAAACTAGGCATTAGGTAGTGTTCAAATGGAGCAAGCAACAGCAACAATAACAACAACAACAATAATAAAGAGAGCACACACTAGATCCTTGTTACCTCTAAAGTCACTCATGTGCTGATAATCGACTCGCTCTTGAGTTCCAGATCCAGGAAGGTTCAAAACACTTGATAACTCTGGGACCTCAAGCTCTTCCCATACAGGGACTTTGAATTCTTGGATACTCACTTCACAATATCCAGAAGCACCCGCTATAAGCTGGTCCCTAACATACTCAGCTGAAGCGTTGTAACCATTGACCACGGATCTTGAATGATTGTGTTCGCGTGCAATTTTGTCAAGTTCTTGGAGGTGATTCAGAATGGATGACACTTTCAGGCGACCAGAGAGCGGAAAGTCGTGTGGGTCGTTGATTGGATGATCAGCTGCAGTTATTCAAGTCATTCACAAGAAAAAGAAAAAAAGAAAAGAAAGAGAGAAAGAAAGAAAGGAGCAGGCATTCTTTGCCGTGGTTAAACAAGAAGCTAATTTTATAGCTTCGTCTTTCAATGAAGCAACAAAAGAATGTTCTTGGCCAAAAAGCTTGAAAGAAGAACTGACCCCGGTACGGCTCAACAAACACAATCAACAGAATCACAGCAATGATGAAAATGACAAGGGTTACTAATCCACATGGAAGCGCCTTGCGGACCCTTGATCTCCACTCTTCTTCTTCTGGTGATGGGACACCTATTGGAAAGTGCGGTGCGTCTGCTAGAGTAGACGATATCCTTCATGTCAGCTTTTCTATTTTTCTTTTTTTTCTTTCTTGCACTCAAATGGGGTCAAATTGTCTTTTGTGGTAAAGCACGACGGATTACTTCCGTTGCCACTGGATAGTAGTGGTTGACGCTCTTGCGAAGGGTCTGCCATAGTCAGGTAAGTTTGTCCTTGGTATTTGGGTTCGTGAGACAGAGTCGCTTAACTCTAGTCCAGGACGGTGTTCTTCTTTTTTTTTCTCGATGACCTTTGTGCAATTCCTTTTGAATGTGTGTTTGAAGTAGTGGTGAATGGCAGTCGAGGTGGAATGAAATGACACGCGTAAATGAATTCAACAGGAAAAGAGAGGGAAGGACCTTTGTGGGAGGAAAAAAAAAAAAAAAAAAGAGACAACCCAACCCGCGCTCCTCCTCCTCCTTCCTGTTCCCAGCAGGACTGCGCTTGAGAGTCCCCGTGCGCTGTTCTTTCCTCACGACTCGTTACACCGTCCCTCACCTTGTCTCGCTCAGACACACTCACTCCTTGAGGCACAACCCGGAACTGCCCACAACTACTTACTACCACACCCCAACACTTCTCTCCAATAGATATAGGCGTGTATCGTAACTAAATCCCGATTGCAGAACAGCTCGCCCTTCAAGCAAAGTTTCACTCTAAACAATGCTTGGAAAGAGATCTAGGATCTTTTTTCGCCTTGCTCGGTTCGGCAAGGCTCTCTTGAACGATAGATTTGAGGTTACCCCACTTGTCCAAGTAGTGTTCTCCAATGCCACATACATGCGAAATAGAGTGGAGAACCAGAAGTATGTATCTATTGGGACTTGTTCCTTAACAGAAATTTAGAGCTGATCTAATCCATGAGGTATCCAAGTCACCACATTCAACTATCTCATTCTTCCGAGCGATTATCGATCAAGTTGGTCCGTTATTCTCTCTTGGCTGCAAATAATGACCTCAGTCAGAGACATCGTTGAACAATATTCGCCATTTCCTTGATCGTCCCAGTATTTTTTTTTTTTTTTTTTTTTTTTGTTTATTGTTGTTGATTATCTCGATTCGTTTTTTTTTTCTTTTCTGTCATTCTCTAGTCCTTCTCGAGGTTAATGGCGTTGCCAAAGCGAGCGTAAAGAACCTTCTTGAGCTCATCCATCTTTTCGACCGCCTCGTCCATCTGAGACTTCAGATCCTCAATCTCCTTGTCCAGTTCTTCCTGTGATGCTGAGATCCGTTCCTGAGCTGCCTCTAGTGAAAGGGATATGAATGCATCGCCAATGCGGTACCTAATTCAGATAGAAACAACAACAACAATAACAAAAGAGTTATTGCGATGTTAAGAGGGTTCCTGATAATGTGGCACTTTTTGATTGTCTCTCTCGCTCTCTCTTTTTTTTACCTGACAGGCTCATCTTCATCGGCCAGCTCAAGTTCTGAGGCCAAGTCGTCGAGATACTCCTTCTCGGTCTGTAAGATTTAATAGAGATAAAAAAGAAAAGAAAAGAAAAGAGTTGAACGCTTAGTAAAAACAGAGAATGACCAAATAGGGCCTTGATGCCGTCAAAAAAAGAAAGAAGGAAAAAGGACTGAAAAAGACCAAACGCAACATGCCTTCTTAGTTTCATATGTCTCCTCCAGGTCCTGTAGTTTGGCATTATATTTGCTAAAGGAGTTGATGTTTTCCTGGTCCTTCCAAGAGACGTGGATATCGCCTTCTTCCTGGTCGTTCTCGAGCTATAGTCGCGCGAAAGAAGGTAAAAAAAAAAAAAAAGTGGGAGCAAGAGGAGCAGATTAGGTTTTCTTGTTCGATGTGCACTGAATGGAGGAGGTCATGCAGTGCTGTCCTGAATAGAGCCAAAGGAAAATAGAGCATGAGGGAAAGAGCATTGGGTAGGGAGATGCGATCAGTCCGAGAATGGGAACATACCATACGCATGATGAAGAGTGATCTGGTTGGTGAAGATGAAGAATGTCTCGCGCCTAAAAAGAGTCCAGGAGAAGGAAAGAGAGAGTGAACAGGAAGAGAGAGAGAGAGAGAGGGGGTGGTGGCTTTCTTCTTTCGCCTTCCTTACTCTCTCCTCCAGTCGAGCGACCGAATACGTGTCTGTGTCTGCCTCGACGACCGACCAGGGCAAGATGATATTCTCTCTCTCTACTCCTTCTCCCACCCCCCCTTCTCTCCTTTTTTTTTTTTTTTTTTTTTTTTTTTTTTTTTTATTCCCTTCTTCTTCTTCTTCCTCTTCCTCTTTCTATCCTTATTATCTCATTCCTTTATTCTTTCGCAGTCAGCTCCAGTTGGTCCATTGGCCTTTCCTCTTCCAATCCAGACATCCACATAGGAAAGAGCTCCCATTTATCCACTGACCCAGGACAACTCACCTCCACCCATTAGCGCCACCATCTCTCCACCCGACCTTTTTTTTTATTATTATTATTCACCATGGCAGAGAACGAACTTCTCACTGCCTACAAGGGGATCCCTGTCATCACTAGACTGATGCTCACTGGGGTCGTCCTCGTCTCGTTTGCAATCAAGTTGAAACTTGTACCTTACTACATGGTCCTCCTCGACTGGCCATCCATCATTTACCGCTTCCAAGTAGGTCTTCCTCTTAACTGTGTCTACTTTTCTTTCTCCTACTCTCCATATCGCACCCAGTTTAATTGGCTCTAGGAAGCGAGGAGGAAGAAGACAAAGATCTCACAAAATCAGACTCCACTCAAAGGCGGGGCGCCAAGAGAATTGATTCCTAACAACCTTCTCGTTCTTTCGTTCCTCTCTAACCAACAGCTTCAGCGGCTCGTGACCCCATTTCTCATCACTGGAGTGGGCTTCAATATGATGTTCGACCTCTACTTCCTGTTCACTTACGGATCACAGCTGGAGACGGCCACGTTTGCTGGCCGAACTGCCGACTTTGCTTGGTTCGTTATCTTTACTTCTCTCTCATCGACTGTAAGTGAAGATATGAGCGTGCCATTAACCTAAACCTGCTTTCACTGCACAATGGTAAACATCCACGTCTTCTTGTATGATTATTATTTTATTACTATTATTTAACGCGTCCTGTGAGAACTCTATGACTTTTTTCTAGATCGGAGCATACTTTCTCGAAGTGTCGTATCTCTTTGAGGCAATGCTCATTGCAGTCATCTACCTCTGGTCGCGAGTCAACTCGGAGAGGATAGTATCATTCATGTTTGGCATCACATTCCCAGCCGCATACTTCCCATGGGTCTTGATCGCCTATAACTATGTTATGAGTGGAGCCATGATCCCCTGGGCCATGTTGATCGGAGCCGCCTCTGCCCACCTATACTATTTCCTGGACACTGTCTACCCGAGCATGGGAGGACCTCGATTGATCCCGACGCCAACATTGCTCTACAGAGTCTTTCCTGCTTCAAGGGGTGGCTTCCATGCCGGAGGTAATACCATGGGAGGACAAAGGGCGAATGCAGCGGCAGCTGCCACTGCAGCAGCAGCAAATGCCGGTGGGCATCGATGGGGCACAGGACATCGTCTTGGGCAGTAGTAGAAGTGATAGTAGTGGTCGTAGTAATAGAAGAAGAACCGCGCGTTCGTTGGGCATATTTACTTGCTTTTGCATAGTTCTCTCCGTTCTCTCTTTTTTCTCCCTCGTGCTCATGTATCAATTCAGTCAGTAATCGTCTTTCAGAGAGCGAGTTGAGAGCTCTTTTTTTTTTTTTTTTTGTTCCTTCCAGGAAGAGGTGGAAGAGGAAGAAGAGGAAGAAGAAGAGGCACCAAAGCCACTCTCAGTCTCTCACTCACTCTCTGCTGAGTGTGGAGAGCTCGTCTTGCGAGCGATGTGGTAAAATTAGGTCCAGTACTAACTAAGGTTTGGAGTCTCTTAATACTTTTTTTTTTTTTTTTTATACTGCTAATGTCATTTTTTTTTTTTTTTCATTTTTTCCATCATCTCGGGCGAATATTCTTCCCATTCAACAGCTCCACCTTTCTCATCCCTTCTCAACATCCTCCTTTGACCACACAATTCCTCGGCCCGGTCTTTTCATCAAAAACAGGAAGAAAAAGAAAAAGAAAAAGAAAAAGAAAAAGAAAA
Organism: Mortierella sp. BCC40632; assembly: GCA_011634665.1. NCBI lineage: Eukaryota > Fungi > Mortierellomycota > Mortierellomycetes > Mortierellales > Mortierellaceae > Mortierella > Mortierella sp. BCC40632. The sequence continues at coordinate 281,866 of WAEK01000001.1, forward strand.
AGAAAAAGAAAAAGAAAAAGAAAAAGAAAAAGAAAAAGAAAGAAAAAAAAAAACTCCCACCTCTCCCATCTGGACCCTCTCCCCTCCCTTTCTCCTTGCGAACAGGCCGACTCATCTGGTTCAGAGTCCCTATATTATCTCCAGGAATAGAACTCAGCAGACGGGGCTGTTGCTCAGCAAGCAAGCAAGCAGGGCAATCCTCACTTTGCATTTCTCGACATCCACAGGACAACACAGCATCAAGGACTAGTTTTTTTTTTTTTTTTTCTTCTTCTTTTTGGATCAGGGTATTCGACTACAACGGCAAAGAGAGAGAAAAAAAAAAAAAAAAAAGGGGAGAAAGAAATTTCGCATCGGAACACCCTCTGCCATCATCAAGCATCTCTAAGCATCTCTAAGCATCTCTAAGCATCTCTAAGCATACCGCCACCACCACCACCACCACCACAGCCATCATCATGATCAGCGCGCTGTTCATCTATAACCAAAAGGGCGAGGTTCTGATTTCGCGACTCTATCGCCAGGACTTGAAGTAAGTGGTCGTTCAACTCACTCGTACTCTCTCACTCATCCCCCAAAACCCTTCTCTCCCCTTCCCACCCAAGAAAAAAATAATAATAATAATAATAATAACGACACAGGTGGTCATTCTCCTGGGAACAAGATATCTTGCATTATCTTTATTTTTTGAGCGATTTTAACCAAAGACGATTCTATGCAGCGAGTGCAATACAATCCCCAAGAGAAGGATGCAGGGCAAAGAAGGGGAGGGGAGGGGAGAGAGAGAGAGAGAGAGAGAGAGAGAGAGAGAGAAGGAGGAAGAGGCAGAAGGAGAGAAAAGAAAAGAAAAAGAAATAACGGTATTAATCCCTTGCTTTTCCCTTGACTTTGTTTAACTCGTCTATAAAATCAAGGCGTTCGATCGCTGACGTCTTTCGTATCCAGGTGATCTCGAACACAGACGTTCGCTCGCCAATCATCACCTTGGGCTCCACCTCCTTTTTCCACGTGCGACACGAGAACCTGTACATTGTCGCCATCACCAAGTGGAACGCCAACGCTGCCTTGGTCTTTGAGTTTTGTTACCGGGTCATCAACATTGGACGCTCTTACTTTGGAAAGCTGGATGAAGATGCTGTCAAGGCCAACTTTGTGCTCATCTATGAACTGCTCGATGGTGAGTTGATGACTCTGCGTTCTTTTTTTTTCTTCTACTTTCCTGGCCCCCCCTCCCCTTTTTTTTTTTTTTTTTTTTTTTTTTATGCTTGGTCACTAACGATCCTTGTATCGCTGCATGGCTCTATATGTGCGTGGGACAATGGCAAACAGAGGTTCTGGACTTTGGATACCCCCAGAACAGTGAGGCAGACACGCTCAAGATGTACATCACCACAGAGAGTGTCAAATCCGAACGAGCCATCATGGAGGAATCATCCAAGATCACGATCCAAGCTACGGGTGCAACCTCATGGCGTCGATCGGATGTTCGATACCGCAAGAATGAAGCCTTTGTGGATGTGGTCGAATCCGTGAACTTGTTGTTGAGTACTCAGGGCAATGTGCTTCGAGCGGATGTGGCAGGTCAGATCTTGATGAGGGCCTACCTTTCGGGCACACCCGAGTGTAAGTTTGGATTGAACGATCGGGTGTTGCTGGAGAAGGATGCTGTGAACAGGAGCACGGGAGGCTCGCATAGACGATCACCCAACACGGTCGAGATTGATGATTGCCAGTTCCATCAGTGCGTCAAGTTGGGCAAATTTGACAGTGACAGGACTATCAGCTTTATACCCCCCGATGGCGAGTTTGAGCTTATGAGGTAGGTGTTTCGATTCAACCCCACAGCAGAGGATGTGTTAACAAGGAAGGAGAGTCGTCTTGTTTTTCTTTTTCTTTTAAGGAACAGAGGAGTATCACATGCTGACATCTTGGGATACCCATTTTGGAACCTCATATCTGCTTAGATACCGTACCTCTGACAACATCAACCTGCCTTTCAAGGTCCATCCTGTGGTGAACGAGATTGGCAAGTCAAAGATTGAATACAAGATCATTGTCAAGGCCAACTTTTCTTCTAAATTGTATGCCAACAATGTGGTCCTCTCGATCCCAACACCTCTGAATGCTGCTGGTGTCACTTGTATGGTCTCGGCAGGAAAGGCTAAATACGTGCCTGCAGAGAACGCCATGGTCTGGAAGATCCCACGGTTCCAAGGACAATCCGAGTTTATGTTGACGGGTGAGGTGACCTTAACAGCGATGACACACAAGAAGGCATGGTCAAGGCCACCTATTTCGATGGACTTTCAGGTACTCATGTTTACGTCGTCGGGATTGTTGGTCCGGTTCTTGAAGGTCTTTGAGAAGAGTAACTACAAGTCTGTCAAGTGGGTCCGATACATGACCAAGGCTGGAAACTATCAGATCAGAGTAAGTCGACATTACTGTCATTGAGCCGTTGGAGATTGAGGTGTGGAGGTGACTGATTCATAACCTGCAAAGCATCTGCTAACCATCGAGAAAAAAAAAATTCACTGCTTTTTGTCTCAATGATTGCTAGTTCTAAGGCTCGAACGCGTGTTTGGACAAGAGAAACAACCACAGCAACAAACAATAACAACAAAAGGAGAGTAGCGACTATTTGGGAATCTGCAACTTCAAAGTCAGCCTGGTTCTCCCCACACACACGTACCTACAAAACAAACACACATAGATAACAATTGCAACCCAAGTCTAGAGTTTTTCTAATAACAAACAAAAAAAAAGGACTCCTTCCAGGGATACGAATGCGATGACACTAGCGTGCAGGTAGTCAACCTTTCTTCACTGTCGGAGACCTCTTCTTATCTCTCCTTCTCTTTCTTCTCTTCGTCTTCTCCTCTCAAAGATCAGCTCCATGAAAGACATTGGCAATATCGATTCACTGTTTGGTCCTCATGACCTTGCTTGTGCGAGAAGTTGGTTGATCGATCCAGAATATCCGGAAGGGAGAGAGAGACCTGGGTGCATTTCAGAGTCTTGCGTCTGAAGGATCCTTGTAGCGGAGCAAATGAAAGAGTTGGATGTGGTCTCTGACTCGACACACGCAGCAGTAGATGAACTGTGGGATGAGCTGATGACTTGCGAATATAATTTATATGGCTAATACTTTATTTACACAAAACTGGTCTGAGAAGAGACGAGGGGGGTATGATTGGGAAGCGAGGCTAGCAAAAGTCAATGTTTACCAAGACTTTTGATCCCGCTGTTAATTTGACCCCTAAATCCATGACCGCAATTCCTGGGGGTATATTGGACTTCTTTGGGTTCGACAAAGAGAAGTAGATATATTTCATATCCGACAGGACCTGCATCTTTTCAACACATCTGTACAGTCCAGTGCCTCTAGGTGAGGGTTCCCGTAACTCGAGATTGGCCCACGGCGAGGAGTGGGTCGCAAGGAGTTCGTTTCCAGGAGTTACAACGATAGAAAACTTGATTTGCTGTTGCTTCAGACCCTTTGGTACCTCGGAGCAGTATTCGAGCTTCGTGAAGAAATGATTTATATCCACGAGTTGAATGTTAACATGTCGAAGGTCCTTGACAGTGAAGGACAGTATGCCCTGATCTTGTTCATTGGGGCTTGCAGGGAAAAGGTCGATTTCTCGGACCTTTTCTTGGCACTTGTGTTGATGAGGGTTCCGTGAAAGCCATTTTTTGCATTTATGGCAGGGATATCTTGCTTTCAAATGAATTCCTGCCACATGTCTCGAAATTGACTCCTCCTCCTCTCTTTTACATAGTCTGCACCCTTTTGATTTACCGTGAGGGTGGATCACTTTTTTGATAAACTCCTTAGTAGCCTGGTTGAAATTGTCCACCTCAGACTTGCCGGGCCCTGAGCGTTCGTACCAATACAATGGAGTGGCTACCCAATCCGGTTTCGCGAGCACCGAACCCGCGCAACTTTGCATTGCTCTAAAAGCCTCTTGAGCGTCTGGCCGAAAGAAATTTTCGTCAAGGCAGCGAACAAAGTTTGCATACTCTATAAGCATCTTTAGGGCAGACGCTATTCGAGTCAATCGGGTCTCCGGACGACGATCGGTTTCGATTTCAAGGAACAGTTGAATTGAGGCACTCAGGTAGTCTATCATAACTTTGAAGATCCCCTCTATTTGAAAAGAATTGGTTACCCCTGTTTTCGATAGAGGTGGCAGAAGTAGAGATGAAGTTTTTTTTTTTTTTTTTTTTTTTTGAGAACTTGCCTTGTTGCCTCCAAGGCTCATTTGATCCAGAAACATGATCAGGTCCCTGCTCTAGTCGTCACAAATAATGCGATATCCTGGTTAGTACATAGCATTGTCAAACAGCCTAGGCCAATGTAGTGGATCAGGAAAAGGGAAGGAAGGAAGGAAGGAAGGAAGGAAGGAAGGAAACGAGGAAGGAGGGAAGCAAGGAAGGATATGTGTGTGTAGGAGGAGGGAGGAGGGAGGGAGAAGGGAGGATAATTGAATGGCTAAATCTGTTTACGATTGAGAGACTCGGCCTCGGATACTTCCTGGTGGTCCAATAGTATTTGCTCGTTATTAAGGAACTTGAGCTGGGTTGCTGGAGTCTCGTTTAGCTGACAACCCCGAGACTCGTCCAGGAGGGACTTGCGGAAATTTTGTTGGAGCCTCATTTCTTTTTTTTTTTTTGGAGAATGGATGAGGAGAGAAGGAGAGAGATGGCCAAGGAGATGAATCGCTGGTTCATGCTCTCCATTTTTATAGAGCTGAATGCGCTGATGCAGACAAGGGCAGTCCAAGGAGTAAAGGGTCTGTGCCAAGCCAAACCCTTTCTGTTGCATGATTTTTTTTGAAAAATAAAGTTCATGGCAGATGGAAATAACAGAGGTAAAAGAGCTCTCTCGGAAAAGCAGGTCTGCATATCAAAGTGAAAAACCATGTATGTGGAATCCCTCTCTGGATTCTCGTCATTGCTCCTCTCTCTCTCTCTCTCTCTCTCTCTCTCTCTCTCAAAAATGAGATTTCAATCAAACAGTGCCATTTCTCCCGGTTCCGACGCGTTTTACTCAAACAGAGTCGACTCGGCTGCTTGATGCAGCACTACAATTTTCGCGCGTTTGGCTCAAAAAACTTGGCCGCGCCAGTTCCGTGTAAGGATTTTCCGCATTAGTGAATTACGCCGGTAATTGGTAAACCGTGGTAATTCCAGATATCAGTAAATGGTGTGTTACCGATGCCAGAATATCTACCTTTGGTGTATCTTTCGTGTTGTTGCCGGTGGAAAAACACCGGAACGGTTTACCGGTAGAAAGTACTGGTGCGGTTTACCGGTATTTACCTACGAACCATACCAGTGAAGTAGACCGCCAAAACGACACCAGCACTGCTGTTCAGGTATTTTTTACCGGGAAATATCGACTGGAGGTCCCAGTGGACTACTGGTATGGGATAGAGTACCACCTAATTGCCGCTCTTTTTTTTTTTTTTTTTTTTTTTTTTTTTTTTTTTTGAGGTCTCTACTTCGTACTATCCTTCTGTAAATACCACCACATTGTTCCTAAGTGTAATTTTAGAGATAGGAAGGGGGGGCAGGAGAAAACAGGGCTACTCCCCTGCTGCTTCTCCCTTACTTCGTTCGTCTCTTCTACAAAATCAAAGCGTTTGATCACTAACGTCTTCGTATTCAGGTGATCTCGGACACGGATGTTCGCTCGCCAATCACCACCAAGTGGAATGCCAATGCTGCTTCGGTCCTTAAGTTTTGTTACCGAGTCATCAACATTAGACAGTCCTGCTTTGGAAAGCTGGACGAGGGTGGTGTTAAGGTCACCTATTTCGATGGGCCTTCAGGGACTCATGATTGCATCGTCGGGATTGTTGGCCTGGTTCCTGAGGGTCTTGTGGAAGAGAAATTGCAATTCTATCAGGCAGGTTCCATACATGGCCAAGGCAGGAGACTATCAGATCAGACTAAGTCGGCACTACTGTCATCGAGCCGCTGGAGATTGAGGTGATTGATTATCAACATACAGTGCACCATCGAAGTAATAATAATAATAAAGTAAATTGATTGTTTGTTCTAAGGCTCGAGCGTGCGTCCTGGACAAGAGAAACAAACAACAACAAAAGGAGAGTCGCGACCGTTTGGGAATTTGCAGCTTCAAGGTCAAGCCTAAGCTTTTTTTTTTTTTTTTTTTTTTTTTAAAAAAAAAATAACAAACAGATGATGCTAGTGTACAGGTGGTCTGCCTTTCCTCACTATCAGATGTGTGGCCTCTTCTTATTCTCCTTCTCTTTCTTCTCTTCGTCCTCTCGTCCTCTCCTCTCAAAGATCAGATCCGTGAAGGACGTTGGCAATATCAATCCACTGCATGGCCTTCATGACCTTGTCTGAACGAGATGTTGGTTGATCGTCATGACCCCAGAGTGTAAACTCGTTGAACTGACCCACGGTCTTCATGGTCTTGCGCTGCTCCTGATTTCCGCGTAACATGGCTTGATAGGCAGCTTCTTCATCCTCGTTGTCATCCAGGACAACGTCATCTCGGTCAAGACTCGAGTCGTAAGCTGAGTGTTGAGAGACATGGTCAAAGCTTTTGTAGATCGATCCAGAATATCCAGAGGGGAGAGAGACCTGGGTGCCTTTCAGAGTCCTGCCTCGGAAGGATACTTCTGGTGGAACCAAGGAAGAGTTGGATGTGGCATCTGACTCGGGGCGAGTAGTAGTAGTTGTGGTGGTGGTGGTGGTGGTGGTGGTGGTGGCGGTGGTGGCGATGGGTGACAAAGAGTCGGAGGACGCGGTCGAGATGGTGGTGCTCTCGAGCGAGACCTCTAGACTTTTGACAGGAAGAGATGAAGAGGAGTGGATGGCAGGATAGTCTCCATGGACAAGAAAAAAAAAGCCAGGGATGTTTGCTTTGCCATCATGGTCGATCCCACATGGAAGGAGATGCAGAGAGGTTTGGTTGAGCTGCTGAAGCAGAGCCGATGAGACGCGAGGTTGCTCGAGCACGGTTTCCATGATTGATGCGCTTTTGTGTTTTATTTTTCTCTCACTCTCGCTCTCACTCTCACTCTCACTCTTTGAGGAGAAGAAGTGTGATGGCGAAGTGATTAGCCTGTGGCTTGGAGATGGAGAACAAACTACACTTTTTTTTAGATAGTGCGGAGAGACACTCTAATGATGGGTGCTACATACATTGGCCCCACATTCACCTCGAGCACCCCAAGTTCATAGAGGGTCAAGGATTTGTTGGCCTTCGAGGGTTTTAGCACCTCGACGAGGACTGACTGCACCTGTCTGATCATAGTTGTCTTGCCGACCGGCTTGAGTATTCCATCACCACGACTTGCCCATAGCTCAAGGGTGGCCCATCCTTGGTGGACAGGAACAGGCCCCATCTCTGGGAACAGGGAACGGTACCCTTCAATCAGTTCAACAGAGGCAGTGAGTCGACTGTGCTCTCGTGGAACCTTGATATTGTGCTTGATCGGCAAGGAGAAATCCGATGCACCCTTGATCTGAACAACGACATCGACACCAAAGGTGCTTTCGACAGCAAAGGGCGCCACGTTGGGCTCGACAGGCAAGGCTGAGATCGCTCGGAACATCGGTGTTGGCACCCGACAGCAATCGTGTTCATGATCTTTTCGTGAAAACCACTTGTGGCAGTCCTCGCAGGGAACCTTGGCCTCCAGATGGCCCGCAATATGTCTTTCGATCGAGGTCGATTTTGCTAGAGGTTCTGAGCAGAGCGTGCATACCATTCTCTCCCCATCCTTGTTCATCGCAATGATGTTGATGAATTTTATGATACGCCTGTAGAGCTCCCTCATGCCTGTTGCATCGCTTCCCTCGTACTCGTAGGAGAACCTCGGGAACGTCTCTGGCAGACACGCGGAGAACGAGAAAGCTACTTTCGTCAGCTCTGATAAAGCGATCGAGGACTCTGGTCGAAACCACCCCGGACTAAGATTGCAGAGACAGGAAACGAGTGCTGTAGCCATCCTTCTCGTTTCCGTCATTCGCTCTGGCTGCAGCGTCAGTCGGCAGTAGGCCCTCAGTATTTGAATTAAATAACCAAGTGCGAACGGTTCGATCCATGGTAGCCACTGGTTTGGAACTTGGGTTTCTACATATTCATCAGAGGGAAAAAAGGGTCAGGACTATTGAACGAAATACACTCTGAGTAAAAAATGAAGAGCTCTCTTTCTCTTACGTGGGATAGGAAGACTGTGGACCGCATCCTGCAGGTCGCAAGTGACTGGTGCGTGCGCGGAGGACGAAGAGGAGCCCCCGTCCTCGGGTTCTCCCAAGAGAAGCCCAAAGGAAGCCTCAATAGACGTCTCCTCATAGATTCGAGGACTGGGTTGCTTCTGTCTGGAAAAGTTCTTTGCACTTGAGTGTGCCATTGCGATGTCCGGGAGAGGGAGGGCAGGGGTTGAGCGAGTGGAGGGAAGGAAGAAGGAGAAAGAGTGGGAGGAAGGAAGGTGGGCGAGCAGAGGAAAGAAAAGAAAGAGATGGAATGAGGAGCATTTTATGTAGGCTGTTGTGCATGTCAAACAACAAAAAAAAAAAAAAAAAAAAAAAAAAGACCATGGCACCTAATGCTTATTTGTAGGCAAATGACTTTTCTGTTGTTGAGCCCTTTTCTTTTTTTTCTCCTTTATTCGTTTTTCTGTTTCCTTTCCCACTCCATCTGCCATTTCTCTTCATTATGTCCAGCAGACACCCCTCCTGGAATATCCGCACCCCGTCAGAAAAGGACTCCCGTCCACTGGCATACAAATCCCTGCACAGTGATGCCATCCCTGTCCAAAAGCCAAATCCCATTGACCTCAAACAGCCTCGAAGTTCCTCCAAATGTAAGTTTCTCTCTTCATTTGGCCTCAGAGTCTCAGGAAAGAAAGAATAATGAGCTGGTCCAATGCCCAGGACAGTAGAGGGACACTCTCCCCTTCCCCCTTCCCCCTGCGCTGGCCTGCCTGCTGGCTGGCTCGGAAGATTCACCTAGTTCTTTGTAACGGTACCTGACTCGCAATCCGGGATGGGGAACAACTTGGCTATTCTTTATAGGGATCAGCACCACTCTATTTCTCGACCCCACGGTGGAGCCCTCAAGAATGTGTCAACAAGACTTGCACACCCACCGCTTGTTCCTCTTACAGCAGCAGCAGCAGGAGCAGGAGCCAACGGATGAAGAAGACTCTCCACAAATGCGCCACTTCGACACATTCAAGCAATGTCTTCTCGAGCATGACTCGCATGTCCAGCAACATGGACCACCAGCGGACAAAGAAACCCCTCGACCAATGAGCAGTCTCGACACGCCCACTCTTGAACATGACAAATTCAGCCCACCAATACAACAGCATGGCCCAGCCGACAAAATGACTCTTGGAGCCACAACAAAGGCCGACAGAACCTGTTCTTATTGTTTAAAGACCTTCAAGAACAGCTCCAACCTGAGGAAACATGTCCGGAATGTCCACCTGTACGAGAGGAAATACACCTGTCCATGGTCCCAGTGTACTCAGGAGCTCAGTTCAACGACGGATTTGAGGCGGCATGTGCGCGACAGACATTTCAAAGAGTTGTTCTACTACAGTTGTCCTTCACAATGCAAGCGGGCTTCAAGAAAAGACTTGACCTGTGAACACATCAAAGGACGCAAGAACAATATGATACCGAACCTTAAGCTATCCGAGCTAAGGGACAAGCCATGGAGTGAGCGTTTGTCGATGCTGTCTGCCCTGGTCACCTTTGGTGACCAGCGGTTTCTAGTGACCAAGAATGCCTGCGTTCACTTTCAGGAATCTCCTCTGACGCCATATAGTGGACATGTTGGAGGAATATCCATGTTTCTTTTGGAAAGAGATGCACTGGTTGGACTCATCCTACAAGAGCTCAAACTGGATACGCGCTGTGTTGACGAGGAGACTTATTTGAATGAACAGCTTGAGAAGCGTGGACTCGACTCGACCACCATCTCTAATTTCGAAATCAAACAGCTTATTCAAGACTGGGCTGGCAACGTTCCCTCTGGAAAAGATATTGCAGAGCCGTCGAGGAAGCGCGGCTGCCATAGGAGTCTGTGACCAGACTGTTATCTTACCCCCCATACCCATGCCCATGTTCATATATTCCCATCCTACCTCACTTCTATACTATTTTTATATAATTAAACAGCGCCACTTTTTTTTTTTTTTTTTTTTTTTTTTTTTTTCCTGCGTGGCTGCTGGCCAGCATGGGTCGTTATGCCTAGTCTAGACAACTGTTAAGCAAATGGCACAACCCAACATTTGCTAAGATCTGTCCTTACTTGCACACGGACTCTTTTTTTTTATATACAAAAGGGAAAAAAAAGACAGCAATTCAGCCGAGTCCTAAGACGCCTTCTCTCATACACACACTCATACTCGCACAGTTATAGGACCTGGATAGAAGTACCGAGCTCATACACTACACAATCTGTAGCATAGCCTCCTGGTGTGAACTTGCATTGTATTGCAGCCGCGTGATGCTACCGACTAGCAAGCGCCTTGGTCGCTCTAGCTGTAGTTGCACTCGATCTGGCTTGACCAGTCCAAGCCCAGGGCCTCATCACAATGTCTCTATAACTCAAGAATGACCCATCTTTGGTCAACAGGCTCGGTCTCTGGGAGACAGGAAAGAATACCTTCAAACAATAGGAGAAATGCAGGAGCTACTGTCGACTCGGAACCGAGAGACTGTACTTGATCAGCATCGAGAAATTCGATACACCCTTTATGCGAATATCTGGGATCGCTCGGGATATCGGTGTCGGCACCCCTTTATATCTGTGTCCATGGTCTATTCGTGAATATATTACTTGTGGCAACCCTTGCAGGGAACCTTGGCTCCCAAATGACCCGCAATATGCCGTCCAATCGAGCTCAGGTTTTCGCACTGGTAGAAGAGGCTCGGGAACGTCTCCAGCAAGGACTCAAAGAACAAGGAAACTATTGCTTTCGGTTCTGCAAAGCAACCAGGGATTCCAGCCGAAACCACCCCGAAATGAACACCGTAGCCATCGTTCGAGTTTCCATCCTTCGTTCTAACTGAAGCGCCAGTCGGTTGTAGACTCTCAGCATTTGAATCTACTAATCGTACTAGGAATTACTGTCGCTGTCGAAAGAGAGGGGCAAACCAAGAGCTGGTCTTAGGTAGGACTCTGTTAATAAAAAAAAACCCGCATGGTAAAAGAGTCGTACATGGAGCTGGATCGCTTCGGGCAGCTCAGTGAGGACCGGCGCTTGGGTAGTGGTGGCGTGAAATCTCCATCCTCGTGCAGTAGGTGCCGCATGGATTGGAGGACTGGGCGTATTGCTTGCTCTTGGAACTGTGGAACATTACAGCTTCCTTTGTTTTGTCTGCTGGGAGGAAGAGATGGGAAAAGGGGGTGGAGGTGGAAGAAGGAGTGTTGTAGGACACATTGGACACAGCCCCGACCACAAGTAGTGCAGTGCTGGGCGGCACAAAAGAATCGCTATTTATTCCCCCCCGCCCTCCACTCGTTTAACATTCGCTTTTACCATGTCCACTAATCCCTCTCGAAACCTTTTTTTTCCGCTCAGGAAGTCCTCCCACCTGGGGAGACGCAGGTCTCTGGATCAGAGAAGTAAGCAATTGACGTTTAGAGCATCAGTCTATCTTGTCTTGTCTGTCTGTCTGTCTGTCTGCTTGCCTTTAAAGAAAAGAAAGAAAAAAAAAGGGAGAAGGTCAAGCCCGAGACAACCCCTGTTAACGGTTCCTCGCTGGCGACCCTGGGGGGGGGGACCCAAACTCCACCATTCCTTATAGGGGTAGACGTGTTTTACGACACCACACTCGAACCTTCACGCATGTGCGAAGATGACCTGAATGACAGCTCATCATTGTTTCAAGAAGAATTGCATGAGCAAGCCAACGAAGAAGAAGGCCCCCTACAGCCGGACTATTCCAACGAGCAAGTGCAAGTGTCAGAGCCATCCAACGAGCAAGCGCAAGTGCCACAGTCATCCAGCGAGCAAATGCAAGTGCCACAGCCATCCAGCAAGCGAGTGCAAGTGCCACAGCCATCCAGCAAGCGAGTGCAAGTGCCGCTCCCTGAGCCGGCCCACGAAGTAAACCCGAGGGCCAAACCGAATGGCAAATGGAAATGCGCTGTCTGTGGGGGCAACTTCAAGGATAAATCGAGCAGAACAAGACATATCAAGTATACCCACGAAAGGAAACAAAGCTTCGTTTGTTCTTGGCCCAAATGCTCAAAAAAAGTCCTTAGGTCAGGAGATTGTACGCGACATATGCGTGAACAACACTTCAAAAAGCTCCTCTCGTACAAATGCCCTTCAGGACTGGGATGCAAGCCGGTCTTGAGGAAAAACCTGGCCTGTGACCACCTCAAGGATACGGCCATGCTACCCAGCCTCGATCTACCCAGGTTAATGCGCATTCCATTGAGCGAACGCTTGCCGATGCTCGTTACTTTGCCCTCTCTTGACAAAGAGTTTCTAGTGGTCCAAGGTGCTGAAGTTCACTTTCGGGAGTCTCCTTCGACAGCAGACAATGGAGGTTTGGTTGGGCTGCCCACGGTTCTTTTGGAGAGGGATACACTGATCAAATCCATCCAACGAGAACTCGATCTGGATAGGCGTAGTGTTCACAGCGATGTCTACTTGGATAAACAGCTTAGGAAGAAGTACAAACTCAACTCGACCACCATCTCCAGATTCAATATCAAGGAACTTATTCGAGAGTGGGCCGGGATTGCGCCTATAACAAATAATGCTGCAGGACCATCAAAGAAACGCAGTTGCCGCAAGAATCCATGACTTAGGCCGCCACCTCCCTCTCCTCCATCCTTCTTTTTGTTCTATATATTTTTTCTTACTTCTTTCTTTTTTACGCGCATTCATCATGGATGTTTTTCTCGTGTGGCTGTTGTGGATTGAGAACGTTCCTTGGTTCTTGGGCGGCTTCTCTCTATCCAGTCTCCATTATCGCTCCATTAACTTTATAGCTTGTCCACGGACTCATTTCTACTTTCTCACCACATTTGTTTGGTCCAATTGGTAGATAAGAATATATTTTTATAAAATAGGTCTGAGGATCTCTCTCTTTCTCACATACACATTTACATACACAATCTCTTATCGAACCCGAATGATACTGATCAGCGAGCACCTTGGTCACTCCTGCTGCAATTGCATTTCACTTGACTTGACAAGTCCAAGCTCAGGGCTTCACCACGACGTGCCCAAAGCTTAAGACTGATCCATAGGTCAAGACTGACCCATCTTTGATCAACAGGCTCGGTCTCTGGGGACCGGAAAGAATACCCTTCAAACAAAAAGGACAAAGGTAATGAGTTGCTGTCGACTCGGAACCAAGAGACTGTACTTAGTCACCATGAAGAAATTCGATGCACCCTATATCCAGGATTTTTTCTGACGACACCCCTTATTTGTGCTCATGGTCTATTCGTGAATTGTACCACTTGCAGCAACAAGGGAATTACACCGACGACACACAAAGTAAAAACGGCACTAGTCAGGCGGCACAAACAAAACCAACAAGCAGGAGTTGTATAATTTTAGCAGTGCACCCCCCAGTAGCGTTTTTTTTTTTTTTTTACCGGCATGGTATTGTTTTTTTCATCGGTTATACCGATAACACATTTTTTTTGGGATCGGTGGTTCTGATGATGCCGCGGTTTACCAACTACACGGTGTAATTCACTGGGCCTTGGCCTTCAAATGGCATGTAGTATGCCTTCCAATCGACCTCAGGATTTCGCACTAGTAGAATCTCAGGAGCATCTCCCGGCAAGGAATCGAAGAAAAAGGGGACTGCTGAAGACTCAGTTGTCAGTTGGCCCTCGGCATTTGAGGTGAACCAAGAGCCATTGGTCTGTAACATGGTCTTTGGTCCAAAAAAAAGGATCAAATTTCTCGAACGAAATATTGTAAAGGAAGAAATCGGATTGTTCCTGGTAGATCAGTGATGACCGGCGCACCATGGCGGGATGGGACCACTATCCTCGCACCCTCTCAAGAGATAACCTTTGAGAAACTTTGCAGCTTCCGTCGCTTTGTCTGGGATGAGGAAGGGAGTGGATTGAGAGGGTAGAAGGCGGACGGGCGGACGGGCGGACGGGCGGAAGTGATAAGTGAAATTGAATGCATCCTCATACAGGACATAGCCCACTTCAAGCTGGCGGTATTTGAGGAGTCCTATAAATTTGGCTGTTTTCCCCATTACTTCAATCATTCATCTTTACCATGTTCAACAATTCCTCTCACAAATTCCTCTTCTCCCTCAAAAAGGCCTCTCACTTGATGAGAGGTGGGTCCCTGCACCAGAAACCCATCCTACCCCTGGTGTTCAACGACGCTGCCCCTGAGCCGCTCACTGACATTATCCCCGAGCCGCCCACTGATATTGTCCTCGAGCTGCCCACTGACACTGTCCTCGAGCTCCTCAATGATACTATCCCCGAGCTGCCTCGTCGCCCCGACAAATGTAAGCAATTGACTTCAGGAGCGTCTGTCTGTCTTTTTTTTTTTTTTTTGTGAGGCCATGCCCGAGAGCTTGTCTGGTTCTAATCTGCATAACTCTAATCAACGACATCTGACTCGTTACCCGGGGTGGGGTGGGGGACTCCAACTCCACCATTCCTTATAGGGATCCATGAATCCTTAAATCGCGACGCATGCAAATCTTTGCGAATGCGCCAAGATGGCCTGAATGATATCCCAATCTGGTCGCAAGTACAGCTGTATGAGCTAGCCAACCAAGTCAACTCTATGCAAATGACCGACTCCAACATGCTCGAGCAATTGCAGCAGCCCAAGCATACTCACGAAGTCAACTCTATGCAAATGACTGACTTCAGCATGTTCGAGCAATTGCAGCAGCCTGTGCTGGTCAACGAGGCCAGTCCTATGCAAATGACCGACTACAACACGCTCGAGCAATTGCAGCAGCCCGAGCATACTCACGAAGTCAACTCTATGCAAATGACTGACTTCAGCATGTTCGAGCAATTGCAGCAGCCTGTGCTGGTCAACGAGGCCAATCCTATGCAAATGATCGACTACAACACGCTCGAGCAATTGCAGCAGCCCGAGCAGGACCACGAAGTCAACTCTATTCATATAACCGTCCCCAACATGCTCAAGGTGCTGCAATTGCTCGAGCAGGCCCAAGAAGTTGACTCTATGCAAATGACTGACTTCAGCATGTTTGAGCAATTGCAGCAGCCTGTGCTGGTCAATGAGGCCAGTCCTATGCAAATGACCGACTACAACACGCTCGAGCAATTGCAGCAGCCCGAGCAGGACCACGAAATCAGCCCTATGCAAACGACCGACTACAACACGCTCGAGCAATTGCAGCAGCTTAGGCTGGCCTACAAAGTAAACCCGAGGGCCAAACCGAATAGCGGATGGGAATGCCCTATCTGTGGGGGCGACTTCAATCAAAAACAAAATGCAGCTAGACATATCGACGAAATCCACGGAAGGAAACAAAGCTTCGTTTGTTCTTGGCCCAAATGCTCAAAAAAAGTCCGTAGGTCGGGGGATTGCACGCGACATGTGCGTGAACAACACTTCAAAAAGTTCCTCTCGTACAAATGCCCTTCAGGACTGGGATGCAAGCCGGTCTTGAGGAAAAGCCTGGCCTGTGACCACCTC
Source organism: Mortierella sp. BCC40632 (assembly GCA_011634665.1). NCBI lineage: Eukaryota > Fungi > Mortierellomycota > Mortierellomycetes > Mortierellales > Mortierellaceae > Mortierella > Mortierella sp. BCC40632. The sequence goes on from WAEK01000001.1 coordinate 297,552, forward strand.
AAGGATACGGCCATGCTACCCAGCCTCGATCTACCCAGGTTAATGCGCATTCCATTGAGCGACCGTCTGCCGATGCTCTTTACTTTGCCCTCTCTTGACAAAGAGTTTCTAGTGGTCCAAGGTGCTGAAGTTCACTTACGGGAGTCTCCTTCGACAGCAGACAATGGAGGTTTGGTTGGGCTGCCCATGGTTCTTTTGGGGAGGGATACATTGATTGAGTCCATCCTACGAGAACTCGATCTGGATAGGGGTCGTGTTGGCAGCGATGTCTACTTGGATGAACAGCTCGAGAAGCACAAGCTCGACTCATCTGCCATCGCCACATTCAAGATCAAGGAGCTTATTCGAGAGTGGGTCGGGGTTGCAGACGACGTTGCAGGGCCATCAATGTGAACGTAGTCGCGAGAATCCATGACTTAGGCTGCTACCTCTCCTCCGCTCTCCTTTTTGTTCTATATATTTTTTCTTTCTTTCTTTCTTCCTTTTTTACGCGCATTCATCATGGATGTTTTTCTCGTGTGGCTGTTGTGGATTGAGAACGTTCCTTGGTTCTTGGGCGGCTTCTCTCTATCCAGTCTCCATTATCGCTCCATTAACTTTATAGCTTGTCCACGGACTCATTTCTACTTTCTCACCACATTTGTTTGGTCCAATTGGTAGATAAGAATATGCTTTTATAAAATAGGTCTGAGGATCTCTCTCTTTCTCACATACACATTTTCACACACAAAATCTCTTATCGAACCCGAATGGTACCAAACTCATACAATACATAATCTGCAGGATAATTTCCTGGTGTGAACTTGCGTTGTGTTGGAACCACGAGATGGTACCGACCAGCGGGCCACCTTGGTCACTCCTGCTGCAATTGTATTTCACTTGACAAGTCCAAGCTCAGGCTTTACCACGAAGTGCCCAAAGCTTAAGACTGATCCATAGATCAAGACTGATCCATCTTTGATCAACAGGCTCGGTCTCTGGGAACCGGAAAGAGTACCCTTCAAACAAATAGGACAAAGGTAGTGAGTTGCTATCAGAGATTACTCGAGATTTCTCTGTCGGCACCCCTTCACATTTGTGCTCATGGTTTATTCGTGAATGTACTGCTTGCAGCAATAAGTGACGCACAAGGTAAAAACGGCACTAATCAGGCGGCACAACAAGCAGGAGCTGTACAATTTCAGCAGTGCTCTTCAGTTTTTTTTTTTTTTTTTTTTTTTTTTACCGGCATACTGCACCGGTGTTGTATTTTTTTTTCATCGGTTTTACCGGTAACACAAATTTTCTGGAGTCGGTAGTTCGGATGATGCCACGGTTTACCGACTACACGGTGTAATTCACTGGGCCATGGCCTTCAAATGGCATGTAGCATGCCTTCCAATCGACCTCAGGTCTTCGCACCGGTGCAAGAACCTCAGGAGCATCTCCGGCAAGGACTCAAAGAGCAAGGAAGCTGCCGTTTTCAGTTCTGCAAAAGTAGCCAGGGATTTCAGTCGAAACCACCTCAAAATGAGTGCCGTAGGCACAATTTGAATTTCCGTCATTCACTCTGGCTGTAGCGCCAGCGGGCAGCAGGTCCTCGGCATTTGAGAAGGGGAGAGGAAAAGAACACGGACCAAGAGCCACAGATCTATTACCTTGTCTTTGTCCGGGAAAAGGGGGGCCATTTTTCTCGGGCGATGTATGGCAAAAAGAGAGCACAGAAATCGGACTGCCACCATGGCGGATTAAGTGAGAGTCGGCGCGTTGTGGCGGGTGTGGCGGGATCACTATCCTCGAGCACTTTCTTTCAAGAGATGCCTTTGAGGAGTCTTAGTAGGCACAGCGTGGGTCAGAGGGCTGGGAGTGTTGCTTACTCTTGGGGACCTTGACAGCTTTCATCGCTCTATCTGGGAGGAGGAGATGTGGGAAGTGGGAAGTGGGTGTGGAAGACAGACGGATGAAAGAGAAAAGTGAGAGCGAGTGCAGGTTGCAGTACGTTGATGGCATTCGAGGAAGTGCATAAAATTCTACCTTCCCTTTTCCCCCCTCCCCCACCACTTTCCATTCGTTCGTTCGTTCGTTCATCAATTCATTCGTTCATTCGTTTGTCCTTGCCATGTCCACCAATCCCTCTTGGAAATTCCCCTCTTCGCACAAAAGGGTCTCCCACCAAGTGGGAGGCCGGTCCCCGGACCGGAATCTCAGTCTACCCCTGCTGTCCAATGACATTACCCCCGAGCAGCCCCGTCGCCCAGACAAAAGTAAGCAATTGACCTCATGAGCATCTGTCTGTCTGTCTGTTTGCCTTTTAAAAAAGGAACGGGGCCATGCCCCTGCTTGCTCGAATGGTTCTCATGCAGAATGTCCTCATTAACGGTACCTGGCTCGCGATCCGGGGGACGGGTTGAACTCTAACTCCGCCATTCCTTATAGGGGTCTATGAATCCATAGTTTGCGACACCGACACCACATGCGAGCCTTTGCGAATGAGCAAAGAAGACCTGAATGTCAGCCCATTCTGTATTCAAGAAGAGCTGCCTGAGTCAACCAACGAAGATGAAGACATCTTTTCCAAGTATTTTTCGCTGCCTGAGTCAGATAACGAAGAGGATCCTCCGAATATGTGCAGCTCCAACAAGCAAGTGCAGCAGCCTGAACCGACCAACGTGCCTGTACAGATCACACCCGTATATTACGAGACAGTACAACAGCCTGAGCTGGCCGACGGAGTCATCTCTATGCAAATGTCCTACTCCAGCATAATCGAACGACTACAGCAGCCTGTGCCAGCCAACGAATTCAGTCCTATGCAAATGTTCTACTCCGAGCAAAGCACTCCCGAATATGGCAAGCAAGTGCAGCAGCCTGGACTGGTCAGCAAGGAAGGTCTACTGCAAATGTACAGCTCCAACTTACCCAAACAAAGCACTCTCGAGTGCGAGGAGAAAGTGCATCAGCCTGCACCGACCAACGAAGTAGAACTGGAGGCCTTACCGGGGGGTAAACAATGGAAATGCCTTAGATGTCAAACGGTCTTCGATCGTAAACCAAATGCAACAAGACATATCAATGACAAGCATAGAGAGAAACAAGGCTACTTTTGTTTTTGGCCTGAGTGTCCAAATGCTTTCAATTCACCATGGGATTTTCGCCGACATTGGTGGGAACAACATTTCAAAGAGTTACTCTCTTACAGCTGCCCCTCAGGATTTGGATGCGACACGACCTTGAGGAAGACATGTAGCCACCAGAGAAAGAAGAAAGCAAGACTCAACCTCGATCTATCCGGGCTATTGGCCGAATTACTGGGTAGCCGTCTACTGATGCTATTTACCTTGTTCTCTTTTGGCGGAGAGATTCAAGTGGTCAGAGGCGTTGAGGAATACTTACGGAGATTTCCTCACACAAAAATCGATCAAGATCTGTCCACGTTCCTTATGAATAAGGATATGTTGATTGAGATCATCCTATATGAACTCGATCTGGATAGGAGCAGTGTTGGTGGAGAGGCTTACTTGGATACAAAGCTTGAGAAGCTCGACTCCGAATTGACCACCATCCACAAGTCCATAATCAAAGAGTTTTTTCGAGCGTGGACCAGGGATCTCCCTATTGTAAACGACGTTGCAGGGCCATCAAGCAAACGTAGTCGCAAGAGCTCCTGACCAAGGCTGCTCCTTCCCTCCACTCCACCTCTCTTTTTGCTCTATACCTCTTTTTGTCCTCTTTTTGCCCTATATATTCTCTCTCTCTCTCTCTCTCTATATATATATATATATATATATATATACATCTTTTTCTTTCTTTCTTTCTTTCTTTCTTTTTGCGCGTATTCATCATGGATTTTTTTTCTCTTGTGGCTGTTGTAGATTGAGAACTCTCCTTTGGTTCTTTGGGCAGATTCTCTCTATTCAGTCTCCATTATCGCGCCATTTAACTTTATAGCTTGTCCACAGACTCATTTCTACTTTCTCACCACATTTGTTTAGTCCAATAGGTAGATAAGAATATATATATATTTTATAAAATAAGGTCTCCAGGCCTCTCTCTCTTTTTCACATACACATTTACATACACAATCTCTTATCGAACCCGGATGGTACCGAGCTCATACACTACATAATCTGCAGGATAGTTTCCTGGTGTGAACTTGCGTTGTGTTGCAGCCACGAGGCGGTACCGACCAGCGGGCACCCTGGTCGCTCTAGCTGCTGTTGCGCTCGATTTGACTTGACCATCCCAAGCCCAGGGCTTCATAACTATTGCTCCAGTCTCCGAGTTAATGGTCGTATCTCGTCCAGAAGGTCCAACAGCCGTACCCGCATTGAACGACTCCATAAAACCCATAAACCGACCCGAGGGGGAAGAACCATCAAAGATACGGATCTCGAGCGAAGGGGTGTGTGATCCCAAACGAGTCAAAACCACGGGCATGGCGCGACGCAGATCAAAGACAAAGTTGGGGTTCTTGGGGATTTCGTTCAACTCACCACTCGAGTTGACATAAACAAGCGCAGGGAAACCACTGTCCGTATCCATCATGGGCACCTGGGAGACATCTCCCTTCATGCCAGTGTAAGGAACCTGGACAGCGATACCGTCGGGGGAAGCGGGTGTGGCAACCAAGAATCCAGAGTACAATGGGAACACGGATGCATCGGCATTGGCGGGCTCAGTGAAGGTGACGGTGACATTGGCGGATTGGCCAGCAGGGATCTGGACGGTGGCAGGGTTGAAGACGACAGTGGCATAGTCAGCCTCGATCCCGGGAGTACGCGAGGGCCAGACAGCTGTTCCATTATAAGGGATCAATGTGTCAGCAGCTGTGTGAGAGAGCGTGTAGGTCTCGGCAGCGGAACCGCTATTGGTGATCGAAATGGTGGCGGTCTTGACAAAGTTGACGGTATCCAAGAGATCAATGTGATCTGGCTCAATCGAAGATGTGGTCAGGACAGCATTGAGTGCGTTGATCAATCCTGCACCTTGTTTGACTGCTGAAGCTTTGGTCTCGGTTTGGAAGTTGCTAACGGGCTTGGCCGTGTTCTTGAAGATCTTGCGAAGCACATCACCACGAGGCTTGGTGCCCTTGGATTGCATGTAGAGTGCGTAGGCTCCTGCGACATAAGGAGTAGCCATGGAGGTTCCTGACTGAACCTCATAACCGCCCTTGGCAAGAGGATAGGTCGACAAGATGTTTCCACCAGGCGCAGCCTGGTCGGGTTTAGAGCGGAGATCACCATCGAGACCAAAAGAGGAGAAGGAGGAGGGGGCTCCACCACCTTCGATCAAGAAGCTCGACTCGGACTTGCTCCAAGTCAGAGTGTTGTTGCTGTTTTCCTTGTAGGCTGCAAGCACCGCCTCACCTGTCTTGAATTCAACCGAGGCCATTGGGAAGCCCTTGAAGCCTCCCAAAGAAGCAAGTCCATAAGGTGTGGTCTGGACCAACATACCCTTGACACCGGCCTTAACAGCAAGATCGCCACGACCAGCCGACTTGCAGCGAGAAAAGTCACCAAGAACAAGGACGACCTTGCCCTTATACTTGCCAGACTTGTAGAGAGAGCTGTCGCAGCCATCTGAGAGATTGCCATTGGCTTCCAACAGGGGCATCAAAGTCGCCGACTCGGGCAAGTCAATGGGCTTGTTCCAGGTGGCGGAAGGGGAATATGGATAGCTAGCGCCAGCGTAGGTGAATGAGTAGTAATTGCCATAAATGTTGTCGACCGAGGCTGTGCTCGTTGTGAGGTCTCCCAAGCTTGCGTCTGAGACCATCCAGACACCATCTGATCCGTCGTTGCCGGCCGCGACCACAACAACCATTCCATTAGCTGTCAGTTTGTCGGCCAACAGTGCCTCTGGATTAATCTTGTAAGCTGAACCGCCTCCAAGGGACATGTTGAGGATCTATTTGGGTGGTGGGTGGCAGTGACCAGACATTCAAAAATAGAGAGAGGGAGAGAGTTTAGGATTCAGGTGTCGTTCGTTCATTTACGACCAACCGTTAGCAAATATTGAACTTTGCATATTCTCTCTGGGTCTTAGACGTGTTCAGCTATTTTTTTTTTTTTATGCAAGATTTTTTTTTTTTTTTTTTTTTTACTTACATCCATACCATCCTTGAATGCTCTCTCCATGGCAGCAAGGATAATATCCGTACCAGCGGAGCCCTCACATCCAAAGACTCGGTAGGCTCCAAGGGTCACCTCGGGAGCCACACCGACAAATGGCTGTGGAGGCTTGGGGCTCACAGTGATGTTGAGGGCATTGCCACCGATAATACCAGCAACGTGCGTACCATGTCCCTCACAATCCATGGGGTCGGGTCCTGGGTTCGGGTTCCGACCCTGATAATCGTCACCAACGAAATCCCACCCAGTGGCGACTCTGCATCCGGGACCGAAGCAACCGGCCGTTGCACCAGGGAGAGCGAACGCAGGGTGCTTGTAATCAATGCCTGTGTCGACCACACCCACTTTGATCCCCTTTCCACTCAACTTGTATTGTTTCTGAAGAACATCCACACCCGTCATAGAATGGTCCGACACAGTGATGGGGTCCGTTGCGTTGGCTTCAAAAGCATTCTTGACCCGGGGAATACGATAGTAGGCGATAGGCCATACATTCTTGATCCCGGGGATATTTGCCAACTCGTCGCCTGAATGAGCCGAGTTCACAGTGATGGCAGCACCGTTGAAGACCGAGTACTGGTTCCGGACCTGGTAAGTGACCTTGCGGCTGTTCATAGCGCGGAAGGCAGCACGGTGCTGGATCTCTGAATGGTACTCGACAATGAACCCATGAGGATCCAAGTCAAGGGCGCCTGGGGTCTTGGGGAGATGGAAGGTGCCTGCAGAGACGAGTGTGGCCGCCGCTGCGGCGGAGAGAAGGGTAGTGACTTTCATCGCTTAGGACCCAGGGTGGAGGAAGTGTTGGAGATGGAGATGAAGGAGAACAGCAAAGCTGATTGAAGCCGAAGCAGATGAGAAGGGAAGAGGGGGGAGATGGAGAAGTGTTGTGTCAGAAGGACAGTGTCAAGAAAAATGGCAACGTGCGCAAGTGCACCAAGTTGAAGAGAGGTGAGGTAGATGGAGAGGAGGGTAGGGGGGAGAGAGAGGGAGAGGGAGGCAAGGAAAAACTACAACACTGATGACTGAGAGAAGAAAGAGGAGGAGAGGCACGAGCTGAAGGAGTATTTATACACGAGAGAAAGAGAGGGACGGACCATGATTTGGCAGGCTGACGAACAGGTGCTGCTGCTGCTGCAGGGGAACGAGTCATCAGCGTTAGAGCTACAAGAAAGATCTCCCCAGAGCGTTGGGAAATCGTCATGCGTTTGTGGGCAACTGTCAAGACATCTAGAGCGAAATTCAACTGAGAGAGACTTTGTTGCTGTTGTAGCGGGGCGCAGGATTTGATTAGGCGATCCAGAACAACACAGCCCGGGATCACCACATCCCGAAACAGAGACCGTTCCCGGCAGTCGCCGGTGCAATTCAATCAATAGAGAGAGACACTACACAGTCAACACTGACCAGCAGAGAACGGACAATAGTTATAGCAATAGCATTCTTTCCTTTCATTGTCTTCTTTACTCAACAGATCGGAGTCCCCACTTTGTGTGTCTGTTGACGTTGTCGGGAAGTCCAATAGGAAGGATTCCTGGCATTGTCACAAGAGAAACGGACATAAGTTCTGCAGGACCATGTCATGTTGAAAGGGGGTGGAGGGAAAGAGAGCGGCGCCCCTTGGGCGCCGAGGTAGTAGATGGTGGGTACAACGGCCAAGAGAACATGATCAGGGCTCAACAGCATCGAGTGAGATGGTCCGAGAGGAATACCTCGGCTATCTCTAGTTCACCCTTTTTCTATTGTTTGTTTGTCTACCCTTTTTCATTTCAATGATACAGCATGGTGATGCATCCTGAGGAGCTGCAAATGATACGAACCGTTTTTATCACTTAGTCTGCGGCTCTCGGGTGCTTGCGTGATTTTACTGAACCCTTTCATGCATGCCTGCATCCACCGAACTTTAGAGCAATTGGCACAATCGTTCACTGAAGAGGTTGTAGTTCTCCTGCCTCCTCCCCTTCCTTATCTCTTCTTCTTCTTCAAGCAGTAGTTACCGTTTACTCGTAATTGAGGGGGTAGTGGCGAATAGGAGTCGAAAGGGTGAAGAAGGAGGGATAAAAGCATGGCATGACATATGGACAAGATGTAGCTAATCTGTCTAGATCCCTTTGCCTCCCCTCTTTCGCCCCTCTTTCGGGTTAAACCGTTGCTGCCATACTCTTTCGGGCAAAAGCTGGACTTTTGTTACTGTCATGATTGAATGAGCCATTCTTTCTTCCCAAAGCTAGACAGATCCAAAAAGGCACCTGTGTTTGAGTGGACGCCACTCTTTCAAACACTGTGAATTGTTATTTGCCCTCATTTTTTTTTTACCCTTGACCTTGTTAGGCTCAAGCTGCTGAGAAGGAAAGGAAGAGAAAATGACAAAAAGGCCATCAAATGAGAGGGAAGCAGCGGAAGAAACAGGTACCTCAATCAGGATACCATCCAAGTCCCATGTATCGCTGTTGTATCAGCGAGAGAGAGAGAGAGAGAGAGGGAGTCAATCGTCTGTTCCTGCAGCCGAAAGAAATCCTGCAGCAGGCAGTTGGATTCGATTTCGTACTAAGCTCTCATGCAGGGCCTACTTGTCACACGGACACCACATCCAATCGTCTTTGAAGGATACAAGGGCGCCTTGTGAACGGGCTGGAGGTCCGACGTCTTTCTAGGAGAGAGAGAGAAAGAGAGAGAAAGAGAGAAAGAGAGAGTGAGCGGGGAAAGGGGATTTTGTTCAGCCAATGAACGCCTAACGCACGGCCTCCACTACGCCATTAACGGAACAGCCATGCCATCAAAGGGCCGTGGGAGATATCAGAGAAAAGCAAGCGGGCTGTTAGGAAAGGGGTCAACTTTCTGCCAAGTTAGAGTGCAAAGGAGAGGAGGGAGGGGGGGGGGGCGATGGAAAAGAATGGTCCCTGAGCAACCCCGAAGGCTCCCTCGGTGCCTCACAGCCTATGAGAATCGATCTAGGCGTCTACTTATTCCTCCTCCCCTACTTTTTTTTCTCTCTCTCTCTCTCTTGAGCAGCTATCCCGAGGAGATGTTTTTCTGCCAATGGCTCCCATGTCGTCAGTGCCAAGAGATTCTGGACTGTGGAACGGCTCCCTATGTTTTGATCCAATCTGTGATACTAGAGGGTCATTCCTCTCTGGCGTTATACAATGCAACCCCCATGCAATTGATCATGCGTTTCCGGCAGTTGCTGGCATTCCTTAGCGCACCTACGGTTATGTACTTGCGCCACGATACTTTTTTTTAAAAAAAAAATAAAAAATAAAAAACAACAACAACAACAACAACAACAACAACAACAACAGAGGAATGTTGGGCGCCGTAGAGCTCCTCATGGGAAGAAAAAGAGTGCGTGCTGTGAATGTGTGAGGGACTGAGTACATTCCTCACCTCTCTTTTCGCGTTTTTCCCTTGAGCACTAGGTGACTCATGTTTGTTAGGCTGAGAGAGAAATGGAGATATAAGTTCAAAGTATAGTATATAGAAGACGTACAAAGAAGACGCTAGTGAGAACTAACTCTGGCTGCATTAGCAACCAATGTCATCAAGGCGATGGGATCCTCAGCTCCTTCCCCCCTCTCTTTCCTCCTCCTGAGATCTGGAAAAAAGGCGAATCTGCAAAGGAATGCCGGAGGTTGGACAACGAGCGGATTACGAAGAATAAAGAGAGAATGAACAATTGAGCCATGGGAAAACGGTCTCTCTCCAAGCTAAAACATATGCACAAGTTCACGTTGTTTACTTTTATTTCTTTCTTGACGTGGTGTCCCTTGCATAGGGATCAACTCTATTTCTTCTCGTTGCCAGCCAACGAACAGACCGCCGAGTTCTTGCGACTGAACAGAGAGTGTGTACAGGCGTTGTGTGTATCACCTTCTCATATCCGAGAGTTCCAATAAAGTTTTCCCAGCATGTGTTTCCCACGAGAGCCTCTTCTTCCTCTTACCCAGGGTTTAATCGGCCTATGGGAACCATCTCCTCTCCTTATCCTCCCTCCTCTCCTACTTCCAGATTTCATCTCTCCTCTCTCTTTTTTTTTTTTTTTTTTTTTTTTTTTTCTTCTCTTTTCCTTCTTATCAATTGGCTCCAACAACTCTTACTCCCAGCGCATCGGACCAGACATCTTTCCTGATCTCTCATGAATCTGAGACTGGGCATTAGTGTCTTGAGACGATTGCTCGAAATAGAAGGCAAGATTGATGTGGTTTTTCCTTGACCTGTTGGAGTCACCTTGAAGGGGCAAGCAAAGCGACTATGAATGTAGTGTCTCACGCGATCTTGTCTTGACTTCATTCGCGCCACAAATAATAAAAAAAAAAGTATTGAGCACACAAATGTAAACACATGCGCGAGCGCGTGTTCTCATGAGCATTGGACGAATCTCGGCTCGATAGTACGACGCCCTTCTGTTGAAATCCGAGAAGGGAGAGGGAAGGAAGGGGTAATGCTTTTGTACCCACGACATGCAAGGGCCTTTTCATTCAACTCTTACCCTTTTTGCTCAGAGGCGTTTCCCTGTGTTGCATTTGGTGTAATATAGTTGGAGTAGTAAGGCGACACTTTTTCAAGGATTCGGGAATGGGCTCCTCTCTTAGTTGATTGTGTCCCCTCCCTCCCCCTTCTCTTGTATCTCCGTGTTTTCTTGTAATAGTTAGCTCTTCCCTTTCGACTCTATCTACCCTTTCTCTTTTCCCTCTTCTTTGCAATCTTCATCCTGTTCCTGTCATTATTCTCTCAAGGATTCTCGAAAATCTACAGTAATGCTACTTTCGCACAAGACCCTCTCTTCCTGTCGCTTTCTTTCTGTCTTCTTATCCAGAATATATCCTTGATCACTTGCCTTCAATATTTACCAGACGACACGACGCGTGGAGAAATTGTCTAGGATGTTACAGATCTACGTCTAAAAAAATATGACACGTACATGAACACCACATACCCCACACACACACACACACACACCACATTTCACCACTCACAACTTCGCCAATTGATGCACATTCACGCGCATGCTCTACCCACATCAACCGCATGGCAGAATTTGAATCTAAAGTCAATTGCCACCAATCTCTGTCTTGGCACGCTCTATTTCGTCGGCTGTTTGATGCAAAGTAGACAAAAGGCGTCTCTAAGATTTGTTGTTGTTGTCGTTGTTTGGACGAGGGGTAAGAGAAGGAGCAAGAAGAAGGACAGAAGGATGGTGATTCACTAACGGCTGAGAACCGATAGGATGGTATGCATTCGATCCTCCCAGGTTCATTTCCAAAGATTGTTCTATTAGAAAGAGGGCGGAGCAGCCGCTATGGCGGAAAGAGTGCGAGCAGAAGAGTTCTCAATGGGCGAAGACATCTCCTTATTGACACTCATGCACCTAAATTGGTTGTATCGCACTACAGCTTCCAGGGGGTATCGACAGACATGGACAACCCAGTTAGCTGAGACAGAGTGAAGTAGCCCTTTCTGCCATATTTTTAATATTTGCAGGTGATCAAGCTGGCGGAGCGAAAGTAGCACAGAAGTTGGACACCTATATAAAGCAATGGCTGTCGCTCAATGTTGGGGGAAAGTAGGGCAGATTCTGGCGGATCGTGGCGGACCATGGCGAAACACGGGGTGAATTCATATTTAAAAAGGAAGCCATAGTCCTTAGAAAACAGATTTATCCTCAGCTTCTTCCACTTCCATCCGTCTCTGCTTCAAGGTGGCTTCATTCAACATGAAGAGGAGCTCGACCAACTTTGGCAACGCCAAGGCTAGTAGTTCTGCTCCATCGGCATCGTCAAAAGGTATAGCAGCACAACCAGGAGCTTCAACTATCCACGATCGATGTGAACCTTTGCACAGCTTGAGAAGTCCAGGCCTTGGAAACACCAATGACCTGATTAATAGATGGATGCCACCAGGTAAACCGTCGCACCGATTTTTTTTTTATCTAATTGCCACGCTGGCAAGCTTCTAGGTGGAAAAGAAGAAGGCCAGCTCACCAATTGACTTTCCTATCCGTTAATCCATCAGATGCTACCGAGGGTGGTCTTGGAGCGAACAATGGATCGGTCATCCAGTCGGACTACACTTCAGGCATTATGTCAAGTTCCACGTCAAACTTTGCTTCAGTCATCGTGTCAAGCACTTCGTCAAACTTCGCTTCAGGCATCATGCCGACCATCTCATCGGACTCCATTTCAGGCATCATGCCAAGCGCCTCGTCATATTTTGACTCAAGCATTATGGCAAGCGCCTCGTCAAATTTTGCTTCAGGTGTCATGCCGACCGTCTCGTCGGCATCCACCTCAGCCTTCATGCCAGGTACCATGCCAGGCATCATGCCAGGTACCATGCCAGACCTTGCTTCAGGCATTATGGCAAGCGCCTCGTCAAACTTCGCTCCAGACATCCTGCCGATCAACTTGTTGGACTCCACCTCGGGCACTGTGCCAAGCATCTCGTCAGACCTTGCTTCAAGCATTATGGCAAGCGGCTCGTCGAACTTCGCTTCAAGCATTATGGCAAGCAGCTCGTCGAACTTCGCTTCAGACATTATTTCAAGTATTTCATCAGGTTCAGGAATTTCGGGCACTTCTCCAGGATCAAGGATTCCAGGACATTATGACAATTTTGATCAAGGATCTCTTCACCCCAATCCGTCTCAGCCTGCAGAGAGTGGTATCCCATACTATGGAGGCGATTTGCAGAGAGTTATCAACTCACAGGGTTTGATGGCAAATTCTGTGATATCGCCCCCCATACAGTCTTGGCCCAGTTACTCTTGGGGTGGACATGGTGCACCCATTGCAGCCGATTTACAAGACGGCCGTTTCATGGGTGTTTTGTGTGGCTCAGGCCACGATAGCACTTTGTCGGCTCCCCATCATGCCCAATTCACGCACACGACCAATGGGAATGCCATGCTTGGTCTCGAGCAACAGATCGTTGTCGCTTCTTCGGAGCAAGGGTCGACTCTCGATCTCTCCATGGCGGAGTCTGTCATGACCATTGGATTACCTGCAGATGTGGCAGAAACGGATGACTCTTTAGATTCAGGGGGGAATTCCATGGACTATGACATGAGCGAAGCAACGGCCTCGTCGGCTTCGCCCACACAAGAGACACATGTCACAGTCCAAAGTATCTGCACGTGCGGAAAAGGGTTCTCAAACAAATCCAATCTGTCGAGACACCAAAGAAATGCTTTAGTCCATGGAGCACAAAGGAATTATCAATGCACTCACTGTTCAAGATGCTTCAGTTCGCCCCATGATCAACTTCGTCATGAAAAAGACGTTCACCTGGAGGTTTCTACTTACAAATGCAGTATTTGTGGTGCGCAAACTCGACGGCTCAATAATTTCCAAAAGCATCTTAGGGATAAACACGGACTTAACCTGGACCGTCTGGCAATACTTCCCTTTGTTGACATTCAAAAGTTTCTAGAGATAAGCGATCGGGAGTTGTGCCTGGTTTACCTCGGAGTACTTCAAAGTCAAAGTGACACCGAGTATTTGGTTGACATGAAAAGCTATGAGAATTTTCCGTCAGCAATCTCGGTCCATAGGTTTGTGCGAAATATACCAAGTTCCACGACCCGAGAGCTGATTGTTCGCGTCCTTGGCCCGGAAATGTTTGTGGTTGGAAAGGATGAGCTTGAGAGGGAAATGAGGAGATTAATCCCGCAGTCCTAGGTAGAATAGAAAAAGAAAGAGGAGAGGAAGGGAAGTGGATCTCCACGTTGTTGTCATTTCTCTCTCTCTCTTCTCTCTCTCTCTCTCTTCTCTCTCTCTCTCTCTTCTTTCTCTCTCTCTCTTTCTTTTTTTCTTTCTTTCTTTCTTTCCTTCCTTCCTTCTTTCTTTCTTTCCTTCATTTCAATATAAGACTGATTTTTACTTTATGGATGGAATAACATAGCATTGCAAATGAATGATAGTTTAGGGTCTCTTTTCATCACTATAGCGCCCACTATAATTGGTTGACTCGAAAAAAAAAAAAGCAGATTTTTGTTACATACTGCAAAGTGGATTTAGCCAGAAAGAGGATTTGGCTCTTGAGAGGGTAAAAAGGTGGGTGAGAGGGTTCTCTACTTTACTGACAAAGCCAACATATCGACTGCCTGTTTGATAGCTTTACTATTTTAGGATTAGAAGGAAAAGGAAAGAAAGTGAGTGAATAAGCAATCCTTTGGTCCTTACACATCTTCTCCTACTCCTCTGTGGTCTCAATAATAAGAGAAAAGAAACTGTTGCGAGAAAGAGAGACTCACATTTTGACAGCAATATTGGCGATCGAGGCCATGTCCTTGTCCAGTTCATCGCATCGACTGATCATATCAGTCGTCTGGGCGACACAGGCCTCGACCTGTCCGCAGACCCCTTCCACGAGTGTCGATTCGTAAATCTTGATCGATTCTAGTGTCGATATCGCAGCCTAGGAGGATGAGAAGAGAGAGAAAGAGAGAAAGAAAAGAAAAGAAAAAACCAAAAGATGTTGGATGTGGAAGAGAGAATCTTGACCCAGTCGAAAAAGAGTTGGTTCCTACCTGTTGTAATTGACCTTGAAGCCCGGATACTAGGCCATCCAGTTGAGACGAAAGACGTAACGCTGACTGTTCAAGGTCCTCGAGCAACGAGACGTCAATCGGTATCGAGTTTCCGATTGACATTTTTTTCTTTTTCTTCTTTTTCTTCTTCTTCTTCCTAGTTGATAAGAGAGTTGAGGAAAGAGAGGTTTGGTGGTTGTAGCCCAAACGTGGAGTCTAATTCCTTATCCTTCTTTTTGGTAGATTCGGAGAGTGCCTAGGTCTTTTGTGGCAGCTGGGAATCTTTGGTTCTTTGCAATGTTTCTTCTCTCTTTCTCTCGCTCCTGCTCTCTCTCTCTCTCTCTCTCTCTCTCTCTCTCTCTCTCTCTCTCTCTCTCTCTTTCTTTCTTTTTTTTTTTTTTTCTGTTTCGTTGATGAAAAGGGCAGAGTTCCTGACGAGGGTAGTTTAGAGATGGTTTACAAAACGATCGTCGAGATGCAGAGCTTTCAAAATGAGAGTGAGAGTGAGAGTGAGAGAGAGTGTGAGAAAGGGGTCAAATGAGAGACGCTCATTCTTCCATTTTTGGCCCTGAGCAAAAGCCACTTCGACACTTTCTCCATTTCTCTTCTCTCTCTTGGACGACGTTCCGGGGCTGAGGCTGGTCGGGATCTTTCACTCATTCGGTACATTTAAACTCCCAGGATCAGACAAGGCCACACTTCCTGAATCCATTCCCACTCCCTTTCCCCAAAGAAAACCTTTCATCACTCTTACTCACCGCCATGCTATTCCCCAAGCCCACCTCGTACTACGAAAGCGGTTTCCGTCGCTCCGTCGCCCTTGAGCGTGCCTCTGCACCTTACCGAGTCAGGAACATTGTCACGGGCGCCGGTCTGGTCGTCTTTTGTGCCAGTGTTTGTACGTCTCTCTCTCTCTTTCTCTCCCCCTTTTTTTTCTCTCTCTCTCTTCTCCCTTACCTTATTCTCCCTGACTCTTTTCTTTTTTTTTTCTTTTGAGAGGAAGCCTTCTGAAGTACTGACATTTTTTCTTTCTTTCATTCTTTCTCTCTCTTTCTATTGCTGTAGACGCCTACTCAATCCTCGCTGTGAGTCAGGACGACTTTTCGGATATCCAGCTCCCAGCTGATAAGCAAAAGCCTGCCGTCGTTGTCGCCGCCAACTCGGCAGCATCGTCATCATCTTCAGCATAAAAACCTCAGGAATAGAAAAAAAGAAAAGGAAAAAAAAAAAGGATGCATTAAAAAAAACCCTCCACAATACTCGACCAATACTCGACCTCATTGTTTTCCCTTCTGCTTTTTTTTTTTATATACCTGCCATGGATAGTCTGAATGCGGAGCAAACTCTACTCACTAGAAGGAGTACGAATAATGTCACAGGAAACCACTTTTTGTCTTTCTTCATGGTGTCTAATTTTACTATACAGAGTGAGCTACAAGAGGGAAAAAAAAGAAAGAAAAAAAAAAATCGAAAAAAAAAAAAAAAAAAAGAAAAAAGAAAAAGAAAGTAAGGAAGAAGGTATGGATAGATGAAAGGGAGAGAGAGAGAGTGTGTGTGTGTGTGTGTAGGTGGGTGTGCAATCTATATGAAGAGTATTACATGAGAGGAGAGTTCTACACGCTCTACAAAATACGGCGTGCAAGAAAAAAAAAGAAAAAGAAAAAGAAAAGCAAAAAATAATAATGAAGATCAACAACAACGGCATGCAATGCTTCGAAGGGAACTCTTTCTTTCCCTTCCTCTCCTTTCCTTCCAACTTTTCAATATCCAATCCCCAAAATCCAGAATCTGTCATAAAATTAACGCCTTGCGACACTGGTCTTGATCAGTGTTCTTCTTGGTCAGCAACCTTATTCGCCCGTGACTTGGTCGGTGAAGCCGCCTTGATCGCCTTGCCAGTCCGTGAGGACTTGGTCGATTTGACTCGGTTCGCTTGTCTCTCCGCCACTTCAGGATGCGATCCAAAGATTTGTTTCTGCATCTTTTCCATCTGCTTCACACCCTTGGCATCTCCACGGGTCTCGAATGCATCCCGAAAGATTTTGAGAACCATAAACTGGAATTGATCTTCGTCCGTAGCCTGGACAAGTGTAGAGCCCAACCATTTCTTGAAGGGGACATGAGTTTTTGGCAAGGAAGATGACGGTCCACCGGATACACTTTGAGTGTGATTACTTCCTGTCTCTAGTTCAGTCTTGGAGTCCATTCCCGAGAAAAGAGTATCAGCTTCTTCCTCTACCTCCTCAGAATCCTTCAAAAAGTTATCCTTCCATGTAGGAGGCTTCAGATACACAGTCTTGAACTTGGGTGTTTCACGCTCACGCATTTTGATCTTGGGTTGAATCGCTTTCCAGAGCTCCCAGACTGTGGTCAAATCCACATCTGGCAATGACAAGGAATATTTGAGCTGAACAAGCAAGGTCTTGTCGTCACCACGTCCTGGTCGGACCTCTGACCTTTTCTCATCTGTGACAATAGGCACTTGTCCTTTAGGGAGTGCAACAACAGCGTCGGCGGCGGTGGAAGGGTCAGATGAGGCCGAGGAGGCGCGATCGCCAGTGTCCAGCGCCTCTAAGTCTCCTTCAGAGCTCGCCTTGGACTCGGATATTGGGTCATCGGACGCTGGGCCATTAGGTACTGAGCCACTGGACAGCGGAGCAAAATATCGATCAAAGAAATGATCAAACCATCCCGTGTTCTCTACTCGTCGGTATCCGTCCAAGAGTTGATTAAAAGTCACCAGGTCCGGTGGCACGGCCGACTTTGAAGCTTGCATCACCTTTAACAACCTTCGACTAGTCGAAATATTGGGATTGACTGAACTTAGGTAAGCCTTGATCATCAAGTTGAACGTCTCGGTCGTCGGCTCAAGTTTACACTTGACCATATGCCCAGGAACCAACAGCGCCGCCTCCAGATCCTTTTGCTGACAGTATCCATTCAACAGCCCATGGAACGAATGATGGTCCGGTTGAATACCATCCTCAAGCATGCACTGGAACGTCTTTTCGGCTACAGCCACAAGCCCTGTCGCACCCGCAGTCGAGATGATGGCGTTGTAAAAGGTACTGTCCAAAGTCCAGTCTTCATGCCGGGTGCGTAACTCCTTGTAGAGGGTCAAGGCCGACCGAAGATCCGACCTTCGACAAGCTGCATAAACCAAGCGTCGATAGGTGTGAAGATCCGGTTCTGCAGAACCTCCGAGGGCATATCGGAGCTCCAGATAGGCCGCATACTGGCTCGAATCCACAGAGTTCACCATTGCACTGTTCATCTTCCAGAAATCGATTCCTCGCACAGTCCAGCCTCGCAATCGCATATACTGTGCTGCTCGCAGCGCTGTCTCTGCATCCTTTTCCTTAACAAGACACCGTGCAATCACTTGGGAGTACTCGTACTCTCGTGGCGCAGCTAGGTATCCTGCTCTCCCGACCTTGAATCCTGGAATAAGGCTTTCCTTCTCGCTGGCATTGCACCCAAAGATCCCTTGTTGCTGGACTATCCAATCGAATTGATCCAGGAGCCCCTCCTGTTCTACAGCTCTTGTAATCGACTCCACAGTAGAGGCCCTTGTTTTTTCTAATGCTCCCGACATAGTCTCGGATCCAGACATAGGGCGGGACACCGTCATTGATCGTAAAATATTGATTCTGATCTGATCCAACTCGGGTGAGACGTCTTGATCCTTCATCAACCTCAAGATCCTTGTCACCTCCTCCAACTTGTTCTTCTTTAATAAGCCCAGAATCAAGGGTGTCGTCAGTTTCGGATCACACATCTTGACCAACCGTCCTCCGAAACTCTGTGAGAATCCCTCGATCAATGGAGCAGAATCTGGATCCAGCTCAATCATCTTTAACGTATTTCCAAGTCCTGTAGCGGTTGGAGGAAAGGGCGAGTTGTTGAAAAACCGGATCGCTCCATGGACCTTTGGAGAATACGATCGAAGGATTTCCTTGGATCGAAGTTGATGCGACAGCAAACGTTTGTAAAGCTCTTGAATAAGGATCAGATCCTGGTCTTGTGGATTCAGTACCCAATCCAGAAACTGGGTTCCCTCTGAAAACCGTTGACTCGTCACAAATCCATCCACCATCACAGAAAGCATTCGATCATGCTCGATCGATCGTTTCTCGATCGTCTGAGCATACGTTTCATAGACTCGTACTGCCTCCTGAACAGATCCTTGGAGAAGATGAGCCCGTGTAATGGTCCCGGCCATACGATATGTCAAAGGGATCTTGACTCGTTTCAGGATCGTTTCCACCTCAAGAATCTTGCGCGATGACTCTTTGGCCTTGCCACTGTACCGAATCACCTTCAAGAGTTGGGTATAATCCATGACAGTCAGTTGAGCTCTAGCATCACATGTCGTGTCCGAGGCAATGGTCAGGAAATCATTCCAGATCTTGACTAGACTCTTACGGATCGATCCTGGAATAAAACCTTTCTTCCCATGATGCGTCGTCTCCTGACTCAACGATCGAAATTCCATCGGTAATGTATAGGCCTGGACATCGATTGCATTCAAAGATTGTCGAAATTGATCCATCACTTCCTGCATGACCCGATCGTTCACCCTTGCCTCTGCTCCGTTCATCTCCTTGTCAGAGAGCGATACCGTCTGTAGTGTGGATGTTGATGGCGCTAATGGTGTGTCATTGCACCGAACCTCGGAGGCTTGGATGGCGCCCATGTGGCTATGATGGTGTTTTGGATGCACAGGAAAACTCTTCTGAATAGTACCCCCAGAAACTGTTGTGGCCGAGGTGGAGACTGTTTCCTTGGACGACATGGTCAAAGTGGACGAGGTGGGGGTTGATGTGGAAATAGAAGTGGAAGACGCAATATGTGCACCTACGACAGGACTGTTGGGTAAAGGTTTTGCCATTGAAGAATGAGGCCTCCTCCCTGAGCCTGTCAAGATGGACCGTTGGATCCATCGTTCCATCATGACTGCTAAGACTGGATCATAGTCAGGGCGATGTTTCCTCGAGACAGTGCTGTTGACAGTGACACCGCCATGATAGAACCGAGGCTGTTGGGATCTCAATTGGAGCTGTATTGAAGGCGAATAATAGTAGTGATGAATCAGACAAGAGTGTGGTCGCGCGCTGGGGTACCGAGGACTGCTGTTGGTGGTCCGACTAGAGCAAGAGATGGATCTGGACGATTCCGATGCCATGAGTCGTCGCTTAATCGATCCATGGGGCTGCTGTGATTCCACACAGACGCTTCTCAAACAAGTATTACTTGGAAACGGATCCCAGGTCAAAGAAGAAAACGAGAGCTGGTGTCTTGCTGCCATCGAGTCCCTAGGTGCTGGAAGGATCGAGACAGAGGGTATAGGGGACACGCAGAATGAAGGTGGCTGTTGACTTGGGTCACCATGGTGATAGTGGTGTGAAGCGTGATGACGAAGGTGGTTCCCAGAGGTTGAACAGATACGCCTTCTTGCTGGAGCTGACGGCACTGTAGCTGAGGTAGGTGTTGTGGGCGAAAATGTGCAGTGCTGGCGACAACGAGATCTGGAAGCCGTCTTTAGTGCCTGTTGGCATACCTCGCTCCTCCTCCTGAGCATCACGAAACTAATCGAAATTCAATCCAGCAAAAGCAATAAAAAAAAAAAAGAGAGAAAGCCAAGTCCGGCTAGTGGGAGTACGTTAGTTTCATAGCTGAAGTCATTTGATACTTTGGTATCCAGGCCAAGGGAACGATCGAAGGGCAAACTGTGTTTTTCTTCAAGGGGACAAACAACGGACCTGCGATCAGGGAGTTATTGATTAGAGCTCCCCGAGATGCGTTCTGGAGAGAGCGAATCCTGGATGCAATGAAACAGAGAAACGACCAGAGGGATCAAAAGAGTAAAGCAAAGAAAAAGTCGTGAAGAGGTTCCGAGCGATATCGCAGCATAATCCGGTCTAAGGGTGGGGAATGAGGAGGCTGATCCCTGAGGAAATGAGAAATGCAGCCCTCTAGTTCCGGCAACAACCTCGAGGAATGAACTACTCTGGGAGTATGAAATCCCAGTCTGAACTGCAATGAAGCACAGCGTCGCGTGGGCGGTCCTGTAGGAATGAAAAAGAATGATTGGGTCCGACTCAAGTAAAGGTCCGGAGAGTCCAACTTTTTTTTTTTTTTTTTTTTCTTCCTTCTTTTGTCGCGATGAAAGGGAAGGAGAGGAAAGAGAACAGGACAATTGTAGCAAGAGCGTACAATCTCTATCTCGGACATGTCTTCCTACAAGTGGAAAGACTGTTTGAGCTCAGAGGGCAAATTCAAAAGTGGCTTGTGATCACCCCATACAACACACACACACACACACACACACACACACAGACTAATAGAGCAAGCTGATTGAAAGTTCTCCGATCTGTGCCTGAACTCCCTCTTGGGCCTTTTCGTTTACATGATGCACACATACACACACACACACACAAAAAAAAAGCTGGATATACATGAGTGTATTATGGGCCTAGATATCTATGGCAGCAACCGTCCCTGATAGTAAAAAAGATCGTAGCAACCACCCCCTAATATTCCGGTACTGCCTTCCCCTCTTCCCTTCATCTCCCTAAAAAAGAGGTTCCTTGGGAGAAAAAAAAAAAAAAAAAAAAAAAAAAAAAAAAAATAGAGAAGCTGGTCAACTCGACGGGCCATCCTACTAGCCTGAAAGAAAAAGAAACAAATTACTGGAACTCCTGAGGGTTTGAGACCAGGTCGGTAGAGGAAGTCCAAGGAGGAAAAAAAAATCGATAGCCCATAGCTCTTGAAATGGTAGTATCGAAGGGGAGGGGGAGGGGAAAAAATAAAGGGAGGATCCAGGGGGAAAAGAAAAAAAAAAAAAAAGAAAAAAGTCGGTGAATCGTGTGCTATCTGACTGCATCCTTGAGCCCTTATTTCTACGCCCTTCCCTGATGTCGGATTGTCCTTTTTATTTAACAGGCGCATCCTGATTCTGTTGGGCGGTTGAGATCTAGACCCTTAGCATTGGCTCCGCGTTGACGGTTGGCAAGCATGTCTAGTGGCATCCTCTCGGCTAATTTTGGCAAAAATAATAAATAGGATCAGCAATGTGATTCGAACCATGTTGTGACCCTTTTAAAAAGAGGAATAAAGTCGAGTAGCCCCAACATACCTATGCTTATGAATAGTTCCTCAACATTGACAGAAGTCTTGGCGGATGTCTCATAAAAGAGAAGTCCTGCTTCGTCTGCATATGCCTGTGCCTCCTATTTAGTCCGCGCATCCACGAGTGGCCAAAAAGTAAAAGAGATAAAAAGCCCAGAGAGATGAATCAGCGGATTGTCAGTACATGCTTGGTTGACACTATAGCAGATTACTCTCATCGGAAGTAAATGGATGTGTGTGCGTATGCGTATGCGTGCGTGTGCGTGTGCATGTCCCCGTGTCTTCCTCCCCCTAAGAACTGTCCTAACCGTACCTCGGTCTGAATGACACGTCGTGCGCTCAAATCACACTTGTTTCCTGCCAATGCAATCACAATGTTGGGGTCAGCCTGGCGTTGGAGTTCCTTCACCCAGGATTTGGCCTTGTCCAGAGATGACTAAAGATCCCGACAGACGAGCAGATGAACGAGCAGACAGACAGACAGACAGACAGACAGACAAGAGAATAAAAAATAAATTAGATCATGTTTAGATTCCCATCCATACCCCTTTTTTTTTTTTTCCTGTGATCTAGCGCTTCTGGATCATGATCGGTCATTGAGCAACATATTCTTACCGCCTGAGTGATATCGTAGACAACCACAGCACAGTTTGCATTTCGGTAGTACATCGGTGCCAAACTCTGTTTCGGACACATGAACCGAGGGCGCATGGCCGCCATAGAAACCAAAGAAGGAAGGAAGAGAGAGGAGAGAGAGGGACCGTGTTAGTGCCCGTGACAAAAAAAAAAGAGAGAGAGAGAGAGAGAAGCAAGAGGTGCCCGAGTCGGGTAAAAGAAAGCACAGTCCGCTCAGACTGTGGCCACTCCAATGTCAGGCTGTCGCTCTTCACCCCAGCTTAGCATGTGTGTATGTGTAAAATTGTGCGTTTGTGCGTGTGTGTGTGCGTGTGCGTGCGTGGTTGTGTGGGTCTGAATGTGCGAATAAGAGTTGCAGACGAACCTTGTATCTTTCTTGACCGGCTGTATCCCTATCGAATGTCAGTAGAAGTGGATGGCGCAGCGAGTCCAACAAGGGAAGAAGAGACGTGTCAATAACCTGTGTCATCTCGGCCACACTCCTCCTTCCCTTTCAGGCATAATCTGTGGGTTGCCAAGAAGGGGAAGAACAAAAAAAAAGCCAACGGGAAGGAAGGGAAACTGTGCCAAGCCATGAAAAAAAAAAAAAAATTGGGCAGAGTTGTCCACCTGGAGACAATGAAAGAAAAGACTTACCAGATCTCAAACTTGACAGTCGTCTCATCGTCCAAGGAAACCGTCTGTGTCAAGAAGGCGGCTATTGGAGGTTGTGCATACAAAAAGAGTCAATCCGCATTAGATGGAAAAGAAGAAGAAGAAGAAAAAAGGTAACACTCCGATGCAGCCCTGTGCTGTCCGACCACGGAGGAGTAGGAGGAGTAGGAGGAAGAGGGGCGAAGGAAGAGAAGGGAAAAAGGAAAGAGCCAGCCTCTTTGTTGATGTACTTTCTTATCCAGTGATGCCCCTACGCCTCCCTCTCCTTTTCTCTCTCTCACCCACTCTTCTCTTTCTCTTTTTCTCTCTCTCTCTCTTTTTCCCAAAGGGAACTGAATGTGGTACCTCCGATGGTGCTCTCTCGGTAGTCGTCAAACTGATCCTTGACGAAGCGAAGCACAAGACTATCGACAGCAAAGGCATTTTTTTTTTCTTTTTTCGTTAGTCCACAAGAACAAAGATACTCCTAATCCTGGCTAGAACAGATAAAAAAAAATACAAAATCTTTTTTTTTTACCTTGACTTGCCAACAGCGGACTCGCCTAAAAGGGATGTGACATAGTGTAAAGAAAAAGACAGGGTAATGTCCCATTAGCAAGGTAACAAAGAGAAACTCGCTGGGTCATGTGTCGGTCATTGGGTCGCAGTCCGACGACCGGAGAGTGATAGGTCTCTGACAATGAGGAGAGTTTGGGGGAGAAGAGGGGAGGGGGGAGGGCGAGGGCAAGGTTGTGTAGGCCATGGGGTGTGTCTTGGGTAGAGTCTACCGCATCATATTGCGTCCTGCGCATGTTGAAATGTCTCTTCTTTTTTTTTTTTTTTTTTTTTATTATCTGTCTTCTGCAGCTCCTGATTTCTCTCCCTGAGTGCTGCTCAGTCCATGAAGAGGAATGGAAAAAAAAAAAAAAAAAAAAAAAGTTGGGCGTATGGGCGAAGGAAGCAATGGTCGGCTCGTTGTTACCTAGAAGGACAAGCTTGAATTGGAAGAGTTTTCCCTGTTGTGGTGCGACGACAATATCCATGGCTGCGTTCAATGTGTTGTGAAATAAATGAAAGAAAAGAGGATGTGCCTTAAGTGAGAATGTGCGCGAAAGGTGGCAGTAGTGATGGCGGTGGTGTGTAGGTGTGTGTAGGTGTGTCTGTGGAGGTGTAGCAGATGAAAAGAACGGATAACGGCGGATTGAAGTCAAAAGTCGAAATGAATGAGCAAGACGTCAGTCTGCCACCTTTTCACTGCCAGATGGAGTCAGGTGACCCAGATTTTTAATTTTCTCTGACCTCTCCTCCTCTCTCTCTCTCTCTCTCTCTCTATCTCTTTTCTACTAACTCAGTATCCTGACCCATGGTCTTCGGGCTCTGGCGTCGGTGGCAGGAACTCTGTATCTGGGCAGAGCTGCTCAAAGATCAAGCGTGCCTCTTCTGTCGCTGCCTCAAAATCAAGCGAGTGCGTCAACGCCTTGACCACAGTAACATTCTCGGGCAGTGGCTGTAACTTCTCAGATCCAATAGGGTATGGTACCCGTGGCCAGGACGTGGTCCTCTTATAAAAGAGCGAAAACAGAGTCACCGGAACCGCCACGGGCGCAGTCGGAAGCGATGATGCAGTCTTTTGTTTTTGGAACATCTTGGAGATGGGCTTGCTTGTTGAGTTTGGACCAGGAGTGGAGGGACGGGATGGAACAGGCGTCGAGTCAGTTTCTTCAAATAGCCTCTTCTCTGCTTGTAGAATCTCCTGTCGGACCTGCTCCATGTCCAGCTCCTGATCCAGGCTCATTCGGGACGGCTGCTGGCTCTCTGCTGTCTTTTCTGCCTTGCTTGGCTCTGTAGCCTGGGCCAGGCTCTTGTTCTTAGCCAAAGTCGAGACTGTTGCAGTGGGCGCATTCAGAGAATGTGGGTCGCCAGGGATGTGAACAAGTTTTCGGATAGCAGCCATCAACTCATCCTTAGCCGTCTCGTCTGCATCATCAGACTCTGCCCAGACGTAGAGGATAAACCGGTCACTGGGACAAGACATTGTGCCTGCGCACATTTGGAGCACGGAAATGGTGTGCTCGTTCTTGCGGGCAGGGGTTTCTCCGGGGTTCAAAACTAGAGAACCCATTGGGAACAAGGTCTTGCATAGCGTCGTCTCCCCGAAAGCAGACCGGTCCGTCACTAGGACTGCATGGGAAACGTAGGATCGGTTGAGACTATAGAGCATTCAATGAGCATCGAAGGTTGAAAGAGAGTTGTGAGCACACTTAATGTCCATCTTTAGAATGAGTAGGCCTGTCGCATATTGAATAGATTGAGCACCGTCCTGCACTTACGTTCGAGCCTCAATGTAATTATCCATGTCTTTGGACAGGTATTCACGCGAGCAGATCAACTGCTTGGCCTGAAGCTTTTTGCCCGTTTGATCGACGACAGACTGCCACTTATTGGAGTCTTTGTCTACGACATGGTTCTCAAGCCCGTGTTGCAACATGTAAATTCCTCCATACACAGCGGCGACTCTGTAGTGGGCATCAGTCAATGTCAATATTAATATTAGAATTTAAATCCGGTTGAAAAGCCATATCATGGAAAGATGCGATGAGAGATGGGTTACCTGCAAAATGCTTGCGCCAGCTCGCTTCCAACACCATAGAGAGGACACAAATAGGCTGAGTTGCCATAACGTCCTAAGGACTGTAGGTAAACTTTGACTGATTTCAGTCCCTCGGCAGTCGAAGCTAAGAGTGAAAAAAAAAAAAAAAAAAATGTCACTCCTGTCAATGACCCTGTTCAAAAAAATCGTCATAAAAAGAATTCAAGGACATTCAACACAGTTAGAACCAAAACGGGACAAACCTTCGTCATTTCCATCAAACCCAATGGCGTAAACAACAGCAGTGAGAACTTTGTCCTGCAACCCAAACGCACTCTGAGCAAATTGAATAAAGGGAGCATCCTTGTAGTCTATCGGGAAGAAAAAAAAAGTGTCAATTGCAATGCCTTCGAAAAATAAAGGATTGGGCTAATAGAGTCCCTATGCAGGAAAAGAGAGCGGATCCTGCTTACCTTCCCAGATGTTAGTCTGGTTCTCGTAATCCACCGCAAATTGCAAAAATTTCATCAGCTGTCTCTTCTCCTTGAGTGAGAGTGCCTTGGAGACAAAGACATCCTCCTTGGAAGTTGGCATCATCTCGACTTTACCAGAAGTTGACTCGTAAACTGCTGTCCGCTCCAGTAGCTTGAACTCGAGATACTTGCCAATGCCAGAGCTGATCAAAAGGTTTGTCAATGGACCACGAGAGTAGAGCAACTTGGGTGCTAGGTCAAAGTTGTATTTGCGCGAGGCTTTGAAGAGTTCCTCCAAGGCCTGGATCTGCGAGACTGAAACAGATTTTGAAAAGTTGGCAATAGTCGCCTTGGATCCATGGACAGCCCAACCAGCAATTGAATGGATGGCTTCCTTAGCTTCCTTTGATAAGACAGTTGATGCATCTCCTGCGACTGAATAGTTGTCCAAGATGTGCTGCTCGACATTTTTGACCTGGTCCTCAACAGAGCCAGTCTGAGTGGAGAGGATAGACTCCAAATCAATGATACGATCAGCCTGTTGTTGTGTCTTGTAGACCTGAATTTCCAGATGGTCGTACGCCCTGGACATTAGTCGCTCAAAGTCGATCTTGTCCAGGTTTGCTAAGAGGTTGGGTCAGACACAAAAGTCAGACATATACACACAATTGTACAAAAAAAAAAAAAAAAAAAAAAAAAAAAAAAAAAAAGCGTGAGCATGCGAAAGCTGCCGTTTTTGTCCGAAAACCCCACGAAAAGGAACGCGTCCAGAAGATAGAAAGAGTACGAGGAGAGTGAGACTCTCAGGCAATTCTTACCAGGATTGGTTGCGTCATCGGCAGTGGACGAGGCAGTGACAACCTTGTCTGCCCAGAGAAGAAGATCGCGAAAGGCGAATGCACCACTGGCGCCACCATAGTAGTCATTCTCGTCCAGATGCAGGACACTCTTGCCAGCTCTGGCCAAAGCAGCGGCAACGATGGTCTGGGTAAAGCCCGTGCCGAGGATGATGGCGTCGAAGAGCGTGGACTCGAGAGATTCGGTGTCAGCCATGAATGAATACGAGTACCGAAGAGGCTTCTTAGTGGCGGGGGCTTTTGGCTTTCGTGGGACAGGAACGGGTAGCGGGTGATCTTTGGGAGAGGAGTCCTTGGAAGGGAGAGGATGGTGATGGTGGTGGTGCAGTTGTTGGGTAGGGGGGGATGGACGACGCGAGAGATGGGATGAGAGCGGCTGTGATGATGGAATCTGGTGCTGCTGCGGGGATGGAGAGCCTTGAGGGATGACAAAGACAGATGCAAACAAGAGAGAGAGAAGAGAGAAAGAGAAGACGGTTAGAGCAGGGAGGAGAGAGAGAAGAGAGAGAAGGTGAGCAGAGAGAGAGAGTGAGGGAGAGAGAGGAGAGAGGGAGAGAGAGCAAAGGAAAGAGAGAGAGAGAGAGCAGCAGCAGCAGCAAGAGAGAGGCCCAACTCGCGGTTGGCTGGCCCTAATATTATCCAAGCATCCGTCCCTTTCTTCCCTAGTCCTCCCTCTCCTTCCTCTCCTCTGTCTGTGTGTGTCTGTGTGTGTGTGCCCGTGACACATGAGGGCAAAGGACCCCCATTTCTTCTCTCCTCTTGTGGAGTAGGGTGGAGTAGGGCAGTGGTGTGCTGTGTGGGATCACCTCACTTACAGGTACTCGTGCCCGCTGGCCCACGTGCAGCACAAAGATCCGCTGCGTGGGGATGCACTTTAGACGGGGATCGGCAACAATCCGAATGCATTCTTCCTCCTCCTCCTCCTCCTCCTCCTCCGACTCCCTGATGCTGGACCTGGCCCTGGCTCGAATTCAGATTCGAGCTTTGACCCTGCAGCGACTGCGAGGTGTGTGGCTGTGGTGGCTGGTCGGTTGACAGTGGTGTGGACAGGGGCGATGGCAATGACAGGGACGACTTTGAATTTGATTGCGTCGGTGTAGAATGAGCTGTCAGAGACAGATGGAGCAACATTCCCAAATACTCTTTCTCCAGGTTAATAAAGTGGGGGAAAAAAAAAGAAAGAAAGAAAGAAAGAAAGCGACGACAAAGACAGCGACAGCAATGCTGACAACAGTTAAAAAGAAAGGGAGAAGGGAAGGGAAGGGCGGGCAGAAAAACAAGGCGGTCCTGATGACGGCAGCTCTGGACCAGGAAACGGATCAGAACCAAAAGAAATAACCGCGACGGTGGGCGGAGCAAAGTGGCGACGAATAGGATGTCTGCAATTAGTCAGGCCGTCTGGAGACGCTAAGTCGAACAAGGACGAGAACGGGTCGGGAGTGCGAAACAGTTGTAGCGAATGCCGTGTGCGGCAGAGTCTGTTGAAGAAGGTTGGATGTGATCTGTGGTGAAGAAGAATGTTTAGTGTGAGGAATGCGATCTATCGCAGTCAATGTGCAGCGGTGCGGACAGACGAAGAAGATGAAGAAGAAGAGGAAAATAAGGCAAGTTGGTGTTAGATTGGACAAACAGGAGAAGGAAGAGAACAGGTGAAAAGAAGAAGAAGAGGAAGAAGAAGAAGAGGAACAAGAAGAAAAAGAAAAAAAAAAAAGAAAGAAGAATGCATCTACCTTTTCGTCTTTTCTCTGTTTCTTTAAACACCACAAGAGGAGAGGAGCACATCGGCATCAGAAGCCCATCGCCTCTGGCCTCTTGCTCCAGCCCACTGTCGCTCACTTGCACCGATTCTGAGCAGGGCGAATGGCCGCGTCCAGCTGAAGAGGTGACCATGCTTCAATCCTGCAGAGGACGAGCAGCCATCCATGGAATCCGCGCCGGTCGTGGTAGTACAATGATTGTGCCTGATTGAGTCTTTTCACTTGTCGTTGATTTAAGACTAACCGAGCATCCTCCGACACTATGGATTGATGGAGCCCTTCAATAGTGCATATGCAGGTCATGGAGGATTGAAGATCGACTCTCTTTGCTCATGTTCCTTTCAACTGCGACTTTGACAAACACATCCACGGAGAGGAGAGAGCGGAAACCGTGTTCAAAGACCAAAAAAGCACGCATTTAGACTACTATGTCAACAAGCAGCCAGAGCTAGTGTATGTGCGCAACAGGTGCAGACTGGTGCACGGCATTCGGCACAACATGCATGCATGCGTGGTATTATGTATGCTCTGCAGCAAAATGGCAGCAAATGGACGCGCTGAGAGCCAAAGTCGTCTCCATCGAGCATAGAGACATCCGTGAATAAGATACACTCACCCTTGCACAGTAGTCTTTGAGAGCGTCCTCTCCCTCGGACAATACGGGCTACTACTACGACTGTTGATACCATCGACTCTTAAGACGATGTCACTGATCTATTAATACAGCGTGCGTCGTCTAGGGCTCTGCCAAGCTCGGCTGCTCACTTGGCTTTCGAATGCCTCACTCTCTTACTCATTCCCTCCATTTCCCTCCATTTTTTTTTTTTTTTTTTTTTTTATTTTTTTTTTTATTATTATTATTTTGAAAAGAATGTCAAAGTGAGTGTGAGAGAGTCGTTCTATAGCTCGTCCACTCTCTCCTCTCAAACTTCCCTCCAATTCGGAAAGCAACCACTGGGCTTGGCTCTCGGAACCACACCCTTTGAGCCTCTTTTCTTTCTTTCTCTCTCTCTTTCTCTCTCTCTGCCACTCACTCACTCACCTTTTTTTTTTTCCTCGCTCACATACATCCACGCTCCTTCTCTGGCTCTCTCTCTCTCGACCCCTCAGCTTCGCCTTGACACTAATGCTCACTCTCTCGCTTTCACCTACTCTCTCACTCACTCTCTCTCACTCTCTCACTCTCACACACACACACTCTCTCTCTCTCGATGTCTTCTCGAGCTCTGCATGCTGCTACCCACTTCTTTCAGCCAGCACGGAGAGTGCTGACAAAGGAACAGGAAGCTCAAGGAGCAAACATACATTAACCTTACCTAGTTTCTACCGATCTTCCCATTGCCCTAAGGTTGAACTGTAGGAATGAGAGGAGATAAAATCTCTCTGTGAGCAGAGAGGAATCGGA
Organism: Mortierella sp. BCC40632; assembly: GCA_011634665.1. Classification (NCBI taxonomy): domain Eukaryota; kingdom Fungi; phylum Mortierellomycota; class Mortierellomycetes; order Mortierellales; family Mortierellaceae; genus Mortierella; species Mortierella sp. BCC40632. The sequence goes on from WAEK01000001.1 coordinate 327,668, forward strand.
TAATCGGTAATAACCCGTTTCTTCCACCTTCCTTCTTTTCCATGTCGGTAAGAAAGTATGACTCAAGTCTCCAAGAACTGTTTTTTCTATTTTTCCGCCCTTTTTCCTTACTTCATGTCCTTCGGACAGCTCAACACTGCAAGACACTAGAACATGTTTCCTCCGCTCTCACTCTCTCTTTCCCTCACTCTCTCTTTCCTCTTTACCCACCCCCTGTCCCTGGCCCTTTGCCCCACGGCACAGCAGGAGCCCCTGCCACGATGGCTCCCTTGCAGCAGTGAGATCTTGACTCACTCTATTTGCTTATTCTCTTTATTATCGTCATTATTCATTAGAGGTCTGTAACGGTTTGAGAAATAGAGGTATCTCCCAAATCCACGCACATCTCTCTCTCTCTCTCTCTCTCTCTCTCTCTCTCTCTCTCTCTCTCTCTCTCTCTCTCTCTCTCGTGTCACTTGTGTACTAATTGACAAAGTGAAGATGGAGCCCTTTTTTGTTCATACTTCTTTTTTGCTCTTTTTGCTCTCTCATATTATTCAAATCTCTCAGAGCTGTGGTTTTCCCAAAGGAGAGAGACACACATTATAAACAACTCAATTGAACTCATGCGCTTTTCTCCCATTTTCTCCATGTATCTTGGCGGATTAACAAACAAGGAAAGGCCAATTTTTTTTTTTTTTTTTTTTTTCTTTGCGACATACTCTTACTCTCTTTCAGGATGATCAACCATCATAAAGGTATCATGGCCAGAAGAGGAGCCGACAATCTATGATGGTCATGGAAGGGTAGGAAGGTTAGAAAGAGCTAGTCTCCTGGTTCTCAATTTAGCTTCTCCTTGGAGACCAGTTTACTGTCCAGCGAAGTACCTTTCATACGATATATTAAAAAAAAAAAAAAATGGATTCTCAAGTTGAGGTTGATCAGGATAGAAAAGAGAAACAGACAACAACAACAACAACAAAAATTCTTCCGTGGAATAGATTGTTCAAAGAAGATGATCGGAACACAATTTGGAGAACCCAAAAAAAAAAAAAAAAAAAACCAAAGAAGGCTGAGATCGATCGGTGAAGCCCTTTTGGATCCTCCAGTCCAGCTACACACACACGCAAATCCAAAAGGTGTCATCATTTTCTGGGCTTTGCCCAACACAAAGGGTGCGAGATAGTAGAGCCCCATCTCAATTAAGTTTACTACAAAGAGCACCCTTGATAATTTAAGTAAGCACTCTTTGGAGAGAGAGAGAGAGAGAGAGAGAGAAGTAAAAGTGAGAGAAGTAAAGTGAGAGAGGTAAAGTGTGTGTGGTGTTTGAGGGAGAGAGAGAGAGAGAGAGAGCGATCGACAATGAAAGCTTCGAGTTCCAATAAAAGGACTTTCCGTCAAGTTTAATCATTGGAAACGCCAAAGAAGGTACAATTTTGGGGTGCTGAAACCCGAAATGGATTTCCCTCCCGGAAGACGACACAAAGAGACTGGACATTCGCCTCGGCTAGTCTCTCTCTCACTCTAAAAAAAAAAAAAAAAAAAAAAAAAAAAGCACAGTCTCGGCAGTAAAAGACCAAAAAGCAAGATTCTAGAAGAAAAAAATATGAATGATTATTGGATTGCGTTTAAAAATTTCCCAAGATGTGTCGACAGTCCCGACTCTGCTGTCCTTTTTTTTTTTTTATTTTTTTTTTTTTTTTGTCCCAAATCTCCATTGTCCATCGTCACCTCCATTGACTTGACCAGAGGCTATATATATTTTTAAGCGGGATGGAGAATCAGATACCAATTCTCCTCCCCCTCAAGTGTCTATCTCTTTCTCCACGATCTGCTCAAATCCTCTAGTCCTTGTGCTGGTAACTGATATATATATAAAAGAAAAGAAAAGAAAAGAAAAAGAAAAAAAAGAAGAGATAGATTGCATTCCATCTCGATCGACAATGCTATTCCTCCTCCTCCCTCCCTCTCTCTCTTTCTCTATTTCTTTTAGTAACAGAGACGATAAGAGACATAACGACCACTGGTCTCGGACGGCCTCATAATTTTGACAACCTGTCCTCGAGAAAGACCGTAGTATCGTGCAATAGGATCTGTAGGCTGAATGCGAGGCAACTGGGTCTCCCTCAAGCGGCTGTTGTAGTCAAAAGCAAATAAATAAATCATTACTGTCAGTATGCGGGATTCAACACAGATGAATCAAATCAATTAGTCGATCTGCTTCATATTCAAAACTTACTATCTCTTCAACAAAGTCTCCTTCTCCTCTGGTGAAAGGACAATGTGTTGAGGAACCAATGTGTGCTCGGTAATGTTGACAAGAAGGTCAGCTTCCTGGAACGACTCCAAGTGATAGCTCGAACTCACTTCGCTCATGACCTTGGCTGCCGATGGCGTAATCTTATCCTGGTAGACAACAATTCCACGACCCACACCTTTAGCAACCATCAACTGACAGTAACTAGCGAGGCGATTTTTTTGAAGGAGAGAAGGGTATGCAGTGGAACACAATGCCAAAATAAAAAAAAAAAAAAAAAATAATAAGGACATGTCAGCAAAAAAAAAAAAAAAAAAATCTTATCGCTCATTTCTCCTTTGGTCAACATAGGCACTTCACGTACTCTTTGATGGTCTTGATACCAACTGAGGAATCTTCGGGAAAGAAGACAAGCATCTGGTCTGCAGGATCATCCTTCTTTTGGACCATAAACATCAAGGCAGCGCGGCTAGATCGGACAAGAAATCAATAAAGTGCAGCGCAATTCATGTGTCACAGTCATTAGTGGATCATGCCTCCTTCGAGAATATATATTAAAAAAAAAAAAAAAATCCTTGGTTCTTCGATACAGTTTGTCCACATGGCTTTTATCCAATGCCTATTGAGAGGTTGGGCTTCAACGGATCGAGTCATGACCATAGATCCACTGGGTCGAGAATAAGACGGTAAAAGTGCCGTTGACTGACAAACATGTCTCTTTTCTTCTTCTTTTGCCTCCTTGCCTCCTATTTCTTTTTTCTTTTTCTTTTCTTTTTTTTCTGGTAACGGTCGAGTGTGTGCCGAGTCGTTATCGGCAGGTGACCCCTTCCTAATTTGAATCATCCTGGTATCCTGAGCTCACACTTTCAAGTCTTTGAATTCACTCTTCTTTTCTTAAAAGTCTAAAAACCACAAGCCCAAAGAGGTCAACTTACTCGACCTTGCCGTGGGCAGCAAAAGTGGCCTTGAATGATTCCAGATCCTGGTCCAACTCGGCCTGTGAAATGAGGTAACCCTATTATTTTTGGTTTCCCCATGGAGCAAAAAAAAAAACAAAAAAAAAAAAAAAAAAAAAGTGTCGATTAGCTTAGGACTGGACATCTCGGAGGTGTTGAGTTTTTCTCTTTCTCTCTTTCTCTCTTTGGATAGCCCAACGAGAGTCTAAGAGGAGTTGCAAAGAGTGTAAAAAAGGAAAAGAAAGAGAGAAGGGGTAGCTCATTTACTCTGTGGTTGCAAAGCTGGTGAATAGTCCTGTAGACTCTCCAGAGACGAACAATTTCGCGCGACTCGTTATCCATGGTGAGATGTGTTGAAAGGAGAAGAAAGAAAGAAAAAAAAAATCCGAGAAAGAGTTGTTGTCGACAGTCGAGAGAACAGAGGAAAGACTAGAGGAAATGGCCAAAGGAGCAAAGTGAGGCAATTGAGAGTCGTTGCTTCGCTTGTTCAATGGAGAAAATGCCTTTGCCTTGGAGTAGAGGAGGTGCTTTTTTTATTGTCATTTTTTGAAGTCCTTCAGTTCTAAATACCAAAGCCACCGGACTTTTTGAGACTTGCTTCTTCCACTCTCTTCTTCTAACAGAAGAGGAGGGCAAAGTACGTCACCTCATCCACCTTATATATAATGTCGGCAGCAGTAGCATTGCAGCGCAAGCTTGAGACGGACACGGCAGCATACCAGGCCTTGCAGAAAGGTAATCTCAGAGAACAGGGCATCAGGATTGAAAAAATAAAAGAGAAAAAAAAACAGCAACAGCAACAACTCATCATCAATACAAAGGAAGCAGATAAGCTCGCGTCAGATGACAGGGCAAAAAGGATGGCTGTCAGGATGTTTTACATCAGGAACAAGAGACAGGAGACGTAGTTGTCATACTAATGGGATGGTCAATCGCCTCTCTTTCGATTCACCCTGTTATGGGATGCGCGAAACAGTTCAAGGAATCGCCCACTGGTGTCGCAATGACAACAGTAACAATATCAACGACAACGACAAAAAAAGACCACAGGATTGATAAGATTAAACCGTTTGCGTGTCGCTGACTTGGATCAACCTATCATAACTTTTGCTAGACCTTACAAAGGCTGTTGAGTCAAGGCAGAAGCTCGACTCTCAACTTCAGGAGAACAAGCTTGTTCAGCAGGTATGATGTCTCTTTTTTTTCGCATTTAGAGTGGATCATCGCCTCTTGAACAAGTCTTTTCTTCTTTAGATAGAGCACAATGCGTGTGTGATTCTATCGCTTACATGGAACACCTTCTGCCCATCTCTCTTCCCCATCTGTTTTTTCTATTCTCTAGGAGTTTTCTTTGCTTAAGGATGAGGCCAACATCTATAAGCTTATCGGGCCTGTCCTTGTCAAGCAGGACAAGCCCGAGGCTGTCACGAACGTTGACAAGCGCATTGATTTTATCCAAAAGGAAATGTAAGTGAATCTCTTTGTTTTTTGCTTTTTTTTTTTCTCCTGTCAACTCGGATACCACTCGGATCATTTACTACACATTTAAAGAGTCTCGCTCACTCACATTTTCTTAACACAACCGAAAAAAAAAAAAATAGCGAGCGCGTGGAGAAGCAGTTGAAGGATCTACAGGAAAAGTCCGAGAAGAAGCGGATGGAATTAGTTCAGACACAAGCCGCTCTTCAACAACAGGCTGGCTCTGCATCATCATCAAAGAACTAGGAATTATTCGTCGCCTCTCCCCTTCCTTTTCTCCTTCTCGTTTTCTCCTCCTTTTCCTCTTTCAGCCTCTGTGCCAAATGGAAAGGGGGGGGGGGACAAACAAACAAAATGCGAGCTTGCTCGGCTGCCAATAAAATGAGACTCTGGACTCAATCAGTTTATCTTTTGGGAATACATCTGGAGAAAAGACGATGTTTTCGTTTTGTGGTCGCTTTTTTTTTGGACTGAACACAGTGATAGGTTTTACATATAAAAAAAAAAAAAAAAAAGTCAGACAGACAGACAAACAGATCATACAAGAAGCGAGAAGGGGGAGAGGATAAAGTGGTATCTTGAATGAAGGGTAGGGATGAGTAAAAGAAAAGAACCCGGAGACAACATGAACACCTTGTACTGATTCTTAGTGACTTTGCTGTTCAAAATGGCAGCGTAGACCCTCTTTCTGTAGGATCGACAAACAAACAAACAAACAAAAACAAAAAAAGCTGAATGATTGACAAATGTATTGAGATGGAAAATGCTCTTCGTTCTTGCGGAGCAAAATGAAAGATGAACTATAGAATTTTGTTGTGTTTAAGCCGACTTGCCCATCTTGGAGGCAGCCTTGGAGACCTCACCCAAACGAGCAAAGACCTCAGCAGTTCCGTCAATCATGCCCGTTGTGTGGTAGGGCACATTGTACTTCTTGCACAGCGCTGCGACCGCGGGTTGGATCTTGTTGAAGTTATGGCGAGGCATCGAGGGGAACAAGTGATGCTCAATCTGGTAGTTCAATCCTCCAGTGAACCAGTTCGAGAAAAGAGTAGGGCGGACATCACGACCAGTGATGATCTGCTTGGTGAAAAAGTCCATGTCGACGGCCTGCTCCTTCGAAATCACAGGCATGCCGTTGTGGTTGAGCGAGAAGACAATGGCGAGCAAGTTTCCGCACACAGCCTGAGAGACCAAAAAGTAAACCAACATGCCGATGGGGCTCTTGATGAAAAGGAACATGGTCGCCAAGTACCAGGTCCAGTGCATCATCAAGGACAACTGCTCAACCAAAGAAATAGGCACACGAGCACCAGCGGGCTTGTGGGCTTGACCGTTGGGCATCACGAACAAAATGGACTGGATGCACCAGGAGAGACGAGCAAAGGACAAGATAGGGAAGTAGAACCAGGTCTGGTTCAAGACCATGAAGCGGCTCCACATCCTCGCCAACTCCTCATCAGGCACGTCCGAGAACATTTCGAGCGCATGCTCGCTCCAGGTCAACAATGGGTGCGTGTCAATATCGGGGTCTTCACCATGAACATTGGGTGCGGCATGGTGAGTGTTGTGCTTGTCCTTCCACCACGAGGACGAGAAGCCCTGACAGAAACCTCCGAGGAAGGCACCCATCAAATCACCCCAGAAACGATCATGGAAGACCTGGTGATGCAAAAAGTCGTGGGCCAACCATCCGCACTGTTGCCAAAAGAGTCCCAACACCGAAGCCGAGAGTACAACCGCCAAAGTCGAGGTCTGTCCCCAACGGGCAACAATGTAGGTCGACAAGGCCCACAAGGTCAAGTTGAAGCTGACCTTGAATGCATAGTAGGCCTTGGACGAGTCGTAGTAGCCGAGCGACTGGAACAAGGTACGGAGCTTGCGGACTTCGGCAGCAAAGTTGTCGTTCTCAATGGCGTGGTCTGACTTGGCAATATCGCCCACATAAAAGTTGGCCAGAGTCTCCCAGGCAGACTCGGGATGGAACGTATCAAAGACATCTGTTTAGTGAAAGTAATAGAAGAGAGAATGTTAGTTATCTGATAGAACCACGATCGTTGTTCTTGTTTGCATGGAGTATGACCCCATGCATGCACTCCAGGGGGCCCAAGCCCTGAAATGTCCTTGTGTTTCCTGTGTGGCCCAAGGACGCATGAAAGAAGTGGTGATAGAGAGAAAGTGGTGTGATCGACAGATAGTGTGTGCGCTTTCTTTTTCTTTCTTTTGTTGCAGTAGCCAATGTTGCATTGGAGCTGTGCATGAACAGAACACAAAGGGGAGGAAAGAGAACGTGAAAGCGCCGAAAGGAGAAAGAGAAAGGGAAAGGGAAAGCGAGAGCATTCGGCCAACCACTCCTCCGAAGAGGTCCGAGACGACGCTTGTATGCGGCTGGTTGGAGAATGGACCCAGCAGAGAGAATCGTTGCTGGGTTGTGTTGTTGGGTGCCCTTCGTTAAATCCAGACACATACACACATGGCTGTAAGCACTCTTTTTTCAGCACTGTCAGCACATACACACAACACAATTTTTGGGGCAAAGAGAGACGAGAGAGACACGGCCACAACCCAGCGCAAACACCAAGCACACCCCGCAGGGAAAGAGGGAAAGGAGAGAGTAAACACACACAACCCAAAAGCCTAATCGACACTCGTTCCTGACTGGTCCCGCTGGTCCCGCTTTCCCCTGTTGTAGCTGCAGATTCCTAGACCTCTCTTCTCCCTTTGCTCTTTTCCCGATATGAGGGAGACCCCCGATGAGAAATCGCCTTTATCCACGTTTACATGAACGTGTGTGTATATGATGTTTGTGTTTGTTTTGACAAGAGCGGTCGAGAGCACACTAACGGCCACCAGTTCAAGCAACCATCTCAGACCCCGAGTACAGTAAAGTAGAAAATTCCGTGCTGGATGGTAATAGAGGTTGAGACTGAGTAAAGGAGAGAGAGAGAGAGAGAGAAACTTACCAGTGCCATCCTTGCCAACGTGAGTAAGAATAACAGAGCCACCAGGATGGTCGGGGACGAATTCACGAATGTCGTAGACCTTGTTGTCAATGATCATCAGGAAGGGAGCCTCGGGATCCTTGGAGCTCTCGGCCAATGCATCTGCATTCAGGATCTCTGCCCGAGTAAATGTTCTGACCCTAACAGACAGATGAAGTTAAAAAAAAAAAAAAAAAAAAAAAGGAGATAAAGAAAAAAAAAACGTTAGCCAAGTGGACAAAGGAGAGCACAGGCACACATCCAACCCATCCACATTGGACCGTGGAAATAAGTTTCTCTCTCTTCATGGTTTTTTTTTATCAGATCGTTTCTCTCTGGGAAGGTGTTGTCCTTTGGGCCGTTGCCACCTTCCTTGACTCTATTCGACTTTTTTTTTTTTTTTCTCGGATCAAAAAGAGCCCTTTTTATGCTTCGGCAGTTCGGAGACAAGTCCGGTGGGGCCAGGAGTAGGAGTGCCAGCTTACCGGGTGTGTCTGCCATCGGGGACAAGCTCGCCTGCGAGGAAGGAGGAAGGAGGAGAGAGGGGGGAAAGGATGAAGCTGAACGAGATGATGCACCAGATGAGAAGATGGAGAGAAACAGATCTCGGAGCGGAGCAGGGGCAGGGGCAGGGAAGGAGTGGGAGAGAGAAGAAGAGAGAAGAGAGAAGAAGAGGCCCAGGGTAGGGTGAATAAATAAAGACTCTGAGAGAGAGAGAGAGAGAGAGAGAGAGAGAGAGAGAGGCATAGAGCGTACAAGACCCAAAAAGAGAGCTGTTCTTCTTGCTCCGCCGTTTGTCTCTGCTGCTCTACAGTGAGAGAGAGAGAGAGAAGAGACCTGAATGGGCATTCGAGGATATCAAATGGATAATCGCATTTACCACAATCCAATCTCAGCTCGGCCAAAGAGGCTTCGTGGGGTTGGGTTCTCTCCCCTTCTCTCGCACTTTCTCCCTTTGGTGTCCTTGCCTGTTTCTCAGCCCAAACTGAGCGAGCTTATCTCTTTCCCGGACTAGACAACAAACATTCGCACTACCAACTCCTCTTGAGATTTTTTTTTTTATCCGATTGTCCGTGTCCGCGTCCGTGTCTGTATCCTAGAGAGAAAAAAAATTGAGAACATGTCCATCTCCACCTCGTCCCCGCGGAACGGAATCAGGCGTTTTCTTTTTTTTTTTACCAATGCACAGCGAAGAGAACATCCCCCTAGGACCTATTTTGCATATGTGTTCTCTCTCCTTTCTATCCGATTTTTTTTTTCCTTGCTTGACCTAGCCTAAAAAATGGTGGGACTCGAGCTGTACGTATGTGAATGTGTTTTCACTCTTCTTTTTTCCTTTGCACTTTTTTTTCACACACAAAAAAGGATGGCTACAGTACACACCTCCTCCTTGAGTTATCACCCACCAATTACCACTGCATAAGCCATATGCATCCATGCACCCGAATCCGTGTCAACGTTGTCAAGATGGATTGGTTGTTTATCAACGAAAAGAACAAAGTGAACGAACAAGTGGTATATATATATATATATATATTTGCCATGCGCTGCTCGGTGTATCATGAGCCAATTGTCATTGCCATGGACTCCAAAGATTCAGGCACGGTCCGGTTGGCTATCTCAACCACACACACGGTACCATGCATTTCTCTCCTTCCCTTTCTCTCCCTCTTTCCTCTTTCCTCTTTCCTCTTTCCTCTTTCCACGATAGACGATGAAACCCCGAGAGACGTCCGTGAAACGATAAAGAAGAAAGGACTAATGCGCAATGGGATGGAGAGTGAGCCTAAAAGGACACTCCTCATGTCTCGCTCGAGCCGACAGAGTTTGGAAAAGACGCACATGCAAAAGTAAGAGAGAGAACCTTTTTTTTTCTTGCTTTTAGCGCCGCTCTCTCTCTCTCTGTACCAACAGTGGTATCTCTTTCAAGAAGAGGTGATTTTTTATGGGTTGCATCGATCTTTTTTTTTTTTTTTTTTTTTTTTTTTTTTTTTGAGAACATTCCTCTCTTTTTTTTGATTGAGAATGGATGTCAAGATAGACTTGGGAAAGGAGGTTTTTAGACCTGGGTGATGCGCACGAGGCGGAATAAGTCCCCAGAGGAGCTAACGATTAGTGAGTGAGAAACAATAGTAGAAAGAGGAAAAAGAAAAAAGAGAGGGGTGGGAGAGAGAGAGAAGGAGAGAGCGAGAAGGAGAGAGCGAGAGCGGAGTGGAGTGCTATACAAGAAGGAACATAGAAATTGAAAATGATCTCGAGAGTGAGAGAAAGATCAAAGTAAAAAAGTAAAAGAGTGAACGTCTATGGAGCGTCGATCAAAAGACGACAAAGTAAAAAAAAAAAAAAAAAAAAAAAAGAGAGAGAGAGAGAGCAAGAGAGTGGAGTGGAAAAAAAAGGAAGGAATGGTTGTGGTATTGGCGGGTTTTCTTGCTTCTTGTGATGGACGGAATGCCTTTCTTCTCTCCTTCCTTCCTTCCTTCCTTCCTTTCTTTTTTTTTTTTTTCTTTCTGTTATTTATGCATCGGCAAGATCCCTTAGGTCTCCCTAGCACTTTTCCCTTCCAAGACAGATGGCAAAAGGGAGCTTGTCCTCTTGGTCACTACGTGTTATACTTGACTGGTGGAGGGATACTTTGCCTCCTAAAACGGGAAATTAAAACAAAATAAATAAAAAAGACTCCTGTAAATATGAATCCAATGATCGGTGCTTTCTCTATCACTAAACAGCTCCGATGGTCACTCCAGGTTTCTTACTTCTTATGAGGACGGATGAATCCTGGGATGGGTGCGTCAGGGCGGCCATAAATATAGGTAGAGACGATGACGATTATAGCTCCAAGTTGGAACTGGATCGATGGCTCAAAGTCGAAAAAGTACACAGAGATGATGCCCGAAATGATGATCGACAACGATGTCGCAAAGCCCTTTAGAATATTATCCGCGTACTTGACCACGACAGCGACCAAAAGTCCTCCCAGGGCCTGGTTCCCTACGACGACCCAGGTCATGAGCGAATAACCCTGGAGAAGTCCGCCTTCATAGATCCGCTGACGATCATAAAACATGGCCAAGAAACTGAAGAGTGATCCAGAAATGCCGAGTTGCAGATTCCTGACCCACATATCTGCCTCGGCGCCCTTGAGGATCTTTTCAAAGAAACAACCTGCAAATCCAGACGAAACGCACGAGGTCAAGACGGCGATCAAGCCAACGATCGGATTCTGGATCGGGCCCACCTCCTCTTCAAGAATGCCTCCAGTCGAATCCTGCATCTCTGCGCCCGCGTCACCCTCTGATCCATCGAGCATCTCCTCGGATTCCAATTCGTCCTTGGAATCAGACACAGAGGCGCCCGATCTTATTGAGCCAACGTTCTGAAGCTGGACTAGAGTGACGCCGATCATCAACAGACACAACGCAAACCATTTTTGACGCGTCAATCTCCGGTTGAGCATCAAAACTGAGAAGATAGCGGTCGAGAGAATTTTCATCTGGTAGGTGACCTGGAAGGTTGCCGCCTCAAGATTTGACAATGCCACAAAGAGCAGGTTGTTCTGCAATGCATACAATCCCGATGGCACAAACATCTTGACAATTTCTCCAGGCTGCTCCAGAACGTCTTTACGAATAATGTAGAGTGTCCTCGAAATAGACCTTGTTCTTTGGGCGATCATGAGAACGCAGGCAAATATCTTGAGGAGTTCTGCAAAAAAGACAGCTGTCGAGGCCAGGTACATGGGCCTATCTGGATCCACGTTAATGCGAGAATAGCGCATCATAAGAACAAGTGTGCTGTTCTGGAAGAGCAGAATCAGTAGTGACAGGTGCTTCATCGATATGCCCATGAAAGTGCCCCCGTCATCTATTGGTATCAGTCAAAAAGGAAGAGCAAGAAGAAAAAAGAGTCAGTCTAGGCTATAATGAGACAACATACTGAGGATATGAAGAAGAAGAAAAAGAAGAAAAGGGAAGAGAGGCTCCTTTTTGGGGCAAAAAAAAAAAAAAAAAAAAAAAGATTTTCCAAAGAGTAAAATGCCCGCGGATGTTTAGTTGTTGCCAGGGCCAACACATGAGCCCATGCTTAGCGTGTTCAGAACCAGCTCCTAGTAATATGAGCCGCCACATCCAAGGAGCTCTGCGTTCTGTCATTGAGCCGGGTCGGGGTGAGCACAATAGTCCAAGGTCCTGATGGCAGTAGAGGTGGGTGGGTGAGGACTGTAACCTCCATGCGATGTTGTGATCGTGTCCCGTACTGATCTGGTGCAGGCCTTCCTCTCCACAAGATCCTCCTCCTCACCCACCCACCCACACCTCTTTGCTCAAGAGAGATGACCACAAACCACAGCTGCCATTCCCCATCCCTAGTGTAAGCCTATGTTCATCGTAGTCTGCACCTTCCATCTCTCTCTCTGTTTTTCCTTCTTACTCTTTCTCTCTCTTTCTCTCTTTCTCTTTTTCTCTCTTTCTTTCTCTCTTGGATCCCTGTAGTGAGAGCATAAGAAAAGAAAACGAGGCATCTGAGATAGACAAGCGCACGGGTCCGCAAGATGCCATCTGAAATGCAGGCTACACCTTACACCAGACAGCGTCTCGTCCTATTTGTCGCACGACATCTCTTTCCTTTTTTTCTTTTTCTCTCCTTGAACATGGGGGAGATTTTTTTTTCTGTGGTCCCCTTTGGTCCCCTGGCTCCCCTGGTCCTGATTTCCTTTGAGCTACTTTTTTCTTTTTTCCTTTTCTTTCTCTTCTTCAAGCGTGCGTCCGTCCTAATTGAGTGTGGTGATGATCAAAAGAACACGGATGCTCAGGAGTACAGGTTGGCGCCAAGCCCAGGCTAAGGGAGTAAGCGTGCACTTTAACTCCTGTGCGGTCATTGAAAAGGCAAAGCGTAGTTTTTTTGGTAACGCCTTTTTTTTCCCTCTCACTCTCTTGAACTCGCTCTCACACACGCACATCTTCTCTCTTTCATCCTCTGTTCATAGCTTGAGGTCTTTTCTTTTCTCTCTCCCTCTCTCCCTCCCTCTCTCTTTCTTTTCTCCTGGACTGGCTCTTTTGGGGGGTTTTTTTTGTTCTCCTTTGCAAGTGTCCTGAGATCCTGATTGCCCATTGTCCCGGCGCAGAGGATGGAGATGCGGCTCGGCAAGAGATCGCGAGTAGAGCTCTAGCCTGTCCACGAGAAAGAGAAAGAAAGAGAGCGAGCGAGAGCAAGAAAAGAAGAAAGAGAGAAAAGAGAGAAAAGTGGGAAACCCAATACAAAGAGATGTAAAGAGATGAAAGAAATAAAAAAGAAAGACTTACATTTGCCACGACCCTGCTGATGATGTATTGTCGGAAGTGATCCTTGATGCTTTTCTGAACTCATTGAATGTCTGTGACCAAGCGGACCAGGAAGAAATACGGGTGTGGAGCGTGTATAACGGGAGAAAGAGAGGAGAGGAAACGTTATGGGAGTAGCGATGGAGTTGAGGATGAGAAACGTCGGGCAAGTCAGGGCGAGAATGAATATGAAGGAGTAAAAAAAAAAAATAATAATAATCACAACGCGAAATGAAAAAAAAAAGAAAGAAAGAACGAAAACCAGGCGACGAACGAATTGGTTGGATGGATGGTTAGATGAATGGATGGATGGTTGAATGGATGGATGGTTGAATGGATGGATGATGGGAGATAAAAAGGACGACGGACAGATGATGGAGACAGACAGACAGAGAGACAAATAGAGACAAATAGAGACTAATAGAGAGAGAAAGAAAAAAAAAAAAAAAAAAAAAGAAAGAGAGAGAGAGAGAAAGAGAGAAAGACAGAGAGAGAGAAGAGAAGAGAGCAAAGGAGATGGCGCTGCGACGAGCGGGAAAAGGGGGTGGTGGGGAAGAAAGATGAGAAAGAGGGCGGGTGGAGAGGAAAAGCATTAACGCAAGCTCGCAGCACGGCCAGGCCCGAATAGGGCTTCTCTTCTTTTTTTTTTCGCGTCTCTTTCTCTTTCGAACACCACACGCACAACCATTCTATCTCTCTCTCTCACACACTTTCTCTCGCACACGAACTCGTCCTGGCCAGATGCCATCGCCAAAAAGGCTCCTGCTGTTCTCGCCGGTCCGCCCTTGTGTCTACTCCCTTTCTGTGGCCCTGACATGGTCTTTATGTCTCGCGACTGGCTCAGTGCTTGCGGTGTCTCGCTATCCGAACTTGCATCCATACCCATCTTTCTATCCATCATCACATAATAGAGCAATCGCTCTCCCACGCTCCTCTCTTTCCTCGCCGATGTCTCGTCCTACCTTAGTCTCGTGCCAGGCACCTTTCGGGGGGTACCGTAATACGGCCATTGTCCCACGTATTACATGTTGTTCTCACAAAAGTGCGTCGGCCCCAACTGGGTAGTCCTCAGAGAGTAGAGAGAGCAACCTCTCACCCCGCCCTCTCGCCAGGCAGGCTCACACCGGTCGCCATGCGGTACCTCTCGTCCAGGAGCTCGCGCCAGCTCATTCGTCGCAAAAACAAGGTTTACCTTGCTTTGCTTTGTCCACAGTTCCGCAGACAGACCTAACCGCAAAACAGAGAAATATGAACACAGCCAGTCCTGTGAAGCAATCACACCCTTCTTGCCCTGACATGACCTGAGTTGTCCTCTTTTTCTTTCTCTTTCTCCCTCAATCCACTCATTCATATTTCTATCTGTCTCTGTCTCTGTCTCTGTCTCTGTCTCTGTCTCTCTCTCTCTCTCTCTCTCTCTCTCTCTCTCTCTCTCTCTCTCTCTCTCTCTCTCTCTCTCTCTCTCTCTCTCTCTCTCTCTCTCTCTCTCTCCAGGGGAAGAGATGGCAAGGGACGGGGAGAGAAAGAGGAGGAAGAGAGAAGCTACACCGACTGGTCGAGTGGGGGGGGGGGAGGAAGGAGGAAGTGGAGGAGGAAGTGGAGGAGGAAGTGGAGTTCAGCCAAAATGTCAAGGGGAAACCCATGTCTTGCACTTGGATAGCACTACTGTCTCTCGGATCATATGTCGCACGGCCTGCTTCGCTCAGTCCTCCTCAGTCCAGTTGAACACCCTCCAAGTGGGTATGACAAGAAGAAGGACCCGAGCAGGAACACGGCGAGGCACACGATCAGAAAATTGAGAAATAAGCTCGAGCGAACACGTACAACACATTGATATCATCCAACATTGTGAGGCAGGGCATGGCTCCAACTCTGGCGAGCAAGGCCCACAAGGCCCGGGCCAGGCCCAAAGACTGCATCCCCTCTCCCCCCTCCCAAAAAAAAATAACCTTCTACCGGGGATAAAGATGCAAAGCAAAAAAAAAAAAAAGTCAAGGACACAGGAGCAGAGCCTCTCTTTCCTCATTCGGAATTGACTCCACACCCACTTCTCAGATGCGCACTCGCCACCTTCATACACACCACACACATGGTGCATACTTGACTTGTTCTCGCTCTCTTTCTCTCTCGCTCTTCCTGTCTCTCCGAGTCGCTCCCAACACATGGTTTGAGTCGCCAACGCATCTTGATTATTTCAGGATTGCAACAGAGATGAGGAGCAGAGGATCCTGCTTCTGCTCCTGACCTGTATCAGCCCATGCACATCTTTTTTGCACCATAGGCTCCATCGCAGCTTTCGGCGTGGATTCGTTAAGCACGCTGAGTGGACTAGCGCAAAAGTCACCGTGCGGAGGCTGTTTCTGATAACACAAGCATTGGGTTCTGGCTCCTGGCTGCCCTGCCTGACCCTTCTCTGCTTCTTTCCCTTCTCTCTCTCTCTCTCTCTCTCTCTCTCTCTCTCTCTCTCTCTCTCTCGTTATTTAATCTTTATACGAATGCATTTGACTCCATTGTGCCAAGCACTGGTCAGACTCGGGAGGCAGCTCTTGGGGACCGTGCATGCAGCAGCCCAGGCAAAGACTCTCCGCCCTCAGAACGCAGGGGGCTGAGAGGAGGGACGGCCTAATTTAGGCCAACCCTCTTTCTTTCTTTCTCACTCTCCTGCCGATTTTTTTTTTTTTTACATCCAAGCGCGAGACTCATAATGGCCCACATCATTCCGCGTAAACTACCCCCACTTCCACCGATCAGTGATCTCATTCGCATCTATGGCCTCACTGCACAACAAAAGTTCTCACAAAACTTTATCCTAGACAAGAACGTGACAGGTCCGTAGTTGATGCATCGTCAGAATTGTTGCATGTCGAAGCGGATCAGCATGAGCATCACCATGTCTGCCACAGGCTGGCTTATGACTCACATAACAAGGGGCTTTCTGGAACCCATGTCTCTCATTCGACTACTGTAGACACAATTGCTAAGCATGCAAAAGTTTCTCTCCAGGACGACCTGATCGTAGAAGTTGGTCCAGGTAAGGTCGCACCCCTTCCTTCTTCCAAAGCGTCGTTCCTCAATCAACTTGTGATTCTCTCGTGCCTCAGCCAATGGCTCTCCTCATACTGGTCACGTTGCCCTTTGCTCCAACTCAGGTCCTGGCCTTCTTACAAGATCAATCCTGGATGCTGGAGCAAGACGCGTAGTTGTTATTGAAAAGGATCCGCGATTCATCCCTACCTTGGAGGTAAACCTAATATACTTGTCGTTTGCTGTACTTTTATTATTATTTTTTTTTTCCTTTTATGTAACACCAGTCATGCATTCCATGCTCAACCAACAAGTAGCAATTGAAAGAAGCCTCTGGAGATCGACTTAGTATCATCATGGGCGACATGCTCCAACTAGATCACCAAGATATCCTTAAAGCGGCGTCCAAAATCCCCCAGTACCCATTGTCATCCTATATCGAAGAACCACAGGATCAAGACTTTGCTCAGGATTCCAACACGAGTCTGAAGCATGGGGATCTTGATCTGAACAAAGAGCATCAACAATACATCCAACGCCTTGAGGATTCTATCGAAAAACCTTTTGATCCTTCCACATCAACAATTCGCATCCTAGGAAATTTGCCGTTTGGTGTGGCCACACCCTTGCTGGTTCAATGGATCAGGATGATGAGCTTTCGTCAGGGACTCTTTCAGAACCTAAACAACAGGAAACACATCCAAGACAGGGATCTACTGTCCATGACTCTTATGTTCCAGCGTGAAGTAGCCGAAGGGATCGTTGCCTCACAAGATTCACCTGACAGAAGTCGACTTTCTATCATGACTCAGAGTCTGTGTGATGCCAAGATTGCGTACCGCCTGGCATCAAGTGTATTTGTACCAAGGCCCAAGGTTGCTGCTGCTGTAGTACAGCTTGATGCAAAGAAGTCGCCGTTGATGGAAGGTAAGCGATTCTTGGGATGGATTAGATGTAGGAAGAAGTAGAGGAGAGACTAATATGCCCTGCGGATCAAATTATGGAGGCAAAAAAAAAAAAGTCTCGGGTAGAGGCACTAGACCAACAGAATAGCTGGGGAGGAAAGGTGGGACATTGCCCAACTAAAACCAAATGCCTTTGAACAGACAGGGCTATATTCTTAACACATCATGTCCCTTTTTTTTTTTTTTTTTTTTTTTTTTTTGCTAATGGTTTATGGGGGGGGCATTTAGGTTCACTCGACGCATTGGAGGATGTAGCTCGGTACTTTTTCAACAAGCGACGGAAGACCATGGGTCATATGATCAAACGACTTGCCAAACAGACACCCGAGGTTGAACCGATCCTGGCTGAATGGATTGCGGAAACCGAGTTGGACCAAAACCTGAGATCAGATCAAATTTCAACCGAGGAGTATGTTATACTTGCCCAGAAACTAGATCGCGAGCAGATCAAGATTCCTTGGACATAAGGACTAGGATTTTCACTCACATAGACAAAACAGCCAATAAATAAAAACACACCACCACCTCCACCCCCACGAATTGACTAAAGTAAAAGACAAGTCCCTACTTTTACAAATCTACACTTGACGGGTCCCTCCTAGTGTTGCTATTATCAGCCGAGGCAGTGTAGGAAATGATCGAGATGTGGAGCGCGCAGGAGGGTCCTTTTTCATTTTTTTTTTCGAGACATTACTATACATGCAGTTGCTTTCTATGGGTGGGTGACTTCCATTGTTTTTTTTCCTGGTTCCTGCTCTAATGGGGCTCTGTAGAGTCAATATCCTGAAGAGTTGTCGTGGCCGAACAGATTTCAAAACATGATCCCTGGTATCGCCCCCAATATTTTTTGATCCAGATGACAAGATTTAGAATCCAGAAGGAGCAGTACGGGGAATGGGGACCTTGGAAAAGTGAGGCACCTTGTGAACAGACTTGCGGTAGCCCTTGAAGGTTCTGCTAAAGACAGTGTACTTGTCCTTGGCAGGCATCTGTGCTTCCGTAGGCTCAGCCATAGCCTTGGTCTAGAGAATGGATATTTTGTTGTTGTCGATAGCGGCCCGAAAACAAGAGAATAAACCAGAGATACTTAGTGGGTTGGCAAGGCACGAGTCCGTTTAGTTTCTATTTTTTTTTTTTCTTTTTCTTCAGTGGGGATCACCTTACCAAAGCATTGCACTGGACACCCGAGTCATGAATCTTCTTGACAACATCATCGGCAGCCTTGAGACGCTTTCTAATGTTGGCCTTTTGCGTAGGGCTCAGGTCCATCTTCATACGAGCCTTCCTATTGACATGAGAGAGAAACAAGAAAGAAAAAAAAAGAAAAAAAAGCACGATCCTGATCAGGGCTACGAGTCTTTTTGTCCATGGTCCGGTAACAGCTGTTGTTCCACTGCCTGCTTAAAAATGAAAAGACAACGATTGACTCGGAGTCAATATGCCTTTGTTGTATTACCAGAGAAGACCTCCCTGGCTGATTGATGATGCTCTGAATGCTCCAAACATGATGTTCTGGCCAAAAGTGGAGGGTAGGGGTGTGGGTGTGAGTGATGCGGAGCATCCCTCTTCCTCAAGAGCCAAAAAGGCACCGGCAGTCACGTTGACATAACAAAAGCATGCGCGCCTACCTCTCTTTTTTTCCGAAAAAAAAAAAGAAAGAAAAGTAGGCGTATGCTTGACAAAAGAAGTAAAGCTTTGCTAGGATCAGAGACTGGGCTTTCTCTCCTTCCTCCTCTCCATACTCATCTCCTTACTTCGAGAGAAGGATACTATGCCTTCCCTCGCTCAGGACCTTTCTTAGAACCGGAGCCCCAAGAGTCGTGTTCTGGCTCCCTCTTTCTTTTTCTTCTCTGGCTCATGAATAAACAAGCCACTCTTCAGTTAGTTAAAAGATTTCGCTGAGCGCAGAGAAGTCGAATCCCCCCTCCTTTCCCAAATCAATTCAAGGTACCCTCTCTTCTGATCTAACAGTCCCTCTCAGTTAGTGGAGAACTCTCATGGGATCACACTGAGCCGACCGAGCTAGTGCTCGACAGCTGTCGACCTTATTCCCATGGGCAATCAGGGCTCCTTCTTTTCATCTCTCTGTCAGCCATCGGGAACGCATCGATCCGTGTTCAGGACCATGGATACCTGCTCTCAGCCGCACATAGACACGGATGTCTGGATCGATGGATACTTCCTAGCTTGGATGGCTAGCTTGGATGCGTGCTGTCAAAAAAAAAAAAAAAAAAAAAAAAAAAGCAACTCAGCCCAACTAGTCCCTGCAGCAAATTCCTTCAACGACCCTTTTCTTCCCACCCATTGTTCTAGACCTCACATCTAGTAGTCAACATACTCAACGACGCTCTATCGACAACTATTTAATCTGTAATCGCCACCTCTTCCTTATCTCCCTACCAATGCTGACTGTTTTGTTTTCTCCCTCCCTTTATTGCCATTGCTAGATGAGAGACAAGTGGAAGAAGAAGCGCGTTCGTCGCCTTAAGCGCAAAAGAAGAAAAATGAGAGCTCGCTCCAAGTAAACAAAGACGTTGATAGCAGCTGAAGCGCGGTTTCCCTCCTACCCCTTCCTCTGAGAGTCCGATCCTCCCTATCATTGGGCCTCCCCTCCAGCAACACTGGAAATATGAATCCAAGACGGATCAGGCCCGTCGTTCCTCCTTTTTAGGCGAGAAACGGACCCAAAGAAAGAAAGAAAAGGGTGGTGGCACCAGTCATTGTTCCAACCCAATCCTAGCATAAATAAAACACCTAAAAAAAAAATGGCGCCCGTTTGCTCAAAGAGTTCGAACCAGTGCTTTTGCTCGAGTGGATACGCGTGAACGAAGAAAAATATATTGGTAATAGACTTTGAGTAGAGTTCTTGAGGTTGCCTTCTCAAGTGGCAAGCCCTTTTTTTTTATGGAGTTGGCACAAAAAAGAAACCATGCCAAGAGAATCTACCGCCCACACACGACCTTTCACATCCCTTGAGTCACGCGAGAGGAGCAGGGAGGTTGGGCATATCTTTTTTTGTTATTCTTGGGTGCTTTGTTTTCCTCATTTCTCTCAAGATAAACAAACTATCTTTGCGCAGACACCTTGTCATATTAGAGAGTCTCTCTCTCTCTGTCTCTCTCTCTCTCTCTCTCTCTCCCTTTGACCTTTCTCATTTGAATATTGCAGAATATCGACAATCTCAATCGAGTTGGTCAGAGTGTTGAACTTGATTCTCTGAGGAGTCGTGCTATTATTAAAACTAAAAAATGGTGCGGTGTGGTGGAATGTGCCAGCTTTCTGGACACAAAGGATTCCCACTATCTCGTGCTTGCCTCGACTTTGACCGCTTTTTTTTTCCAGTTGGCGCTGATGGTGATGAGGCATATGTAGAGGGACGTATGCTCTGGAGTGAAGTGGCGCGTTTCGAAAATGCACCCAGGGTAAAAAAAAAAAAAATACGAGCCTGTTGCTATTTTGGTAAGTTTGGCTGCTTCTCTAGAGTGGAGAGGAAAAAATAAAGGTGTTTACACAACAGCAAAGACGAGGCAAACCTGCATGTGTGTGTGTGCGCTTCCTTGGGCTGTACACAGAGGATCGTCAACATGTACGCCAACAGCTCTTTCCTGGAAAGAAACAAATAACCTAAATACTGAGAAGGAAATCGGACCCGAGGGAGAGGGGGGGGGGTGAGGAAACAAACACAGACACAAATTCTAACTTAGGCGCCCCCTCCATTCCTTTCCCTATCCTCCGCCGCATAGCAAATTGGAAGAAAAAGAAGGAAATAGACTCGAGCTTAACCCTAGGCATTCTGGGCCTTTCGGCCCCTCCCCTTCTCGGCCCCCTTCCTGTACCATCGATTTCATGCACGCTCCTGCTTGATCGTACTGGGGAATCCTCCATCTTTGGATAAGAAAAACGTGCGAGTATGTTGTGGTCAAAAACAACAGCAACAAATAGAACAAGCAATCTTTGATACCGGGGATTCGAGAGAAGGAACGTGCTGGATGAGAAGAAGATGAACCGACTGGATCTTGAAGAAAAATGGAGATCTGTGTTCACCATGATCCACTTAAAAATAAAAATCTAAAGACAAAGAGGACTTTCCAAACTTGTGGCCGATATATGATTGAATCCTGGCGGAATGGCAAAGAGATGGTCGGGTTCAGGGATGCGGAAGAGCAACACTGTCGAAAAGAAAGAAAGGCTATGTTGGGCAGGGTGTGGTTCACGAGATACGAAGTACCAGGGGGAATCCACATAGAGTTGAGCTTTGCACGGGTGTGGCTCTCATGAGTGAATATGAGTTCCTATTTCTAGGGACGTATGCAGTGTGTGACGAGTAATCGAGGAGGATCGTTCTCTGCTTGTACATCATCGCGTGCTTGACGCCTCTTTCAGGGCGGTGTTGGTGCTGTGAAAGCACCAGAGTCTATCCCTGGTCTGTGGTCGGCGTCATGTTCGCCACCCGAATCGCGTTCATATTCCTGTGCGAGAAGAAGAGGAGAGACTTTGAATGAGAAATCCAAATAGAAAGTAAAGAAAGAAAAGAAAAGCACGCAAGTATAAAATGAGGCACTCTTCCCAAGTCGGTAGTTCCTTACGCCGTGTCCTTCGACTCTTTTCTTTCTTTTCCTTTTTGTAGTTTTCTTTGCTTATCAATCTCCTCTCTCCTCATCTCATTGCATCTCAGCGCTTACAGAGTCCACCACTCAATACTCTTCACCCTCCACTGCCATTTCATCAATCAACAACGCCTCGCAAAAGAATCCCCATCGCAAATACGAAAGAATGAGACTCCTCTTTGGTCTCGCTACCATTGCCTCTTTGGCATCGGTGTCCTTTGCCGACAGTACGCTCCCCTCTGCACACAAACCACATCGTCTTCTTTTGTTCAGGGTCACCCTGGCCACCGTAGTACTTGACGTTAATCACTCCAACCAACACCTCTACTATTCCCTTCTCCTATAGTCAAGTTCAACGTAGTAGGCTATCCCTCCACCAACACAAACACGTTTGGAGTGTCCATCAAAGGAGTCATCCACAAGCTGGTTTCCACTGAGGCAACCTTTCCTGTCTGGGCTGGGACTGTCCCAGGTACCGATGGCACTGTTGAATACTCGTATGTCGAGCTCTCTCCCGCAGGGACGGCTGTAACTACTGAGGCCTTTGTTCGTCGACTCGCTAACCAGACCGCTACCGAAACCATGAACGAGTTTTTCGATCGAGAGACGACGGTTTGGGAGTTCCCCCATGTCCCATATACCTATTTGGCAACATATCCTTCCAAAACCAAAGCCTTCAAGCAAAAGCAGATTGCGACCCTTCATATCACTGGCCCCATTGCTTCAATCAACGAGATGAACCAGAACCCGTCCAACGACAAGGACTATCGGGTTGACTTTCGGTTCATTTCGAGCAACGTAATCTATTCTCAGAGTATGGCTTCATCCACACACACACACACACACACTCTCTCTCTCTCTCTCTCTCTCTCTTTTTTTTTTTTCTATTTACTCGTGGTGTGCCGTTTCAAAAAAAAAAGACGACGACGAGAAAATGAGAGAGGTTCCTTGGATTTGTGATTCACATTATCGTTGCTTTGTTCTTAAATTTGTAGAAAACATTACAATGTCCACTGCAGGAAAGAGCTCCAAGGAGCATAGCAAGCAGTCGTAAGTGATGCTTTGTATTTTTTTTTAAGAGAGAACCCCTCCCCTTTTCTCTCCAGTTTTCATCTAACTGGTTCAACCACAATGTCTACTGGGCTCCTTCTCCTTCTCCGCCACTCCCGCCCCGCTTCCCTCTTACACATTACCTTCCAAAAGATACAAGTTCAAGTTTGACACAGACTACAATCAGACATTCTTCTCGCGTCCAAACATCAAACTTCGCTCAATGGTCATGGACCCAACAATGATGCGCGAGAAGCTCTACATCGATCTTATCAACAGCGCTGGTATCCCATCGCAGCAAGGTGAGACAAAGCGCCGCCGTGTTTCCATCTCGTTTTTAGGGAGAGTGAGAGAAATTCTTTTCAGAGACTAAACAGAACAATGTTGAATAGGTGCATGGGTCAGACTATTTGTTAACAACCAGCCAATAGGTCTCTACCTAATGGTGGATGACATCAAGAAGTCTTTTCTCAAGCAAACAGTCCATGGTGGTGATGGCTCTATTCTACCAGGCTCCTTGGTTCAGGTACTGAATCCTGGATCGCGTCTTTTTTGGCTGTACCAATAGCAACTTAACTCTCCACCGGTGAGGGAGAGATGACGGACTTGTGTGACTAATCCTCTCTCCTTTTCACATCAAAAGATGAACGCATACCTAGAAAATAAGGCCACGCTCGAATACAAGGGTCCACGATCTGCCGACTATGATCAAAGGACAAGTTACACGGTCCAGAACCTCGGAACTAACCCCACTGAAGAGCCATTGAGACAGCTCATTGGCTTCATGGAAGCGCTCCAGAAATTTGATCCCATGACCACTCCTGATCCCGTCAAGTACTGGACAGACCGAATGGACCTCGATGGTTTCTTGCGCAACATGGCTCTTGAATACCTCTCAGGTTCGTTCGACAACTATTGGGTAGCGGCTTCCAATTACTTCATGTACTTCAACCCTACTTTGCCTGGTGGTCGATGGCAATGGATTCCTACAGATGCCGACGGTACATTTGGTAATGGAGCTCCATCCCATATCATGCCCTCCTACAGGGATTTTTACGACTTTAAGAGCAAAGGTGACCGACCTCTTGTCCGCAAGTTGATCATTGAATGTGCTCCCATCCGTGCCTTGTTTGAGGAGACTCTCAAGAACATTGTCTCTACTGCATTCAAACCCGAAGCTATCCAGCCCCGAATCTTAATCTACAACAAGATGTTGTCCAAGGATGCTCAATGGGATTATTCTTTGAAACGCCAGAGCCCCGGGTTGAACAATAACTTCACATTTGAGGATTTCAATACCAATTTGTGGAAATACACGAGCATGATGACCACAGGGTTAATCCCATGGTTCGAGAAAATGTCTCAAAAGGTGGCTCTGGATCTGGGGTTCACGATCCCGAATGGTACGGTCGACCGTGTGCCACCGCCACCCAAGAACCGTGATACGGGTCTCGATAATGATGATGGAGATGATGAGCCATCAGGGAATCCGGAAAAGCCTAAAAGCAAGAGTGCAGCGACGAAAGCTGCCTCGATGCTCCAATCTGTCGGCATGACGCTGATCCTCATTTTGGCCACTTCTGTGGTACTCGTTTGAGAGGAGGTTCCTCTTTTTTCTTCTTTCTCATAGTTTAGATGCATATGACCTGTTGTTGAAGAATAGAAATATATTTCATTTCCTTAAAAGACCTTAAAAGAGAGCGGGAGAGAGAGGGAGATTCTACGTTTGTACGAGAGGAGTAGAAGAAGAAAAGCTACTCAGCCTAGTTAGTCGCTTCAACAGATCCCTACCATGCTCTTTTCTCCCCACTACTCTAGAGCTCATGTCTAGTAGTCATTGTACTCAATAACGCTCTAGCAACAACTAAGTTCAATCTGTAGCCGTCAACTCATCACAGGCGGACTAGAGCCTTCCCCCTCCTCCTTTTCCTTTATCAATGCTAACAGCCTTGTTCCCCTATTTCCCTTTTTACTATTGCGAGGCAAGGGACGGGTAGAAGAAGCGCGCCGTCGGCTGAAGTGCAAATGAAGTAAACAAAGTCAGTGGTGACAACCAACAGTTAAAGTGCAGCTGTTCTCCCTAGGAGAGAAACCAGCAAAAAGAAAGAAGAGATAGAAAAAAGGTGGTGGCATCAATAATTGACTAAAGCCAACCCTGGCATAATGACCCCTCTCTTCATTTTATCAAAAGACACCTCTGTGCTCAAAGAAAAGTATGTATCATCGCCCTTTCTCAAGTATTTACGTGAAGTGGAGAAAGATCCATCGACAATGAAGTTGCCCTAGGTGATGAACCCTGCAAGTTACCCCAACCCCCATCACGGACTCGGTAACAAACTCCTTTCTGTACAGGCTACCTTACCCAGCATGGAGATATCTGTAAAGAATGGAGTAGTCGTGGTCATGTCCCAGATTCTATGACGGATGCGCACTGACGAAGACCAAAGAACGAACCCAACTGCCGTCTGGATTGGTGCAGCATATTCCGCCGAGCCCCCTTCCTCCTTCCGAAAATTTGCTTAACTGGAAGTTTTTGAGGACTAAATCTTACATGAGGGCTAGTACGTCTCAGATGCAATGCCTAACAGCCCCAAACTAGGTTCTTTCTTCAGAATCTTCGGAGCCCCACACGGAACTGCCATAAAAATCAATTGGGGCAAAAAAAGAACTGTCGCCTTGGCGCCCGAAGTCCCCCCTCACTCCCCCCCCTAGTACGGGATAGTAGTCACCGAGTGGAATGGCTGTTAGTTTTATTTGTTTGTTTATTTATTTGAAAAATAGGGGACGGGTAGGAATTTAGCAAAGCCAAATGGTACAACCACAAAGACCGAGTTCTGTGGACTAACAACATCTCAAAAACCCTCTCTCGGGCATACTGAATTCATCGTGATTTCCCCGAATTGGAATAACAAACGTTTCTCATAGACACCTCCCACTACTCTCTTTTGTAAGATCCAGCTTGCGCCACAATCTAGCAATGTACAAGTAACAAAAAATCAAGAAGGGTTCCTACCACACAGAGACTTGCTTGTTGCTTCATAGAGTAAGAAGGAGGTGAAGGTTGGTTGACAGTGAAGGATCCAGGTGTGTCTACTATCTATAAAGGTGTGGTCGCCCCAAGGATGTCTTGCTCTAGCAGAGGGGTTTTTTGGTACTACTCCGCCTGCAGTGTGAGTAGTGCCTAGAAGAGAGCTTAGTAAGATCGCATGGTCTACAGGGTGCCTGAATTTATTACCACTATTCAGGGCGGTATCTAAAAAATACAGTGTGAATCTAGGGTTGTTACCTCAGATATGACCCGAGGGAAGGAGGCCGTCGCCATGCCCTTTTTGGTTCTTTTTTTTTTTTTTTTTTTTTTTTTTGGTGCTGGTTCTGAGGAAGCAAAAGAGATGTGTCCTTGGAGAGAAGGAGTAATGTTACAAAGATACATAAATGAGTCTGTTGCCTTCATGGTTTGTCTTTAGAGAATAGAGAGAGGAAGGTATGAAAATTGATGTATTCACGACAGTAGTGGCAGGGTAATCTTGTTTGCGTATATCCTTGGGCTGCACGCGTAGGACCTCCAATATGTACTCCCTCCAGGATAGCTAAAAAGCCTAGACACCGAAGAGAACCAATTCGCACTCGAGGATGAGGGTAGAAAAAGCGAAAGAGATAGAGAGATAGAGATAGATAGATAGAGAGAGGATACACAGCGCAGATCCAAACTTTTGCTTTCTTTCCATCCTTTTCTCAGAGCAGATTGGAAGAGAAAGAAAAGTGCTTGAGTTTAAACCTGAGCTCACCGGGCCATCTGGTTCCCTCCCCTCGGTTTCACATACATCCCATTTTTTGGATAATAAAGAACGCACGAGTGTGCTACGGACTTGCGGCAAAAATACAACAAACAGAACGAGCAATCTTTGATACAGGGGATTCGAGAGAGGGAATGTGCTGAATGCGAAGAAGATGAACCGACTAGGTCCTGAAGATCGGTGTCCACTATAATCCATTTAAAATTACCGCCCTCAGACTTGTAGCCGATAGACAACTATATTCAGGTAACATTTCAAAGAGTTGGCCAAGTTTGGAGATATGGAAGAGCAGCGCTGTCAAAAATGAAAGAAAGACAAAATCGGGCACCAAAGAGCATGGTACACGAGATACGAAGGGTCTAAAGTGAATCTGTACAGAGTTGGGTTTTGCACGGGTGTGGCTCTCGCGAGTGAATATAGGTGCCTATTTCTAGGGACGTACATAGCGTATGATGGATAATCGAGAAAGTTCGTTCTTCAACTTTTTATCTTCGGTATACCAACAACACAAACGCTGCTCTAAGTGAGATGCCAAATATGCAGAGTTTAGCCTTGGCTGTGGTTTGTACCCTGATAGCCACCCATGTCGCGTTCTTAGTTCTGTGCGTGGAAAAGATGAAAATGACGGAAAAGAAACAAGAGAGGGAGGGGAACACAGGTATAAAAGCGAGGCACTCTCCCAAGACCAGTGGTTCCTTACACTTTAGCTTTCGACTCTTTTCTCTCCTTCTCTTCTTTGTCATTTTCTTTGTCTATCAAACTTTACTCTCCTTATCTATCTGCATCTCAACGCACACTGAGAGTCCACCACACCAAGACTCTCCATCGCCTCTTTATCCGTCATCTATCGCCTCGCAGGAGAATCTTCGCTCGAAAGAAAATGAGACACCTCTTGAGTCTCGCCACCATTGCCTCGTTGGCATCGGTGTCCATGGCCGACAGTACGCTCTCCTTTGCACACAGACCACATCGTCCTCTACACCGTATCCTCTATCCAGAGTCACTCTGGTCACCACGACATTCGACATTATTCACACTAAACACCTCTTCTCTTTTCTTCTTCCACAGTCAAGTTCAACGTAGTAGGCTATCCCTCTGCCAGTGAAAACAAATTTGGAGTGTCCATCAAAGGAGTTATCCATGAGCTGGCTACCAATGATGAAATCTATCCAGTCTGGACAGGGACTGTTCCTGGGACCGATGGCTCTGTCGAGTACTCGTATGTCGAGATCACTCACTCAAAGAAGGCTGTCAATACCGAGGCCTTTGTTCGTCGACTCGCGGACAAGACGAATACCGAAACCATGAATGAGTTCTTCGATCGAGAGACAACAATCTGGGACCTTCCTCATGTCCCATATACTTATATGGCAACATATCCTTCCAAGACCAAGGCTTTCAATGAGAGGCAAATTGCGACTCTTCATATCACTGGCCCCGTTCACTCCATCGATGAAATGAACAAGCACCCTTTCAATGATAAGAAATATCCGGTTAACTTTCGTTTCATTACAAGCGACATGATCTATTCCCAGAGTATGCCCTTATCCACACACACATTTTTCTTTCTCTATTTCTTTCTGTTTACTTGTGGTTGTTGCATTAACAACGGAAAAGAATGAGGAAAGGAAGAAGAGAGAAGATTTCTACCATTGTTAATCCATACTGCATGATTCGTCCTTGATCTTCAATTAGAAAACATCGCAATGTCCACTGCAGGAGGCAGCTCCAAGGAGCATAGCAAGCAGTCGTAAGTGACACTTTGAATTTTTGATTGAAGGATTCTTCACTTCCCTCTCCCCCTTTCACATGTTCCCGTTCAACTCATTCGACTTCAATGTCAATTGGACTGTTTCTCCCACTCTCGGTCTTCAGGTACAAGTTCAAGTTTGATAAAGACAAAAACCAGAAGTTCTTCTCGCGTCCAAATATCAAACTTCGCTCGCTGGTCAAAGAACCAACCATGATGCGTGAGAAGCTCTATATTGATCTTCTTAATAGTGTTGGCATCCCAACCCAGCAAGGTAAGACGATGCGAAGCTGTGTATCCATCTTGCAATTATTTACTATGGAGAGTGAGAGCAACGAATTTCAGAGACTAAACAAAACCATTTTGAATAGGTGCATGGGTCAGATTGTTCTTAAACAACAAGCCAGTGGGTCTTTACATGATGGTGGAAGATATCAAGAAGTCGTTCCTCAAGCAAACGGTCCATGGTGGAGATGACTCCATTGAACGAGGCTCGCTTGTTCAGGTACCGAGTCTTAGACCATGTCCTTTTTTGGCTATGCCTATTGAAGCTTTGAAGCTTATCTCTCCACCGATACGACAGAGACAGTGAACCATCCTTAGTCTAACCGCGCTCTGATTCTCTCTCCCTCTCTCTCGTTTTCGCCTCAAAGATGGATGCATACCATGATAATCAGGCGTCTCTTGAATACAAGGGTCCACGAACAACCGACTATAATCTTAAAGTTAGCTACAAGATCCAGAATCTCGGAGATAACCCTCCTGAAGAACCAATGAGGCAGCTCATTGGCTTCATGGAGGCGCTCCAGAAATTTGATCCCAAGACTACTCCAGAACCTGTCAAGTATTGGACCGATCGAATGGATCTCGATGGTTTCTTGCGCAACATGGCTCTTGAGTATCTCTCGGGTTCGTGGGACAACTATTGGGTGTCGGCATCCAACTACTTCATGTACTTTAACCCTACCCTTGGTCCCAAAGGTAAATGGCAGTGGATTCCTACAGATGCCGACGGTACCTTTGGTAATGGAGCCCCATCCCATATCATGCCCTCCTACAAGCACTTTTATGACTTCAAGAGGAAGGGTGACCGGCCTCTTGTCCGCAAGTTGATCATTGAGTGTGATCCCATCCGCGCCTTGTTTGAGGAGACTCTCAAGAACATTGTCTCGACTGCATTCAAACCCGAAGTGATGCGACCTCGAATCCTGGCCTACAACAAGATGTTGCACAAGGATGCTCAATGGGACTATTCTCTGACGCGCCTGAGTCCCGGAAAGAACAACCACTTCACGATTGAGGAGTTCGACATTAATTTGATGAAATGGACGAAAAAGATTACCACGGGATTGATCCCATGGTTCGAGGATATGTCCAAAAAGGTGGCCTCGGATCTCAAGTTCACGATCCCGAAAGGTAGTGTTGACCGAGTGCCGCCACCCAAGAGACAAGATTCCGAGTCACCCAAGAAAAAGGAACCAGCACCATCCAAGGTGCAAGAGCCAGCACCACCCAAGGTGCAAGAGCCAGCACCACCCAAGGTGCAAGAGCCAGCACCACCCAAGGTGCAAGAGCCAGCACCACCCAAGGAACGCGTGCCATCCAAGAAGCAAGCTCCATCCAAGAAGAGCAAGCCATCTAAGAAGGAAGCTCCATCTAAGAAGAGCAAGTCATCTAAGAAGGAAGCTCCATCTAAGAAGAGCAAGCCATCTAAGAAGAGCAAGCCATCTAAGAAAGAAGCTCCATCCAAGAAGAGCAAGCCATCTAAGAAAGAAGCTCCATCCAAGAAGCGTAAGCCATCCAAGAAAAACGAAAACAAGTCCAAACAATAATTGCAGAGATGGTGCGAGTCATTGGAGGATCCAGGAAAGCCTAGAAGCAAAACTACGAAATTGCGTCTGTGATACTCCTTCGAGAGGTGACTTCCACTTTTTCTCTATTACTTTAGCTTAGAGTACATTTCATTGCCGAAGAACAATAAATTTTTCTCTTGAGAGAGAGAGAGAGAGAGAGAGAGAGAGAGAGTATGTGTTGTGCAAGTGAAGAGGGGGCGATTTAGCCTAGCCAGTCTCTGCAGCTCAGTTTATTTCTAACAGACTTGATGATGCGCTAGCGACAACTGCGTTCAATCTACAGCCTCCCCTCCCCTCCCCCGCTCCTCCTATCTCTCTCTACCAATGCTGACAGGTTTATTTATCTATACTCTCTTTGCCATTGCTAGATGGGAGGAAAGTAGAAGCAGCGCGTCCATTAGCTGGAGTTCAAAAGAAGAAAATCGATAGCCTGCACCAAGCATACAAAGACGCTGAAGGTATCTGGATAGCCAAAGTGCAGCTATGTCTAATGAGCCTGATCCTCTATGTAACTGAACTTTCCCTCTCCCCAGCAACGACAAATATGAGTCCAAACATATCATTGGCCCTGCTAGTGGCATTTTGACAACCCCCTATTTGTACAAGTTACCTTACCCAGCATGGGTGTCTGTATTGGATGCTACTTTGTTGCAGCAGTCATGGCTATGTTTCCACATTGTATGACGGATGCGCACTGACGAAGACCAAAGAACGAATTCTACCGCCATTTAGGTTGGTACGACATATCCGCTGAACCCCCTCGGAAAATTTGCTTGAGGCTAGTACGTCTCAGATTCAATGCCCAACATCTCCAGCCTAGGTCATTTCTTCTGAAATCTCAGAACTCTACACAGAACAGCAATTGAAATGCAGCCTTGGTGTTTGAAGTCCCCCTCACTCCCTCCACCCTAGTTCTAGATAGCAGCCACCGAATGGAACGGTGGTTAAAAAAAAAAAAAAAAAAAAAAAAAAAAAAAAAAAGATAGAGGACAGGTGGCTGTTTAGCAAAATCAAAGAGTACAACCACAAAGGCCCGACTCAGTGGACTAACAACATTCCTCTCTCTCAAACATACTGAATTCAGAGTAATTTCACCGAATTGGAATAGCAAGCTTCCCCCCCCTCCCCCTCCCCCCCCCCTTGTAAGATCCAGCCTGCGTCCGAATCTAGCAGTGCACAAAAAACAAAGGATCAAAAGGGGTTCAGCACTGCCTACAGGGTAAGCAGAGCCTATAGGGAAGCCTTGTAAGATCGCATGGTCTACAGGGCACCTGAGTGGATCGCCTCTATTCAGGACAGTGTCTGAAATATGGAGTGAGAATTTTGGGGTCGTCGCCTCAGATACAGTCCCGGAGAAGGGGCCTGTTGCCATGCCCATGATAAAAACATGGGGTTTCCATTTTGGCTTGGTTCTTATTATTTTTTCTATTGGTGCTAATGCCGAAGAAGCAAATAGGACGTATCCCTGGAGAGAAGTAGTGTGTACACCCAAGTGTTTAAAGAAGAAGAAGAAGAAGAAGAAGAAGAAGAAGAAGAAGAAGAAGAAGAAGAAGAAGAAGAAGAAAAGAACAAGTCTGTTGCTTTCATGGCTTGTTTCTAGAGAGCAGAGAGAGGAAGACATGAAAACTGATGAATTCACAACAGCAATGACAGAATAATCCTGTTTACGTGTATCCTTGGATTGCATGCGCAGGATCTCCAATATGTACTCCCTCCAGGAGAGAGAGAGAGGATACACAGCGCAGAATTAAATTCTTACCTTGGCGTCCCCTTCATTTCATTATTTCTCAAAGCATATCGGAAAGGGAAGAAAGTGTGCATGAGTCTAAACCTGGACGCTCTAAGTCATCTCGCCCCTTCCTTCTCTCGGTCCCCTCTTGCCCCATCAATCCTATGCACGTTCCTGTTCGATCCTACGGATGGATTTTCGCCTTTGGATATTGAAGAACGTTCGAGTGTGTTGCGGTCAAAAATACAGCAAACAAGACAAACGTTTATTGATATTGAAGCTTCGAGAGAGATTGTGCAGGATACGAATATGATGAACTGATTAGATTATGAGGAAAAGGCGAAGATCTGTGTTCACCATGACCCATTTGAAAAACAAACATCTAAGGACAGAGGGACGCTTCTTAGGCTTGTAACAACTACACGATTATATCCAGGCAATACATCAAAGAGTTTTCCACTATTGTGAATGCGAAAGAGCGACCCGGCCAATAATGAAAGAAAGGTTGGATTGGACACCAAAGAGTGTGGTGCACAGGATACGAAAATAGAAATAAAGATTTAAGGTCCATCCGTAGAGTTAAGCTTTGAACGAGTGATGCCCCCTTGAGTATGGGTTCCTATTTCCTGGGACTTATGCAATGTGATGCGAGTAGTCGAAGAAGAACCGCCTCTATTTGTTGGTCTTCGCGCACTCGAAGTCTCACTCAGAGCAGTATTTGTGTAGTAAATGTACCAGAGTTTAGCCTTGGCTGTAGTCAGTGTCATATTCACTATCCATGTTGCGTTCTTATTCCTGTGCGAGGGGATGGAAGGCGACTTGGAATGAATGTTAAAAAAACACCCGCATTAGTATAAAAATGAGACACTCTTCCCAAATCCGTGGTAGTTTTCTTTGTCTACCCATCTCTTGGTTCCCCTACTCTTTAAACCTCAGCACTTACAGAGTCCTTTATCGCTCTACCCCATCCACCCTATCACTCAAAAGAAAATGAGACGCCTCTTGAGTCTCGCCACCATTGCCTCGTTGGCATCGGTGTCCATGGCCGACAGTACGCTCTCCTTTGCACACAGACCACATCGTCCTCTACACCATATCCTCTATCCAGAGTCACTCTGGTCACCACGACATTCGACATTATTCACACTAAACACCTCTTCTCTTTTCTTCTTCCACAGTCAAGTTCAACGTAGTAGGCTATCCCTCTGCCAGTGGAAACAAATTTGGAGTGTCCATCAAAGGAGTTATCCATGAGCTGGCTACCAATGATGAAATCTATCCAGTCTGGACAGGGACTGTTCCTGGGACCGATGGCTCTGTCAAGTATTCGTATGTCGAGATCACTCACTCAAAGAAGGCTGTCAATACCGAGGCCTTTGTTCGTCGACTCGCGGACAAGACGAATACCGAAACCATGAATGAGTTCTTCGATCGAGAGACAACAATCTGGGACCTTCCTCATGTCCCATATACTTATATGGCAACATATCCTTCCAAGACCAAGGCTTTCAATGAAAGGCAGATTGCGACTCTTCATGTTACTGGCCCCGCTGAATCCATTGATGAAATGAACTTGAAGAGATCCAGTAAAAAAAAATACAAGGTTGACTTTCGATTCATTTCGAGCGATTTGGTCCATTCTCAGAGTATGACATCTCTCTCTCTTTCACACACATTCACACACATTCACACAAAAAGTCGCACCTTCACTCTCCTTGTTGTTTAAATGTGGTGCATCATCAACGAGAAGGGTTCTTTGGTATTGTTGACTCACATTTTTCCTTGGATCATTCTTTACTCTCCCGTAGAGAATATCACGATGTCCATCGCCGGAAAGAGCTCCACAGCTCATAGCAAGCAGTCGTAAGTAGCACTTTATAATTTTTTTTGAAGGATCTGTCTTCTTTCTCATCCAACTTGTTCAAATGCAATGCCGACCGAGCCGCTTCTCTCTTTCTCTCTCTCTCGTTTGCACTACTTTTCATCAGGTACAAGTTCAAGTTTGACACAGACAACAATCAGAAATTCTTCTCGCGTCCAAATATCAAACTTCGCTCGCTGGTCAAGGAACCAACCATGATGCGTGAGAAGCTCTATATTGATCTTCTTAATAGCGTTGGCATCCCGACTCAGCAAGGTAAGACAACGTGAAGCTATGTGTCCATCTTGCAATTCTTTTTTATGGAGAAAGAGCGTGAGAGAGCGTGAGAGAGAGAAAGCAACGAATTTCAGAAGCTAAACAAAACCATGTTGAATAGGTGCATGGGTCAGGCTGTTCTTAAACAACAAGCCAGTGGGTCTTTATTTGATGGTGGATGACATTAAAAAGTCGTTTCTCAAGCAAACGATCCATGGTGGAGATGACTCCATTGAACGAGGCTCACTTGTTCAGGTACCTAATCCTGGCGCATGTCATTTTTGGCTGTGCCGATTGCATTTAACTCATCACCGATGAGGCAGAGACACCGAACAAATGACCGCGTGTACATGAACCAACCTTAGTCTTGTTGTACCCGACTTTCTCTTTCTCTCTTTTTTTCTTTCTTTTTCTTTTCTTTCTCTCCTTCTCACCTCAAAAGATGAATGCACATCGGAGCGATCGGGCAGATCTTGAATACAGAGGCCCACGAACTGCTGACTACATTATCAAGAAAAGTTACAGGATCCAGCATCTCGGGGACAACCCTCCTGAGGAGCCATTGCGACAACTCATTGGCTTTATGAAGGCGCTCCAGAAATTTGATCCCGAGACCACTCCTGATCCCGTCAAGTACTGGACCGATCGAATGGATCTTGATGGTTTCTTGCGCAACATGGCTCTTGAGTATCTCTCGGGTTCGTGGGACAACTATTGGGCGTCAGCCTCTAATTACTTCATGTATTTCAACCCTACCCTTGGTCCCAAAGGTAAATGGCAGTGGATTCCTACAGATGCCGATGGTACCTTTGGATTCAGAGCCACTTCCAGTATCATGCCCTCCTACGAGGACTTTTCTAACTTTACGATAAAGGGTGACCGACCTCTTGTCCGCAAGTTGATTCTCGAGTGTGATCCCATCAGCGCCATGTTTGAAGAGATTCTCAAGAACATTGTCTCTACTGCATTCAAACCCGAGGCGATTAAACCCCGGATCCTAGCATACAATAAGATGTTGTCCAGGGATGCTCGATGGGACTATTCTCTGAAACGCCTGAGTCCTGGGAAGAACAACAACTTTACGGTTGAAGAATTCAACGCCAATTTGGTGAAGAAGACGAGAAAAATGACCACTGGATTGATCCCATGGTTCGAGGATATGTCCAAAAAGGTGGCCAAGGATCTCAAGTTTAGGATCCCGAAAGGTACTGCCGACCGAGTACTACCACCCAAGAGACAAGATTCCGAGTCACCCAAGATGCAAGATCCAGAACCACCCAAGAAACAAGACTCAGCACCGCCCACGGAACGCATGCCATCCAAGAAGGCAGCTTCATCTAAGAAGCGTAAGTCATCCAAGGAGCATAAGTCATCCAAGGAGCATAAGTCATCCAAGGAGCATAAGTCATCCAAGGAGCGTAAGCCATCCAAGAAATGTGAGAACAAGTCTAAATAGTGATGGAGATAAAGAGCCAAAGGATCCAGAAAAGTCTAGAACCAAGAGTGTGGCGACGACAACTGGCTCAATGTTCCAATCTGTTAGGATGATCCTGATCCTTATCCTAGCTACTTCTGGGGCACTTACTTATGAGGGAGTTTATTCTTTTTTTCTTTCTCGTAGTTTAGATACAAATAGCCTATTACTGAAGAAGAATAGATTTTTCTTTTTTTTTTCTTGAAAGAGGGTGAGATGTGTGTGTGAGGGTGTGTGTGTGAGAGGGTATGTTTGTGCGGGTGAAGAGGGAGCAATTCAGCCTAACTGGTCTCTGCAGTCAATTCCTTAACAGCCCTTGTCTCCCTCACTGACTAGTTCATTTCTAGTAGACTCGACGACGCTCCAGGGGTGACTCTGCTCAATTTACAACACCGCGCCTTCTCCCCCACCCTTCCTACCTCCCTCTTTATTACCATTGCTAGATGAAAGACAAGCTGAATAGGGAGCACGTCCGTCACCTGAGGCTCAAATGAAGAAAGTCAAGAGCCTGCTCCAAGTAGACAAAGACGCTAATGACATCCGATAGTTAAAGTGCAGCCATTCCCTCCCCTCCTTCTAATGAGCCTGATCCTCTACGTCATTGGGTCTCCCAGCAACGCTGGAAAAGAGAATTCAAAATGGAATATTGACCCCGCCAGTGGCTTTTTGACGTTCACTTTTTGTAAAAAAAAAAAGTTGCCTTGCCTAGCATGGAGATATCTGTAAAGAGTACTGCTTCGCTGCAGTAGTCGTGGCCATGTCCCCAGATCTTACGACAGATGTGTGCTGACGAAGACCAAAGAAGAAATCCAACGCCGTCTGGATTTGGTGCAGCATCTCTACCGACCGCCCCCCCCCCCTCCCTCCTCTTTGGAAAATTTGCATAACTAGAAGACAAATTTTACATGAGGGCTAGTACGTCTCAGATTTGATGCCTAACAGCCTCAGCCTGGGTTCTTTCTTCA
Source organism: Mortierella sp. BCC40632 (assembly GCA_011634665.1). Taxonomy (NCBI): domain Eukaryota; kingdom Fungi; phylum Mortierellomycota; class Mortierellomycetes; order Mortierellales; family Mortierellaceae; genus Mortierella; species Mortierella sp. BCC40632. The sequence continues at coordinate 363,977 of WAEK01000001.1, forward strand.
GAATTTTCTGAGCTCTACACGGAACGTACAAATAAATCAATTGAGGCAGAAGGGAACTGCCGCTTTGGTGCCTGAGATCCCCCCACCCCGCCTTCCCACCTCAGTGCGGCAGATAGTAATTGTCGAACGAGACGGAGGCTTTTTTTTTTTTTTTTTTTTTTTAGAAAAAAAAAATAAAATAGAAGACAGGTAGTTACAGAAAAGCCAAATAGTATGGCTACAAAGGCTGAGCTCTGACGACTATGAGCACTCCACTCTTTTATGCCCTCTCCCAAGCGCACTGAAGTCCATCAATTTGGAAAAAGAAGTGTTTCTCATAGACACATTCCTTGTAGGCTTCATCTTGCATCTGAATTTAGCAATGCACAAAGAGCAAGGGACCAAAAAAGACTCCCTCATATAAAGATCCGTGGGTTGCTTCGGAGAGTAATTATGAGGTATAGGTGGGTTAAAAGTGGAGGGTCCAGGCAGGGACGTCTACTCTATTTAAAGATGCAGTCGTCCCAATGATGTTTTGCTCCAGCGGGAAGGGTTTTTGGTACTACTTCGCCTGCAGCGTGAGCAGTGCCTAGAGGAGAGCCTTGTTGGATCGCATGGTCTAGAGGGCATCTGAATGGATTGCCTCTATTTAGGACAGTATCTGGAATATGGAGTGAGAATCTAGGATTGCCACCTCAGATATGACCTGAAGGAAGGGGGCCGTCACCATGCCCATAACAGAAACACAGGGTCACCATTCAGTTTGGATTTTTTTTTTTTTTTTTTATGCTGGTGCTGGTGCTGGTGCTATAGAAGCAAATAGGACGTATCCCTGGAGAGAAGTAGTGTGTTCACGCAAGTGCTACAAAAATGCATAAAATAAACGAGCCTGCCACTATCTTGACTGCTTCTGTAGAGTAGAGGGAGGGGGGGGGGTATGAAAACTGATGTATTCACAACAGCAATGACAGACTAATCCTGTTTACGTGTATCCTTGGATTGCACGCGCAGGACCTCCAATACGTACTCCCTCCAGGATAGCTAAACAACCCAGACACTGAAGAAAACCAAATCTTACTCGAGGGAGAGGGCAGAAAGAGAGAAATAGAGAAAGAGAGAAAGAACGAGAGCAGGAAAGAGATAGAGATATATAGAGAGAGAGAGAGAGAGAGAGAGAGAAAATACATAACGCAGAATCGAATTCTTACCTTGGCGTCCCCTTCATTTCATTATTTCTCAAAGCAAATCGGAAGGGGAAGAAAGTGTGCATGAGTCTAAACCTGGACGCTCTGGGTCATTTCGTCCCTTCCTCCTCTCGGTCCCCTCTTGCCCCATCAATCCTATGCACGTTCCTGTTCGATCCTACGGATGGGTTTTCGCCTTTGGATATTGAAGAACGTTCGAGTGTGTTGCGGTCAAAAATACAGCAAACAAGACAAACGTTTATTGGTATTGAAGCTTCGAGAGAGATTGTGCAGGATACGAATATGATGAACTGATTAGATTATGAGGAAAAGGCGAAGATCTGTGTTCACCATGACCCATTTGAAAAACAAATATCTAAGGGCGGAGGGAATACTACCTGGACTTGCGGTCATTACCCCAACATATCTAGAAAAAATGGCAACGAGCCTGTCAACTTGTGAATGCGAAATAGGGACCCGGTCAAAAATGAAAGAAAGGTTGGATTGGATACCAAAGAGCGTGGTGCACAAGATACGAAATATAAGGGAGGTTCTAAGGTTCATCCGTAGAATTGAGCTTTGGAAGAATCTGGCTCTCGCGAGTGAGTACGAGTTCCTATTTCAAGGGACACATGTAGTGTGGTATGAACAGTCGAAGAAGAACCGCTTCTATTTGTTGGTCTTCGCGCACTCGAAGTCTCACTCAGAGCAGTATTTGTGTAGTAAATGTACCAGAGTTTAGCCTTGGCTGTAGTCAGCGCAATGTTTACTACCCGCGTCACGTTCATATTCCCGAGCGAGGAGATGGAAGGCGACTTAGAATGAATTTTAAAGAAATCATGGAAGTATAAAAATGAGGCACTCTTCCCAAATCCGTGGTATTTTTCTTTGTCTACCCATCTCCTAGTTCTCCTACTCTTTAAACCTCAAGACTTGCAGAGTCCTTTATCACGTCACCCATCTACGAACGTCTCGTAGGAGAATCCCAATCACCCAAAAGAAAATGAGACACCTCTTGAGTCTCGCCGCCGTTGCCTCGTTGGCATCGGTGTCCATGGCCGACAGTACGCTCTCCTTTGCACACAAACCACATCGTCCTCTACACCGTATCCTCTATCCAGAGTCACTCTGGTCACCACGACATTCGACATTATTCACACTAAACACCTCTTCTCTTTTCTTCTTCCACAGTCAAGTTCAACGTAGTAGGCTATCCCTCTGCCAGTGAAAACAAATTTGGAGTGTCCATCAAAGGAGTTATCCATGAGCTGGCTACCAATGATGAAATCTATCCAGTCTGGACAGGGACTGTTCCTGGGACCGATGGCTCTGTCGAGTACTCGTATGTTGAGACCACTCACTCAAAGAAGGCTGTCAATACCGAGGCCTTTGTTCGTCGACTCGCGGACAAGACAAGTACCGAAACCATGAACGAGTTCTTCGATCGAGAGACAACAATCTGGGACCTTCCTCATGTCCCATATACTTATATGGCAACATATCCTTCCAAGACCAAGGCTTTCAATGAAAGGCAGATTGCAACTCTTCATATCACTGGCCCCGCTGAATCCATTGATGAAATGAACTTGAAGAGATCCAGCAGCAGAAAATACAAGGTTGACTTTCGATTCATTTCGAGCGATTTGGTCCATTCTCAGAGTATGACATCTCTCTCTCTTTCACACACATTCACACACATTCACACAAAAAGACACACCTTCGCTCTCCTTGTTGTTTAAATGTGGTGCATCATCAACGAGAAGGGTTCTTTGGTATTGTTGACTCACATTTTTCCTTGGATCGTTCTTTACTCTCCCGTAGAGAATATCACGATGTCCATCGCCGGAAAGAGCTCCAAAGCTTATAGCAAGCAGTCGTAAGTAGCACTTCGTAATTTTGTTTGAATTACCCATCACCTTTTGTCATCCATCTTTTTCAAATGCGATGTCAATTGAACTGTTTCTCTCTCTCTCTCTCTCTCGTTTGCACTACTTTTCATCAGGTACAAGTTCAAGTTTGACACAGATAACAACCAGAAGTTCTTCTCGCGTCCAAATATCAAACTTCGCTCAATGGTCTCGGAACCAACCATGATGCGTGAGAAGCTCTATATTGATCTTCTTAATAGTGCTGGCATCCCGACCCAGCAAGGTGAGATAAATAACAGTTGTTGTTCCTCCATTTTTTTTTTTTTTTTTTATGGAAGGCGAGAGTGAGAGAGGTATTTCAGATATTAATCGGGACTATATCGAATAGGTGCATGGGTCAGGTTGTTCTTAAACAACAAGCCAGCAGGTCTTTATTTGATGGTGGATGACATTAAAAAGTCCTTCCTCAAACAAACGGTCCATGGTGGAGATGACTCCATTGAACGAGGCTCGCTTGTTCAGGTACCGAGTCTTTGACCATGTTTTTTTTTTTTTTTTTTTTTGGCTGTGCCAATTGAAGCTTATCTCTCCACCGATACGACAGAGACAGTGAATCATCCTCAGTCTGACTGCGCTCTGACACACACACACACTCTCTCTCTCTCCTTTTAACCTCAAAAGATGAACGCATACTTAAAAGATCAGGCAAGCCTTGTGTATTTGGGCCCACGATCAGCCGACTACGACCAAAAGGTTAGCTACAAGATCCAGAATCTCGGAGCAAATCCCGCCGAGGATCCATTGAGACAGCTCATTGGTCTCATGGAGGCGCTCGAGAAATTTGATCCCAAGACCACTCCTGATCCCGTCAAGTACTGGACAGACCAAATGGATCTCGATGGTTTCTTGCGCAACATGGCTCTTGAATACCTCTCGGGTTCGTTCGATAACTATTGGGTGTCGGCATCCAACTACTTCATGTACTTTAACCCTACCCTTGGTCCCAAAGGTAAATGGCAATGGATTCCCACAGATGCCGATGGTACCTTTGGTAATGGAGCCCCATCCCATATCATGCCCTCCTACAAGGACTTTTCTGACTTCAAGAAAGATGGTGACCGACCTCTTGTCCGCAAGTTGATCATTGAGTGTGATCCCATCCGCGCCTTGTTTGAGGAGACTCTCAAGAACATTGTCTCGACTGCATTCAAACCCGAAGTGATGCGACCTCGAATTCTGGCCTACAACAAGATGTTGTCCAAGGATGCTCAATGGGACTATTCTCTGACGCGCCTGAGTCACGGGAAGAACAACAATTTTACGGTTGAGGAATTCAACACCAATTTGGTGAAGTGGACGAGAAGGATGACCACGGGATTGATCCCATGGTTCGATGATATGTCCAAAAAGGTGGCCAAGGATCTCGAGTTCACGATTCCGAAAGGTACTGCCGACAGAGTGCCACCACCCAAGAGACAAGATTCCAAGTCACCCAAGATGCAAGACCCAGAACCACCCAAGATGCAAGACCCAGAACCACCTAAGGAACAAGACCCAGCACCACCTAAGGAACAAGACCCAGCACCACCTAAGGAACAAGACCCGACACCACCCAAGGAACAAGTACCAGCACCGCCCAAGGAGCAAGAGGTCCCAGCTCCACCCAAGAAGCAAGACCCAGCACCGCCTAAGGAACAAGACCCAACACCACCCAAAGAGCAAGAGATCCCGGCGCCACCCAAGGAGCAAGAGGTCCCAGCTCCACCTAAGGAAAAGAGCCCAGCACCACCTAAGAAATCAGTACCATCTAAGAAGCGTGAGCCCTCCAAGAAGCGTGGGTCCTCTAAGAAGCGTGAGTCCTCCAAGAAGCGTAAGTCATCCAAGAAGCGTAAGCCATCCAAGAAGCGCAAGCCATCCAAGAAGCGCAAGCCATCCAAGGAGCGCAAGCCATCCAAGAAACGTGAGAGCAGGTCTAGACAGTAGATGATGGGGTCGAAGAGTCGTTGGAGAATCTGGAAAAGCCTGGAAGTAAGAATGAGGCGTCGATAGCTGGCTCGGTGTTCCAATCCGTCGGCATGATGTTGGCTCCCATCCTGGCCACTTGAGTGGCACTCACTCAAGAGGAAGTTTACTCTTTTTTTTTCTTTCTAGCAGTTTAGATACATATGACCTATTGCTGAATAATAGATTTTTTTTCTTGAAAGAGACAGAGAGATATTTAGAGCGAGAGATAGAGAGAGAAAGAGAGGGTATGTGTTTGTGCAAGTTAAGAAGAATAAGAAGTAAAAAAGTAGCTCGACCTACCAAATCACTACTGCAAACTCCTACTTCGTCTTTTACCTTCTCTCCTCACTTCTCTGGAGCTCGTATCTAGCAGTTAACATACCCAGCCAAGCTCTAGCGACAACTGTGTTCAATATGCAACCGCAAACACATCATTAGCGGATGAAAACAACGACCTAGCTCTCTTTCTCTCGACGAATGCTGAAAGCTTTGTTTTGTTATCCCTCCCTATTTCTTTTTATGATGGCTTGATGTAGATGCGAGATAGGCAGAAAAAGAAGATGTAGGCCGGTATTTGAAGTGCTGGAAATCCCTTCCCTTGACGTCTTGTCAGCTCCTCTCTCTCTCCTGTAGGGCTTCCCCTCCAGTAACCCTGGAGATATGAATCCAAGGCGGTTCAGTCCCAGTCCCACCATTGTTCCTCTTTCTTTTTGAGAAGAGGGGAGAGAGAGAGAGGAACGAAAAAAAAGTGCTTTGAGAAAATATCATACGCAAGCAACCCTCTCACTTCCTGAAGTCACGGGAAAGAGGCTGAGAAGTTGGACATGTCTTTACCGTTCACCTATTATTATCACCGATGATGAATAAGCATACGGGCACATATCCTTAGAAAGGAATGGAGTGATTCGAAAATACATCTAGGCGTATAAAATAAAATAAAAAATAAACCAGTCTTTTGCTATTTTAGTTGCTCCGAGAGAGTGGAGTGGAGGGAAGGGGAGGTATAAAGGTTGATGTATTTACAGTTGTAAAGACAAGGTAGACCTACTATTGTATCAGTGGACTACACATACAGGATTGCTGTCAGGTACTCTTCCAGTGGTACATAAACCTAGACATCGAGAAGCTAATTGGGCCTGAAGGGGAAACTGAGGGGAGGGGGGGAGAAACATACACAGCGCATACCTAAACTCTAGCTTGGGCGTCTCCAGATTTATAGCCTCCTCTCCCCTCGTCCCATAGCAGATTGAAAGAAAAAAGTGAAAATTGTCTTGGGTTTAAACCTGGGCGTTCTGGGATTCTCGGGGTTCCCCTCCACTACCCCCTCCTATCCAATTGAAATCATACGCATTCCTATTTGGTGCTGCTGAAGCATCCAATTTTTGGAAATAAAGAACGAGTACGATGTAGCCAAAACAACAACAACAACAACAACAAAAGAACGGAAGATCTTTAATACTGGGGGGAGGGTGAGCGTATGTATTTGTGTGTGACGTAGTGTAGACTCAAACTCTAGCCTAGGTGCCTCTTTCTTTTCCTGTTCCTCTCTTTGTCGCATGGCAGGTTAAAGGGGAAAGAGGGTAATAGACTTGGGTGTAAATCTGGGCGTTCTGGGATTCTTGGGTTCCTGCCTCCCCCTCACGACCCCACAGCCCCTTTCTAACCAATTAATATTTTATGCACTCCTGTTTGGTTCTGCTGAAGCACCCCATCTTTGGAAAATAAACGGCGAATATGCTGCGGACAAAAACGACAAAGGGGCGGAAGATCTTTAATACTGAGGAGAGAGTGAGAGAGAGGTTTTATGTGACGTAGTGTAGACTCAAACTCTACCCTAGGCGTCTCTTTCTTTTCCTCTTCTTCTCCCTTTGTCGCATGGCAGATTGGAGGGAAAAGAAGAAAATAGACTTGGGATTAGACCAAGGTGTTCTAGGCCTCTCGGCCTCTCCTATTCCTGTCCGATCGATATCATGCACATCCCAGTTTTGTCCTACAGAAGCATTCTCGTCTTTGGATAATAAAGGTCGCACAGTGCTTTGCGGTCAAAAATACAACAGACAAGACAAGCAATCATTGGTACCGAGGATTCGAGAGAGACATCGAGCTGGATGCGAATAAGGCGGAAAGACTGGGTCCTGAAGGGAAAACGGAGATCCGTGCTAGCCACGACCCATTTAAAATTGTATACCTAGGGACAAAAAAAGACACTTTCAACCCATGGTTGATACAAAACTGTATCCATGTAAAATTTTAAAAAGCGTCGGGATGCAGAAAACAACTCCGTCAAAAATGAAAGAACGGCTAGATTGAACACCATAGAGTTTGGTTCTCGAGATATGGAATTAAAAAAGAAGGACCTAAGGTGAGTCCGGAGCGTTGAGCTTTGGGCGGGTGTTACTCTCGTGAGTGTGTGTATGTGCCTATTTCTAGGGATCCTTGCAGCTTTTACCAAGTAATTGGGCGAGAACGTCGTTTATTTGTTCATATTCACATACTCGAAGTCTCATTTAGGGCGGTGTTTGTGCTGAAGAAGCGTCCGAGCCTAGCCTTGGCTGTGGTCGGCGCCGTGTTCATCTATTTCGCGTTCTTATTCCTGTACAAGGTGAGGAAAAGGGACTTGGATGATTGCTAAAAACCATACAAGTATAAAAACGAGGCACTCTTCCTAGATCTGTCGTACTTCATTCCTTTCTCTCTCTTTCTCTCTCTCTTTCTCTCTCTCTCTCTCTCTCTCGATACTTTTCTTTGTTTATCAATCCCTTGCTTCTCCTACTCTTAAGCCTCAGCACTTACAGAGTCCACAATCACCTCATCCATCTACAAACGTCTCGTAGGAGAATACCCATTCGAAAGAAAATGAGACCACTGTTGAGTCTCGCCACCATCGCCTCTTTGGCATCGGTGTCCTTAGCCGACAGTACGCTCCCCTCTTCGCACAAACTGTACACTCTTTCTGATATAATTTACTCAGAGTCACTCTGGCCGTCTTAGCACTCAGCACTAAAATCCACCTCATCTCCTCTCCTCATCCATAGTCAAGTTCAACGTTGTAGGCTATCCCTCCACCAACGCAAACACGTTTGGAGTGTCCATCAAAGGAGCCATCCACAAGCTGACCACCAATGAGACGATCTTTCCTGTCTGGGCTGGGTCCGTCCCAGGCACCGATGGCTCTGTCGAGTACTCGTATGTCGAACTCTCTCCCGCAGGGACGGCTGTAACTACTGAGGCCTTTGTTCGTCGACTCGTAAACCAGACCGATACCGAAACCATGAACGAGTTTTTCGATCGAGAGACGACTGTATGGGAGCTTCCTCATGTCCCATACACCTATTTGGCGACGTATCCTTCCAAGACAAAGGCCTTCAAGCAAAGACAAATCGCGACCCTTCATATCACTGGTCCCGTTGCTTCAATCAACCAGATGAACAGTAACCCATCTAGTAGCAAGAAATACCCTGTTGACTTTCGATTCATTTCGAGCAATGTGATCCATTCTCAAAGTATGTCTTCACCCACACGCAAAAACCTCATACATTTTCTCTTGTTTGATTGTGGAGCATCATTAAAAGAAAATAGCGAGAAAAAAAGAGATAGGTTCTTTGGTATTGTTGGCTCACATTTTCTTTAATTCGACCTTGCATCTCTTGTAGAAAATATCACGATGTCCATCGCTGGAAAGAGCTCCAAGTCTCATAGCAAGCAGTCGTAAGTAGTGCATTGGATTTTTATACGAAAGACCCTTCTAATCCTTCTCCCCGCTCCTGTTCTCATCCAATCTATTTGATTTCAATATCAATTGTACTCTCTCTCTCTCTATTTTCTCCATCCTCTCCACTCTCCACCTTCTTTCACATTACTCTTCAATAGGTACAAGCTCAAGTTCGACACAGACAACAATCAGAAGTTCTTCTCGCGTCCAAACATCAAGCTTCGCTCGTTGGTCAGCGATCCAACCATGATGCGCGAGAAGGTCTACATTGATCTTCTCAATAGTGCTGGCGTCCCAACCCAGCAAGGTAAGTCAAAGCACCGCAGCTGTGTCTCTATCCCGTTTTTTTTTTTTTTTTTTTTTTTTGGGAGGGAAAGGGGGAGAGAGAACGCAACGCATTTCAGAGACTAAACAGAGCTATATTGAATAGGTGCATGGGTTCGATTGTTTATTAACAACCAGCCAGTGGGTCTCTATTTGATGGTGGATGATGTCAAGAAGTCTTTCCTCAAGCAAACGGTCCATGGCGGTGATCCCTCTATTCTACCAGGCTCCTTGATTCAGGTATGGAGTCCCAGTTTGTGTCTTTTTAGCTGTGTTGATTGCAGTTTAGCTCCCATAGGCATGGGGAGACGACCGTGTCTGTGCGCGAACTAACTCTAGGTTATCTGCGCTCTGACCCAATCCTTCCCTCCCTCTTTTTATCTTTATCATCCTTCCCCCTCAAAAGATGAATGCACACCAAAACAACCAGGCAACTCTCGAATTCAAAGGTCCACGAACAGCTGACTACGACACCAAGGTTAGCTACAAGGTCCAGAATATCGGAACAAATCCGCCTGAAGAGCCATTAAGACAACTCATTGGCTTTATGGAGGCACTCCAGAAATTTGATCCCAAGACTACTCCTGATCCCGTCAAGTATTGGACAGACCGAATGGATCTCGATGGTTTCTTGCGCAACATGGCTCTTGAGTATCTCTCGGGTTCGTTCGACAACTATTGGGTGTCAGCTTCCAATTACTTCATGTACTTTAACCCCACTCTACCTGGAGGTCGATGGCAATGGATTCCCACAGATGCCGACGGTACATTTGGTAACGGTGCTCCTTCAGGTACCCCCTCCTACAAGGACTTTTCTGACTTTAAGAAAGATGGTGACCGACCTCTTGTCCGCAAGTTGATCATTGAGTGTGATCCCATCCGCGCCTTGTTTGAGGAGACTCTCAAGAACATCGTTTCGACTGCATTCAAATCCGAAGCGTTACGACCTCGTGTCCTAGCATACAACAAGATGCTGTCCAAGGATGCTCAGTGGGACTACTCTTTGAAACGCCTGAGCCCCGGAAGGAACAACAACTTTACAATTGAAGATTTCAACAACAACGTGGGGAATCGCACGCGACTGATGACCTCAGGATTGATCCCATGGTTCGATAGGATGTCCCAAAAAGTGGCCACAGATCTTAATTTCACGATCCCAAGTGGCACAGCCGACCGTGTGGCACCACCACCAAAGAACAGTAATACGGGTCTCAACAACGATGATGGAGATGACGAGCCAGCTAGGGCTCCAGAAAATACTGGAAGAAAGAGTGCGGCGACGGCAACTGGCTTGACGTCCCAATCTGCTGGCGCGATGTTGATTTTCATCCTGGCTACTTCTATGACACTCCTTTGAGGGCCGTTTCTCTCCTTTCCTTTCCTTTCCTTCTCTCTTCCCTTTCTCATAATTAGACGCATAACCTATTTTGGAAGAACGCTGTTCTCCCCCTCCCCCACCCCCTATTTTGTTGAAGGAGAGTGAGTGGGCGAGTGGATAATGAAAAGTAGTGGTAATAGTCACTGTTCTAAGCCAACCCTAGTATTTCAACCACCTCCCTCCTCCTCCTGCTTTAAATACCAAATTCCCTTTGTGTGATCAAAGGACAAACTTACATCGGCTCACTTGTTCACGTGGGTACATGAGGAAGTAGAGAATTCAATTGGAAATTGAACAGACTCCAAGGGTAATCCATTTACCAGAGGATAATATTTTCTTTTGATGAAAAAAAAAAAAAAAAAAAAAAAAAAAAAAAAAAAAAGGGAAAGGAAAGGATTGGATAGGAAAAGAAAGGAAAAGAAAAGAATAGAGAATAAAGAAAGAAAGGTACCTTTAGAAACCATCATATGCAGTTAGCTCTCTTATCTCCTGGAATCACGAGAAAGGAGCAAAGAATGTGGACGTTTTTTTTTTTTTTTTTTTTGTTGTTGTTGTATTTTTCTCTCCCCCGTGTTGGCGCCGACGATGAAAAGTATGCGGGGGGAATATCCCTAGAGAAGAATGGGGCGGTTTGAAAACACACCGAGGCGGAAAAAAAAATCATTCTATCGCTATTTTAGCTACTCCAAAAGAGCAGAGGGAAGGGGAGAGGAGGTAAAAATTCTGATGTACTTTCAAAGCAATGACAGGCCAAACCTGATTTATGTACTTTTGAACTACAAACACACGATCGTCAACACGTACTCTTACCCAAATAGATAAACAACCCTGACACGGAAGTGAAGCAAGTCTGACCCGAGGGAGAGAGAGAGGTGAGACGCAGCGCAGACTCAAATTTTAACTTAGGCGTCTATTTCTTTCCCCCTTCCTCTCGCTTCGCCGTATAGCAAATAGGCGGTGAGGGAGAGAAGAAAATAGACTTGAGTTTAAATTTGGGCGTTCTAGGATTCTCGGACCCTCCTCTCGATGGTTCTTCTCCCTGTCCGATCGGTAATAGGCATTCCTGCTTGGTCTTACTGAGGGATCGGAATCTTTGGAAGATAAAGAATGTGCGGGCGTGCTGCGGACAAAAAAAAAGCAAACAGAATAGAAGAACTTTGATACCGTGACGAGAGAAACCAATTGGTAAAGATGGAGGGACGAAGGGAGGAGAGAGCGACATAGAGTCCACAAAAAAAAAAAAAAAAAAAAAAAAAAGAACCATCACATATGATCCTTAATCTATCCATGCCATTCAATTGTATTTTCGAACATGTAGCTCATACTTCAGTTGTGGCAAATACTCTATGCGGTGGGAAATATTGGCGTGGACTCTAGTACAGACTCAAATTCTAACCTGAGCGTCCACTGCTTTATTTCTTCCTCCCCTTCGTTTTACAACAGATCAGAAAAAAAGAAAATAAAATTGAGTTTAAACTTGGGCATGCTGTTCTTCTTGGTCCTCACTTTGTCAGTCATCCCTTCTTCTCCTCATGATTTTACACACTTCCCTGTTTGGTCCTATGGAAACATTCTCATCTTTGGGTTATAAAGTTCGTACGAGTGTGTTGCGGGCAAAAATACAACAAGCAGGACGAGCAATGAATGGCTCCGAGGACACGAGATAGAGGCTGAACTGGATGAGGAAAAGATGATCAAACTAAATACTGAGGAGAACGAAGATCTGTACTCACCACGATCCATTAGATAAAACAAAAAAGTTATGGACAAAGAGAAAGCCTACCAGATCTGCGGCCAATACCCAAATACATCCAAGCGAAATGGCAATGAACTCGTCAATGATCTCTGGTGGATGTGAAGAGTCAAGAAGCAGACGAGCATGGCTCTCGTGAGTGTTCGAGTGTGTCTATTTCCGGGGACATACGTAGCATATGAAGAGTAATCGAGGAAGGTCATTCTTTATTTATTGAGCTTCGCGTATTCGACGTTCTCGCTCATCGCTGCGTTTGTGTTATTGATGTATCAGAGTCCAGCCTTGGCTGTGGTTGGCGCCATGTTCACAACTCTTGTCGCGTTCTTATTCCGTTGTGAAAGCGAACAGAGACCTAGAATGAAATTAAAAAAAAGAAAAGAAAAGTAAAGAAAGAAAAAAAAACATACAAGTATAAAGTGGGCACGCCTCCCAGACAAGTAGTTCCTTGTTGTCTGTCTACCCATCCCCTGGTTATCCTACTCTTCAAACTTCAACACTTACAGAGTCCGTCATCGCTTTATCTAACTACAAAAGCCTTCCAGGAGAACCTCCACTCGAAAGAAAATGAGACTGTTCTTGGGTCTCGTCACCATTGCCTCTTTGGCATCAGTGTCATTGGCCGACAGTACGCTCTCTTCTTCACACAAACTGAACCATGTTCTTTTCGATATCCTTTACTCGGTAGCCCTGATCACCTTAGCACAAAACACTAAACTTCACCCCATCTCTTCTCTTCTCTTGCAGTCAAGTTCAACGTGGTTGGCTATCCTGCCACCAATGCAAACACGTTTGGAGTGTCCATCAAGGGAGCCATCCACAAGCTAACTACCAATGAGACGATCTTTCCTGTCTGGGCTGGATCCGTCCCAGGCACTGATAGCTCTGTCGAATACTCGTATGTCGAGCTCTCTCCCGCAGGAGCGGCTGTAACCACCGAGCCATTTGTTCGTCGATTCACGAACCTGTCAGAGGTCGAAACCATGAACGAGTTTTTCAATCGAGAAACGACTGTATGGGAGTTTCCTCGTGTCCCATATACCTATTTGGCGACTTATCCTTCCAAGACCAAAGCTTTCAAGCAAAAGCAGATTGCAACCCTTCATATCACTGGTCCCATTGCTTCCATCGATGAGATGAATCAGAAGAAGGCCAGCAGCATGGACTACCGAGTGGACTTTCGATTTATTTCGAGCAAGCTGATCTATTCTCAGAGTAGGGCTTCACGCACTATCACATACACTCATGCACCATCCCTATTTTTTCTATTTACTGGTGGTGCACCATCGATGGAAAAAAAGGGCGAGGGGGAAAAAAATGAGAAGGGTTCTCTGGCATTATTGATTCACGCTGTCCTCTATTCCGTCTTTGGTCTCATGTAGAAAACATTACAATGTCCATTGCAGGAAAGAGCTCCAAGTCTCATAGCAAGCAGTCGTAAGTGGCATATTGTGTTTTTAAATGAAAAATCCTTCAGCTCTTTCTCTCCTCTCCGGTTCCCATCCAGCCTATTCGACCTCTATTAATTGAGCTCTTTCACTCACTCACACACACTCCATTTCATTCCTTTTCATTAGGTACAAATTCAAGTTTGACACAGACTACAACCAGACATTCTTCTCGCGTCCAAACATCAAGCTTCGCTCGTTGGTCAGCGATCCAACCATGATGCGCGAGAAGCTCTACATTGATCTTCTCAATAGTGCTGGCATCCCAACCCAGCAAGGTGAGACAAATCACTGCAGCTGTGTCTCTATCCTGCTTTTTTTTTTTTTTTTTTTTTTTTTTTTGTGGAGAAAGAGAAAAAGAGAGAGAGAGAGAGAGAGAGAGAGAGAGAGTCATTCCAGGGACTAAAATGAACCACAATGAATAGGTGCATGGGTCAGGTTGTTCTTAAATAACAAGCCAGTAGGTCTCTATCTGATGGTGGATGATGTCAAGAAATCGTTCCTCAAGCAAACGGTCCACGGTGGCGATCCCACTGTTCAACGAGGCTCCTTGGTTCAGGTATGGTATCCTATATCACGTTTTTTTTTTTTTTTTTTTTTGTGCTAATTGTAGTTTAGATCTCTATCGATGATGGAGAAACAGCAAGCAAATGGGCGAATGTGCGTGTTATGTTTGCTCATAGAATTATCTCCTGCATCTTTGTCCTCTAACCCTCTTTCTTTCTCTCAGATGAACGCGTTTCAAGAAAACAAGGCAACACTTGAATACAAGGGTCCACGAACGGCTGACTATGATCTTGTGGTTAGCTACAGGGTCCAGAATCTCGGAGCAAATCCTCCTGAAGAACCACTGAAACAACTCATTGGTTTCATGGAGGCGCTTCAGAAATTTGATCCCAAGACTACTCCTGATCCCGTCAAGTATTGGACAGACCGAATGGATCTCGATGGTTTCTTGCGCAACATGGCTCTTGAATACCTCTCAGGTTCGTACGACAACTATTGGGTGTCAGCTTCCAATTACTTCATGTACTTCAACCCTACCCTTGGTCCTGGAGGTCGATGGCAATGGATTCCCACAGATGCCGACGGTACATTTGGTAACGGTGCTCCTTCAGGTACCCCCTCCTACAAGGACTTTTCTGACTTTAAGAAAGATGGTGACCGACCTCTTGTCCGCAAGTTGATCATTGAGTGTGATTCCATCCGCGCCATGTTTGAAGAGACTCTCAAGAACATTGTCTCGACTGCATTCAAACCAGAGGCGATCAAACCCCGAATCCTAACCTACAACAAGATGTTGTCCAAGGATGCTCAATGGGACTATTCTTTGACGCGCCTGAGTCCTGGATTGAATAATAACTTTACATTTGAGGATTTCAACAACAATGTGGGGAATCGCACGCGACTGATGACCACAGGATTGATCCCATGGATCGAGAGCATGTCCCAAAAGGTGGCCACAGATCTTAATTTCACGATCCCAAGCGGTACATCTGACCGTGTGGCACCACCACCAAAGAGCCGTGATACGGGTTTGAATAATGATGATGGAGACGACGAGCCGGTCAAGGCTCCGGGAGGATCTAGGGGCAAGACTGTGGCGACGTCAACCGGCTCGAAGTTCCAATCTACTAGCGTGATGTTGATCTTGATCCTGGCCACCTCTATGGCATTCCTTTGAGGGTTGTTCTTCTCTTTTTCTTTCTCTCTTTCCTTTTCCCGTAATTAGACGTATAGCCTATTTTAGGGGAACACCCCCCCCTTATTCTTTTATTGACGGAGAGTGAGTGTGCGAGTGGGAAATGAAAAGTAGTGGTGCCGGTTACTGTTCCAAACCAACCCTAGTATTTCAACCACCTTCCTCCTCCTCTCACTTTAAATACCAAATTACTTTTGCGTGATCAAAGGAAAACCTTAGATCGGCTCCCTTGTTCACATAGATGCGCGAAGATGTAGAGGATTCAGTTGGAAATTAGACAGCCTCCAAAAGTAATCCATTTGCCAGAAGATAGTCTTTTTTTTTTTTTTTTTTTTTTTATCAAAAAGAAAGCGAAAAGAAAGAATAAATAGGTAAATTTAGAAACTACTACACGCAGACGACTCCCATCTCCTGGAATCACGAGAGAGGAACAAGGAAGATAGATTTTTTTTTTGTTGTATTTTTTCCTCCCATGTTGACGCTGAAGGTGAAAAGGTATGTGAAGGCGTATCCCTGGAGAGGAATGGGGTGAGTTGGAAACACGCCAAGGCGTAAAAAAATAAATAAACATCATCTGATTAGGCGAGGACAATAAGCCAGTCTATTGTCACTTCGGCTGTTCCTGGATAGTAGTAAAGGAGGAGGAGGTAAGGTTGATGTATTTTCAACAGCAATGACAGATAAAACCTGGTTTATATACCTTTGAACTACAAACACGCGATCGTCGACACGTACTCATTCTCAGATAGATAAACAACCCTGACACGAAAGTGAAGCGAGGTGAGAGGCGAGGCGTAGCGCAGACTCAAATTTTACTTGGGCGCCCACCTCTTTTCCTTTTCCTTCCTTTCCACCATATGGCTAACCAGCTAGAGGAGGGGGAAGAAAATAGACTTGAGTGTAAATTTGGGCGTTCTAGGATTCTCGGACCCTCCTCTTATCGGCTCTACCTCCTATCCCATCGATAATGGGTACCTTTGCTTGGCCTTACTGAGGGACCGGAATCTTTGGAAGGTAAAGAACGTGAGAGCATGCTGCAGACAAAAAAAAAAGCAAACAGAACAGACGAACTTCGATACCATAAAGAGAGAATCTAATTGAGAGATATGGAAGGATGAAGGGAGGAGAAAGCGATAGAGTGCAGGCTCAGACTCTAGCTTGAGCGTCTTCTGGTTTATTTCTTCCTCTCCTTTCGATTTATAGTTGATCGGGGGAGGGGGAGGGGGGATGAAGAGAAGACTACCGAGTTTAAACTTAAGCATGCTGTTCTTCTTAGTCCCTACTTTTGTCGCTCCTCCCTTCTTCTCCATATGGTTTCATACACTTCTCTGTTTGGTCCTATGGAAGCATTCTCATCTTTGAATTGAAAAGGTCATACGAGTGTGTTGCGGTCAAAAATACAGGAGACAGGTCAAGCAATAATGGTAACGAGGATTCAAGATAAAATCGAATTGGATGCGAATATGGTGACAAAACTGGGCTCTGAGGTGAAATAGAGTATCTATGTTCACAACCAATTTGAAAAACAGACATCTTAGGATAAAAAGGATGCTTTCTAGATTTTTTGCTAATGAACGAAAGTAACATGGCAAAATGGCAAAGAGCCTGTAAATTGTGAATGCGGAAGAGTGGCCCGATAAAAAAAATGAAGGAGAATCGGACTGGACATCAAAGAGTGTAGTACACGATATGCGAAAATAAAAAAGAAAAGGATCTCAGGTGAATCTGAAGAGTCAAGTATCGGACAAGCGTGGCTCTCGTGAGTGTTCGAGTGTGTCTATTTCCGGGGACATACGTAGCATCTGAGAGTAATCGAGAAAGGGCCATTCTTTATTTCTTAGTCTTCGCGTACTCGGCATCTCACTCATAGCAGAATTTGTGCTATTGATGTACCAGATTCTACCCTTGGCTGTGGTCTGTATCATGTTCACCACCCGCGTTGCGTTTTTATTCCTGCGTGAGAATAAGAAGAATATGAAAAGTAAGTGGGAGAAAAAACACATGTATAAAAATGGGGCATCTTCCTAGACCAGTGATCCCTTACACTTTATCTTTCAGCTCCTTACTCTCTTTCTCTTTTTTATCACTTTTCTTTATCTCCTCTTCGAACCTCAACACTTGCAGAGGCTACAATCACTCCACTCATCTACGAAAATCTCGTAAGAGATTCTACATTCGAAAGAAAATGAGACTGTTCTTGGGTCTCGTCACCATTGCCTCTTTGGCATCAGTGTCATTGGCCGACAGTACGCTCTCTTCTTCACACAAACTGAACCATGTTCTTTTCGATATCCTTTACTCGGTAGCCCTGATCACCTTAGCACAAAACACTAAACTTCACCCCATCTCTTCTCTTCTCTTGCAGTCAAGTTCAACGTGGTTGGCTATCCTGCCACCAATGCAAACACGTTTGGAGTGTCCATCAAAGGAGCCATCCACAAGCTGACTACCAATGAGACGATCTTTCCTGTCTGGGCTGGATCCGTCCCAGGCACTGATAGCTCTGTCGAATACTCGTATGTCGAGCTCTCTCCCGCAGGAGCGGCTGTAACCATCGAGCCATTTGTTCGTCGATTCACGAACCTGTCAGAGGTCGAAACCATGAACGAGTTTTTCAATCGAGAAACGACTGTATGGGAGTTTCCTCATGTCCCATATACCTATTTGGCGACTTATCCTTCCAAGACCAAAGCTTTCAAGCAAAAGCAGATTGCAACCCTTCATATCACTGGTCCCATTGCTTCAATCAACGAGATGAACCAGAACCCGACCAACAACAAGGACTACCGGGTTGACTTTCGATTTATTTCGAGCAAGCTGATCTATTCTCAGAGTAGGGCTTCATGCACTATCACATACACTCGCTCGCACTCGCGCATGTACACACACGATCTATATCTATGTCTATGTCTATGTCTATGTCTATGTCTATGTCTCTATTTCTCTTTCTGCTTCAAAAACTCTTTCTCCTTTCCTTTTCTATTTACTGGTGGTGCACCATCGATGGAAAAAAAGGGCGAGGGAGAAAAAACGAGAAAGGTTCTCTGGCATTATTGATTCACGTTGTCCTCTATTCCTTCTTTGGTCTCATGTAGAAAACATTACAATGTCCATTGCAGGAAAGAGCTCCAGGGAGCATAGCAAGCAGTCGTAAGTGGTATATTGTGGTTTTAAATGAAAAATCCTTCAGCTCCTTATCTCCTCTTCGGTTCTCATCCAACTTATTCGACCTCAATATCTACTGGACTCTCTCTCTCCACCTATTCCACACTTCACCTTCTTTCACATTACTCTTCACCAGATACAAGTTCAAGTTTGACACAAATTATAACCAGACATTCTTCTCGCGTCCAAACATCAAGCTTCGCTCGTTGGTCAGCGATCCAACCATGATGCGCGAGAAGCTCTACATTGATCTTCTCAATAGTGCTGGCATCCCAACCCAGCAAGGTGAGACAAATCACTGCAGCTGTGTCTCTATCCTGTTTTTTTTTTTTGGAGAAAAGAGAGAGAGAGACGCATTTCAGAAACTGAACAGAGCCATGTTGAATAGGTGCATGGATCCGGCTGTTTGTTAACAACCAGCCAATGGGTCTCTTTCTGATGGTGGATGATGTCAAGAAATCGTTCCTCAAGCAAACGGTCCACGGTGGCGATCCCACTGTTCAACGAGGCTCCTTGGTTCAGGTATGGTATCCTATATCACGTCTTTTTTTTTTTTTTTTTTTTTTTTTGGCTGTGCTAATTGTAGTTTAGATCTCTATCGATGATGGAGAAACAGCAAGCAAATGGGCGAATGTGCGTGTTATGTTTGCTCATAGAATTATCTCCTGCCTCTTTGTCCTCTAACCCTCTTTCTTTCTCTCAGATGAACGCGTTTCAAGAAAACAAGGCAACACTTGAATACAAGGGTCCACGAACGGCTGACTATGATCTTGTGGTTAGCTACAGGGTCCAGAATCTCGGAGCAAATCCTCCTGAAGAACCACTGAAACAACTCATTGGTTTCATGGAGGCGCTTCAGAAATTTGATCCCAAGACTACTCCTGATCCCGTCAAGTATTGGACAGACCGAATGGATCTCGATGGTTTCTTGCGCAACATGGCTCTTGAATACCTCTCGGGCTCGTACGACAACTATTGGATGTCAGCCTCCAACTATTTCATGTACTTCAACCCTACCCTTGGTCCTGGAGGTCGATGGCAATGGATTCCCACAGATGCCGACGGTACATTTGGTAACGGAGCCTCTTCCCATATCATGCCTTCCTACAAAGACTTTTACGACTTTACGAAAGAAGGTGACCGACCTCTTGTCCGCAAGTTGATCATTGAGTGTGATTCCATCCGCGCCATGTTTGAAGAGACTCTCAAGAACATTGTCTCGACTGCATTCAAACCAGAGGCGATCAAACCCCGAATCCTAACCTACAACAAGATGTTGTCCAAGGATGCTCAGTGGGACTATTCTTTGACGCGCCAGAGCCCTGGGTTGAACAATAACTTTACATTTGATGATTTCAACACCAATTTGGTAAAGTATACGAACCTGATGACCACAGGATTGATCCCATGGATCGAGAACATGTCCCAAAAGGTGTCCCTGGATCTAGGGTTCACGATCCCGAATGGTACAGTCGACCGCGTGGCTCCACCACCCAAGAATCGTACTACGGGTCTCAACAATGATGATGGAGATGACGAGCCGGTGGGGGGATTGGAAAAGCCTGGAAGCAAGAACGCAACGACAATGACTGTCTCGATGTTCGAATCTGCTGGCACGATGTTGATCCTTGTCCTTGTTGCTGCTGTGGCACTCCTTTAAGGGACGCTTTCTTCTTCTTTTCTCTCTTTCTCGTAGTTTGGACGCTTAGAACCTATTACTGAAGAATATCGGCTATTTTTTCTTCTTTTTCTTGAAAGAGAGAGTGAGAAAGTGAGAGAGTGAATAAAGAATAAAAAGAAAAAAGAAAAGAAAAGAAAAGAAAATGCACGACGACGACGACGATGAACAAGAGAAAGGGAGAGAGACAGAGGCAGAGAGAGCCCGCTGGCATCATGACTGTTGCTCTACTACAGCAAGAAAAAGAGAGAAAGGGGCGGGTCGTTGCTGCCACGTCCTGAGAGAGGATATCGATAGCAGGCTAGGTCATTAGGTCCAAATATTCCTTAGTTTCTTGAGCTTGCTCTTATTGTCTACAGAATAACGTTGCCTAGCTGCCTGCTTGGTCAGGAAAGAGAGAGGGAAAACAAAGGCGTTTCGTGCAAGGCGCGGAGAAGAATGAAAAAGCTCATTCCTTGGATAACAATGGTCGAACACAAATGGGCCTTCCTTTTTATCCGCTGCTCTCCTTGATTTTGCCTCGTTTCGTGTGCTCAATTTGGAACCTCATCCTGCATCCTTGGTTCATCCTTCATTAGCGGTTCTCTTTCTTTCTCTCTTCTTCTTCTTCTTCTTCTGAGCAATGCCGCCCTGTTCTCGAGGACGTCTGTGTTGGGTCTTTGTTGGGCGGCGTGGGCAGGGCGCGAATGTGTGCATGTCCAAAGGTATGCAGTAGACAGGGCCCGAGAGCAGCGGTCGGGGAGAGAGTTAAAAGAGAAAGTGACAGAGCAAGAGAGCGAACGAGAGAGAGCCAATGGCTATTTCCATCCCTATCCACCTTATTTCCTGTCTC